>JZKD02S1924042.1:808117-826442 GCA_000966675.3 Picea glauca
CTCCTTGATCCTGATCCTGGGCTCCTCCTCTTCTTTTGTCCTCCAACTTCTTTGCGTTAATTCTCCTTAGGCTTGAGGAAAGGCTAAAGGGTTGGGACAATGGATTCGACAAATGGGCAAAGTTTCTTCGCTTATAATTTTCCTCCTTTAAATGGTACCCCTACCCCTTATTTTATAGGCTATAAGGAGCTAGGGTTTTGGACAAACTCTCAGTCATGCATGGCTGGGAGTTTTGGTTAACTGACCCATAGCTTTTTGTCCCGTTGGAAAATTTTCTATTTTTGTGTTTTGTTAGGTAAACGCGGGCTGTAGTAGGACTTCCAGCATTCACACGCGTGTAGTAGTGGGTTAGGGTGCATGGTCCTTGACCCAAGAGGAGTTTCAAAGAGGTTTTTCAGCAGGTGTTTTGGTAATGAAGGGATATGAGTTGGCCTGATGCCAGGTGAGCATGTGTGGTGAAATTTAGGGTTATAACACCCCCGAGCTGGGACTAAGCTCCACCGGGCAAGGAAATCCTAGGCTAGGCAAGGTCAATGCAAGACACACAGTTTATGAGGAAGGATTATCTCCCAGGAGACACTTATGCCCACATCTCATAGACTCTCATTCCCCACATGCCTTTCCCACCCCATGAGTATACACCTTCACTATCACCAATATAGTCCTTCGACTGCTAAACCTACATTTCCTTTGATTTCATCAACAAACCAGACTGGAATTCTCCGAGCTCTGTGGCATCTATAGAACTCCTTCTAGGAGTTCTCACTTCCTCCATGCACTCTCTCACCTGGAGAGAGTCACTCACAGGCTTGAAAAACTGCTTCTTCAACCACAACCACCTCTCTCACCTGGAGAGAGTGTTGCACATAGGCCTGATAGCCTACTTCTTCAGCTCTGTTCCAGCACAAGGAGGACAACAAGGCTCAACAAGGAATGGATGATGGTAGCCAATAACACTCAGACAAGGGACTATGTGGCCACAAAATCCCGTAGTTATAACACACATGGAATAGACAATTTCTTAGGTTTCACAGAAGATGCGGGTCCTCTTCAGAGGTGTGTGGCTATGTAGAGGTCCAGTGTAGAGATTAAACAGTTCTCGGGAATGATTCTAATGAACTCAAGCAGAGTATGGAATTTTCACATAATGACTTAGGTGATGGATTTCGCGTCTCGGGTTCATGCGTGAACATTGCAAAGGATGAATACAAAGGCCACAAAATTCACAGGAATACACCAGTCGACTTCTAGTTTTGGTTTTCAGGATTGCGTGACAGGAAAATTAATTAGAGGTCATTCACAAACTCCCCATGGTTTAGACAATCGACAGTAGAATGGAGGATGAACCCCCATCTTGGCTCAATTATTAGGTTAAATTGCATGTGCCTGGGCCAACACATGTCACCCATGAAGCTGCATGCACTCCATCAAGTATGTGTTCCCTTTTGCACACGTTGGGGCTACATGTGTTGCCTCTCCCAGGACTTAGGATAAAAACATACCTTTCACACCACTTTGGAATAATAATAAATTATTATTCCTAAGGGCTTAAGCCTTCAAGCTTAGCCCCTCTTCCTACCTCTTAGCCCCCTCTCCCTTACCCATAATGTGGAAGCTTAGTCCCCCATCACTCTTTATTCATGGTCGATCGACACACAATGATGTTTATATATTATATTAATGATCTACATAACTACATATACAAAATCAGGATCCTAGCCTTAACACCTAGGCTCTCCGGCCTAATAAACACATAATCCCACCAACTTATCAATACTCAGCTCATCAACCTACAAAACATGATTACAATTTATAAACATGATTACAATTCATAATATAACTGGGGCACTACCGGGGGATATTACAATCCCCTCCCCTTATTTTTGCACTGTCCTCGGTGCAACTCTTTACACGACATCAACAAGATTTTCAAAATCTTCAAAACAATGTGGGTGTTCTTCCTGCATAGCATCCTCATGTTCCCATGTCACGTCCTCAAGACCGTACCAGGTCTACTGGACATTTATAAGCCCTATGGATTGATTCCAGAGATCTTTTCTTTTTCACTCCAATATGCGCATAGGATGCACTTGCAAGACACATTATTGCTCCACCTGAATCACATTCCAATCGATAACATGATTAGCATCAGGTATAAATTTCTTAAGAAATGAAACATGAAATACATTATGTATAGTCATGGATGAAAGTAATGCCATCATATATGCATCTGGCCCAATCATTTCTAGGATTTCAAATGGCCCACAAAATATGGCTTCCAACTTGGAGTAGTTTCTCAGCTTCAAGGAACTTCTATTGGATTTTACTTTTAGGAAAACACGGTCACCCACTTTAAACTCTCTATGGGTTATGTTCTTATCAGCATAAATTTTCTGCCTGTCTTGGGCAACTTTCAAATTCTTCTTAATTTTTAGCATCTGTTCTTCCATTTCCTTGAGAAACTCTAGCCTAACTACTTCCCTATCAGTTGAATTATCCCAGCTTACTAGAGTATTGCACTTTCTGCCATAAAGTGATTTGAATGGGCTCATCTTCAATGATGCTTGATACCCATTGTTGTAGGCAAATTCTACCAAGTGCAGGTAGTCTTCCCATTTCAATGGTTTTTCCATCACATACATCCTTAGTGTGTCTTCTATTACCCTTTTCACCCTCTCTGTCTGTCCATCAGACTCAGGATGATAAGCTGTACTAAAGTTCAGATTTTTTCTAAACCCTTTGAATAACCCTTTTGAGAAATTCAAGGTGAATTTCGGGTCTCTGTCGGACACAATTATCTTGGGAATTCCGTGCAATCGTGCCACCTCCTTCATAAAGATTTTGGTAGCATCTGCTGCCTTGTGATTAGTCTTTAATGGAATGAAATAGGCATATTTCATAATCTTATCTACCACCACCATTATTGAATCATGCTACTTGTCGGTTCTAGGCAATTCGGTGATGAAAAACATTGTCACCACTTCCCACTTCCACTCAGGAATGGGTAAAGGTTGCAACAACGTTGTTGGGTGCTTGTGCTCAGCTTTAATCTTCTTGCACTCCATACATTTGGTGATGTATTCAGAAATATCTTTCTTCATATTTGGCCAAAATTAATGTCTCTTGACTACTGCCACAATTTTCTGATATCCAGGGTGCCCTGCAAAAGGCACATTATGAATTTCATGCAAAATCATAAGTTTCATGTCTTGGACATTAGGTACATAAATTATGTTCTTTTACAGAAGTGTTCCATCAGTTTCTAATTTATAATTTTCCACTTTCTATGGAATCTCACCTTCCTGTAGCTTTTCTACCATCTCCATGTACTACAAATCTACATTTACAGCTTCCAAAATTATGCCTTTTATATCAGTTTGGTACATGCTAATGGATGAAGCATGTAATTCATGTACTCTCCTACTGAGTGCATCAACCACTTTATTCTCCTTCCCTTTGATATGATAGATATCAAAATCATACTCACACAGAAACTCCAACCACGTACTCTACCTAGCATTTAAGGTTGGTTGATCAAACAAATACTTCAGACCATTATGGTCTGTTCTTAGTTCGAACCTCCTTCCCATGAGGTAATGCCTCCATTTCTTTAGAGAGTGTACTATGGCTGCCAAGTCCAAATCATGAGTTGCATAATTCCTTTCATGCTCTTTCAATTTTCTGGATCCATAACAGACTATGAATCCATTTTGACTGAGGACTCCTCCCAATCCTTCGTTGCATGCATCTGTGCACACCACAAAGTCTTTATTTGGATCTGCAATCCTCAGGATTGGAGCACTAGTTAACAGTTGCTTCAATCGCTGAAATCTTTTCTCACAATCTTCTATCCACTTAAACTTCTTCTCCTTCCTTTGCAAGGAAGTGATAGGGTGAGATATCCTCAATAACCTTTCTATAAACCTTATTTAATAACCATATAGACCCATAAAGGATCTTAATTCTGTCACATTCCTTGGCGCTGACCATTCTCTAATGGCCTCAATCTTCTCAGGGTCTACAACTATCTCATCCTTTGAAATAATATGCCCCAAGTAATGGATTTTCTCCTGATAAAACGAGAAATTTATCAACTTGGCATATAGTTGGTTCTCTCTTATCACCTGCAACACCATCCTAAGATGGTGTTCATTCTCTTCCTTTGACTTGGAATACACTAGAATGTCATCCAGGAAGACTATGATGAACTTGTCTAGATAGTCCTTGAATACACCATTCATTAGACACATAAAAACAACGGTTGTGTTTGACAGCCCAAATGGAATCACTGTGAACTCGTAATGACCATACCTTGTTCTAAAGGCAGTCTTTTTGATGTCTTCATCCTTTATCCTTACCTAGTGATATCTTGACCTGAGGTTTATCTTTGAAAATATCTTTGCATCCTTCAACTGATCGAAGAGGTCATCAATCCTTGGGAGAGGATATTTGTTCTTTACATTTACTTTGTTCAATTGTCTGAAATCGATACACAATATCAGTGTCCCATCATTCTTATTCATGAACAGGACTAGGGAACCCCAAGGTGACACACTTGGGCATATATACCCCTTCTTCAGAAGCTCTTCAATATGCAATTGCAGTTCTTTCAGCTCTGACATACTCATTTTGTAAGGCGTTTTCGACACTGTAGCTACTCCAGGAATCAAGTTTACAGAGAAGTCTATATCTCTTTTCAGAGGTAGTCTTGGTACCTCCTTGAATATATCCTCAAAATCCTTTAGTACCACATGGTCTTAGATCTTTGACACCTTATCCTCAGGTGCTTCCTCCAAGTGGGTTGCAAATATTTGACAACCTTTCCTGAAGCACTTCTTTAGCTGCATTGATGAGATTTATCTGATAACAACAACTCTAGTAATTCCTTGGACTATTTTCCGATCTCCTTCCTCATCCAGGAAATTGAGTGCCTTATTACGATAGTCCAAGATGGCATGGTGATGGTCCAACCAGTCCATCCCAATTAGGCATTCATAAGATCTTAAAGGTAGAATGTTCAATTCATCCTTTGTGCTTAGTCCATTCATGTCCACTCGATAGGACTTAACCAATTATGTAACTCTTCTCTTGGTTCCTGTAGCCAGCTGCACTAACCAATATTTTACATGTTTTCTTATTGACAATTGAAAAGTTTCCACCACTCTAGGATCTACATAACTATGGCTAGCCCCTGAATCAATTAAAATAATAAATGCTTGGTTGTTAATCATACCTTCCACTTCAATCATGTGCGACTGATATTCATCTTGCTTGTTGTCCAGGGTTGTGTAGATCCTTGGAATTCTACTGCCCATGTCCTCCACTGATTCATCCTACTATACATTGTGGACAACTCTCACTTTATCATTTATGTGGGGGAAATCTCTATACCTATGGTTTTATTTACAACCCCAACATTCCATACATGGTGGTCTTGGCATTTTCCCACCTACTTCAACCTTCCTAAGCTCTCTAAAAGATGGTTTTACTTGATTACCATTTCTAAAAAAGGGTGTCTTAGTTCCCTTCTTCCTCTGATCCATCTTGAATTTCTTCTTTTCTTCCCAAGCCTTCTGGAAAGTAGGTATCTCTCTTTGTTGCTCATATAAGCATTTCTCTCTTCTTATCGTTTCTTCCATAGTTTTTGGGTCATCATACTGGATATTGTCTCCAATGGAATGTGGTAGTCCAATCAGATACATTTGAATCTTAACATTCTCGACTCTCATCCTTGATGAAAGGAACATACTTCATTAATTCTAAAAATATGTGTTCATATTCATCAATGGTCATGCTGCCCAACTTGAGTTCAAAGAACTCTTTCTTCTTTTTGTCATAGTATCTTTTAGTCAAGTATTTCTTCTCGAAATATCTCTTGAATTCTTTCCAAGTGATATATTTCTCTCTAATGTGTTGGACCTTCACAAGTTGATCCCACCACATGGATGCCTTTCCCTTCAGTTGATACATTTCAATTCTTCCTTCTGTGTGAGAGGAGTAATTCTGTAGTTCGAAGTATTTACTCATGACAAGAAACCATGTCTCGACATCTTCCTCCTTCTTATGTTCTCCATTAAATGTTGGAGGTTTAATATTGTTCAATTTTCCCTTCAATTCATCCACTCCAGATCTCTTGTTATTTTTGGTAGGATATGGGCTTGAACTACTATGTGCCCTCCTCTTGGAGCGACCTTGGGAGTGATGATGGTGTTTACCAACACTCCTTGATATTCTTCCCTCAGAAAGGTGACTCCTGGTTTTGCTTGAGTCTCTCTCCTGGTCCAAATTATTTTCTATTCTCTCCAAACTCTTCATCAACTTTAAGTTGAATTAACCTTGTTTATCATGAGCTTTCCTAATCTTTTTGTTGTCTGTTCGAAGAGTTTGGGCATCTTTCTACAATTTTTCAATGATCTACATCATATGCCCTTCCTTATCTATCTCTTCTCCATGCCCATTGGAGTTCGACCCTTCAACTCTGAAATGAACATCCATCCCTTTAGCTTCATTCTTTGAACTAGAATCATTTTGTTTCTCTTCCATTTATTTTTCACTCAGTGGCAATTCTACTCAGTTTTGGCACTCGCTAAACTTCTACAAACACAATGTGCAGACAACCGAAATTTGTCAGGCCATTATTCCTTAACAAATCCCACAACATTCATAAACAAATCTAAATTAAGAAAATGTTCATATTTCATGAATTTTCCAAGATCTTCTCGGCTATGTAACAATCCTTCAGGCTCTAGCCCCTTCTCTCTTAATCCCCAACCCATGTGATCATGTGTCGTGACCACTCGCTTAGCAAAAAGGGCACTTCACAACTTCGTGTTTCGGGAGGTTTCAAAGAACTTCACAACAAATTATCGAATTTTGAAATAATGAACTCATGATGTAGGGTGGATCAACCATCCATGTCTACCCAGCATCCAATGGCTGACACTCACTATGGAACCTCAGGCATTTGAGTTTCGGTACTTTGGGACTTCAGAAGATTTCACATCCGCACACCCCGAACACTTCCACGTCACCTTAGGTGATGCCATTACCTTACATCACTTAATGTTTTCCCAATTGCAGGGGCATGCAACAGTGGTTTTGGAGTAACTCTCCCTTCATTCCAAAATTCTCATGACACTAACATGTAACCCCTCAGTGAAACCATAGTTTGGATTGAGGAACCACCTTGGATAATTATCCTCCATGCAACTTGGGTCCCTGCAATGTCTCCTAGCCATTTATCTTGATGTATCGTGATCAAAATAGTTGTGGTCCTCTGACCCTTAACTATTTTATGTAAAATTGAGCCCCACTAACCCTGCTCACATAGGATGCCACATGGAGGAATACTAGTGACGTCATCTGACCCCACCACGTCTACTCTTTCGCTTTGGAACTTTGGAATTTGGAAGTTTGTGCAATGACACATCCCACTTCTCCCGACAACTGAACTCTTGAAATCACAATGTTCTCTTCTTCTTGATCCAACATTCAAGATCTTTTCTCCATATCTAGGGTGTATATCTCTCTCGGGACTTCGGGGTTTTAGGTTTTAGGTGTTTATACCTCCGCGCACCCCACTTGTCCTGATTGCCAAACTTCGAAGGGATTCCAGGATAACCCTCCAGTACCTTCTCCAAATCTTACGGTCATATTGAATTTCCCTTCCGTCTGAACAAATCCTATGGCTCTAGCACCCCAAGTGTTGAGATCTCTCTCTTTGTGGTCAAATACCACACTGGTTGTGGTTTTATTCTACCACTACTCATCCTGAGCTTCGTAACACGACCAATGTAACCCCTTGGCACTCAGAAACAATCTAAGATTCGAAATTGGTTTTTCCGAACACCATTTCCACTCGAAACCTTGGGTCCAAAGATCACTTATCCAGCCCATCCAGGATCAGTGTTGAAAACATGGATCTAATACCATATTGTAACATCCCCAGTCATCAACCGACTTTTCGGGAAATGCTACTTCGCGGAAAAATTCTAAAACTTAAATATATAACATGAATTATTCATAAAGAATAAGTATTAAATCAAATTAATACATTTGACATGGATTTACTATTGTCATACAGACTTAAAAAAAATTAACAACAATTCAAACTAGCAGCGAAATACATGATAATATTACAAGTATCATAGAACATGCATTTTAATTAAGTACATAATTAAAACACATAATGATACTTATATTTGAAACTGTAATACACCACCAACTACGTCCAGACCTTCCACAAACCTCCCATCCTTAGATCACGTTTCTCATCACTCTCAGCAGTAGGTCACCCCCGAGCTGGGACTAAGTTCCACCAGGCAAGGAAATCCTAGGCTAGGAAAGGTCAATGGAAGAAACACAATTTATGAGGAAGGATTCTCTCCCAGGAGCTACTTAGGTATACTGCTCATAGACTCCCATTCCCCACATGCCTTTCCCACCCCAAGAGTATACACCTTCATTGTCACTAAGACAGTCCTTCGGCTGTTAAACCTCCCTTGCCTTGGGCTTCAACAATAGACTGGACCAGTATTCTTCGAGATCTATTGTAGCTACAGGAATCCTTCTAGGATTTCTCACTTCCTCCATGCACTCTCTCACTTGGAGAGAGTCTCTCACAAACCTGACAACCTGTTTCTTCAACCACAACCACCTCTCTCACCTGGAGAGAGTGTTGCACAAAGGCCTGACAGCCTGCTTCTTCAGCTTCATTCCAACACAAGGAGGACAACAAGGCTCAGCAAGGAACGAATGATGGTAGCCAATCACACTCAAAAAAGGGACTTTGTGGCCACAACATCCCATAGTTATAATACACATGGCATAGACAATTGCTCAGGTTTCACAGAAGATGCAGGTCAGCTTCAGAAATGCTTGGCTATGCAGAGGTCCAGTGTAGAGACAAAATGATTCTCGAGAATGATTCCAATGAACTCAGGCGAAGTATGGAAGGTTCATAGAATGACTCAGGTTATGGATTTTGGGTCTCAGGTGCATGGTGAACATTTCAAAGGATGAATACAAAGGCCATGGAATTCAAGGGAATACACTAGTCAATTTCCGGTTCTATTTTTTAGGATTGCATGACAGGAAAATTAAGCAGAGGTCGTTCACAGAATCCGCACGGTTCATACATCTGACGGTAGAATGGAGGAAAAAACCCCATTATGGCTCAATTCTTGGGTTAAATTGCATGTTCTTGGGCTGACACATGTCTCCCATGAAGATGCATGCACTCCATCAAGTATGTGTTCCCTTTTTCACACGTTGGGGCTGCATGAGTTGCCTCTCCCAAGACTTAGGATAAAAACATACTTTTCACACCACTTTGGAATAATAATAAATTATTATTCCTAAGTAATTAATCCCTCAAGATTATTCCCTCTTCCTACCTCTCAGCCCCCTCTCCCTTACCCATATTGTGGAATCTTATTCCCCCATCACTCTTTCTTCAGGGTCGGTTGACACAAAACGATGTTTATATATTATATTAATGATCTACATAATTACATATACAAAATCAGGCTCCTGGCCTTAACACTTAGGCTCTCCATCCTAATAAACACATAATCCCACCATCTTATCAATACTCGGCTCACCAGCCTACAAAACATGATTAGAATTCATAAACATGACTACAATTCATAATATAAATGGGGCACTACCGGGGGATATTACAGGATGTGATATGTAATAGTTTGTTGTATGAGCTATTTTTTAAGTTGTTGAGCTAGAGGTGATGAGAGAAGGTAGTTATTGAGGATTAGATCATAGGCTGAGGAGCTTGGTGTGATCTAGTTCACCTCATATAGATCTTACCCATCTGAGGAGAGTTGTAAGTGCACGATGTTGTATATGGAGAACTATCATAATAAAATATCCAAGAGCCAAATCTTTGTGGGTGAAGCTCAGGAGGGAGTGAACCACTATAATATCTTTGTAATGTGATGAATGCATGCATATCTTTATCCTCTTTTCATTAGTTATTTGTTGTGTGTGATGAATGAATGAGTTATTCTATTGCCTAGGAAATATGGTTGTGCTAGTAAGGGAATAAGCTGCTAAAGTTACTCCATAGTTGTGAATAATAGTATGTTGCATTTACCAGTTTTAATAATGGTTCAATGGTCGAGTTATCATATCTCATACTCAATCCTAGGCTGTAAACACCCGATTCTTGTAGCCACCCATTAAAGCTATCTCGGGTGAGATGACGCAATGCATTCTGTGTGTTGTGTTTCCTTCTAGTTCACCATGAGGGCCGATAGTTTTAGAGAATTTGTTGGAAACTCGAAAGACATGAACCCTGGGTCAATAAATCAGATGGTATAAATAAATAGAGATAACCCAAATGACACTTCTTAAGCAACAATGAAGGTTTTGTTTCATACTTCAGTGGGGTCGATCCTATGGCAAAGTGAAAAAGACAAACGAGATGAAAAAAGTGGGAATGAAATCCTAATTTATATGCAAAAAGTTGGAAAAAATGACCTTTACCAAAGGATATAAAAAAGTGTGACCTGTTGGCATTAGAAGTCACTCCTGGATTGCAGCAGGAGTAAGCCTGAGGCCCATCAGTTTATGTCACTATTTGTTGATAAAGGGTGATGAATGGAAGTAAACTTAGAACAATATCGTTCTAACTCAGAAACCAGGCCAGGCATGCACAAGCAGAAGATGTCTTGGTTCAACTTCAGACAGTAAGTTGTAATAAGGGTGAGTAGGAGGAAGACTTATGTGAAGAAATGCGAAGGGTTGTTGTAGGCATCGGGCTTCCAACAACCTATAGAAGAAAACTTTGAACACAAGAAATTCTTATATTCAAAAGCATAAACACTAAAAGAACATAACGACATTATAATAAATCCTTTATCATAACACAGTCACGACGATTCATGTGAATCAATCAATCATGAACCCTTTCAGTATGAGATCAAAACAAGATGAAAAAGAGAGTTGCCTTACATTAAACAAGGAAATTTCATATATAGATACATAGCCAGGAAAACCAGTGGTTCATTAAAACATTACAGTTGGGAGCTCTTCTTTATCATCCATGCTTTACAAAAATACAAAAACTGAGTATATATACTCAGAGAAATTCACCTCCTTGGTCCCAGAAGAGTAGTTGAGCTACCTCATTTAAGGCTTTACGTGCACATGATCTTCCTTCAGACTGTACAAACATCTTCTTGTCTAACACTTCTTCAGATGACATGGCTTCTATAGGAAAACTATCCATTGGAGTACCACAAACTGACTGCTTCTAACCCTTCCCATGCCTTCCATTTATGGATTGAGATGAGCTCTCAACCACCTGCTCAATATTCATTAACTGCTTCTTCCATGGAGGGTGGCCAAGACTGAATACATAGAGAGTGACCACATGTCGGTTTTCCAAAGCTTGGAGGCCAACCTTCATTTATTCAGGTTTCACTCTCAATGTAACCACAGGGCCATGCAACTATCTTTAGGGAGGATTTTACATTTTGTGTTTCAGGTTTCGATGATTCCCGATGCAGTGGAGGAGCGACCCCTTTTATTTCAAAGTCTCGGTAGCCGGAATGATGAAATGGCTCCTTGGGGGCTTTTTCATTTCACATTTTGGGTTTCGGTGATTCCCGATGCAGTGGAGGAGAGACCCCTTGTCTTTCATAGTCCCGCTAGCCAGAATGTCAAAATGGCTCCTAGGAGGCTTTTACATTTTGCGTTTCGGGTTTTGGTGATTCTCAATGCAGTGGAGGAGAGACCCCTTGTATTTCAAAGTCACGGTAGCCAGAATTCCAAAACGACTCCTAGGGGGCTTTTACATTTCACGTTTTGGGTTTTGGCAATTCCCGATGCAATGGAGAAGACACCCCCCTATCTTTTGAAGTTTTGATAGCTGAAATGCCAAAATTGCTCCTAGGAGGTTTTTACATTTCGCGTTTTGGGTTTCAGTGATTCCCGATGCAATGGAGGAGAGACCCCCTGTCTTTTGAAATTCTAGTAGCTGAAATGTCAAAACAACTCCTGGGGGGGTTTTACATTTCGCGTTTCGGGTTTCGGTGATTCCCGATGCAGTGGAGGAGAGACCCCCTGTATTTTGAAGTCCTGGTAGCTGAAATGCTGACTGAGCCTAATCAAGCACCATGTAGCCGAAGTCGTGAACGATCATTTCGTGACTTTGGCCACAAGAGATGAGCCCATGCACTAAACCTCATGCAACTTCCCGACTCAAGCTTACCCGATGACTGTCGATTTGTTCCATCTATGGATCCTCTCCATTGAAAACAAAATGCCCGCTCACTTGATTTTAATCTTGAAATGGACTCCTTCTATGTTTTGCACTTAGTTCTCATGACATGCGGCCTTTGAATAAAATGCATTTGATGGGTTTTTAAACCCCATTTCTACGTGTTTACACCAAGGGCCCGAAATCAAAGAGAAACACCCCCTTGCAAGAATTGGCGCTAACATTAGGCTCCATGGGGGATAGAGTTGTCCCTATGATTCTCTAAGAACTCCTTCTACAGTTCCAGTTGCCTTCTGTTGGGCTATGGAGTCATTTATTAAGCCAAAAATAAACAGAAAAACAATATTTACAAAAACAGAGGAGCCGTCTAAGGCTCAAACAAAAAATTTCTTCAGGAAATGCCCATTTACTGCGTCGTTAAAAACTTCTTCACCCTCCAAATCCTACAATCTATATGTGTTATTTAAGAATACTTCAAATATTTTGAGGGGCCCGATCCAGAGGGAATCAAACTTGTTGTTTTTTCCCCTATCCTTCATGGGTGCATCCCACTTAAGCACCAAATCTCCCAGCTCGAATTCCTCCTTCTTGACCTTCCTGTCAAAGGCCTGCTTGATCTTATGCTAATGACTATGAGATATGTACATTAGTTACTCCCTAACCTATTACACTTCCACCATTTGATGAACTCTTCTGACCATATGGTTTGGCCCTCCTTCATGATCTTGAAAGAATTTTGCTACAGGTAAAGTGAGATGAGTGGGAAACACAACCTCTATCCCATAAACAAGTTGAAAAGGTGAGATGCCCAGGGAATTCTTTGTTGTTACTCGATCGACCCATAGAGCGAATTTGAGCTTTGAATCCTAGGCCCTCTTATTGTCTTCCAATAATCTTTTAATGAGTTTGATTAGAATTTTATTGGAAGATTCTGCCAGTCCATTTCCTTGAGGATAATAGGGAGTGGAGAGGATTAGTGAAATCTCAAACTTCTCACAAAACTTAACCAGAAGCTTAGACTTGAAAGAAGCAACATTATCAATGACAATTCTGCTGGGACAGCCAAATCTAGCTATGATATCCTCCAGGAAGTTGATAATTACCTTGTCTAAAACACTCCTGGTGGGGGCAACTTCTATCCAATTTGTGAAATAGTCTATTGTAGTTAGCATCCATCTGTTCTAGCCACTTGAAGGAGGATGAATTTCTCCAATGAATTCCAACCCCCACTGTTGAAAGGGTGTTGAAGCTATTACAGGCTTTAGTGGCAGAGATTTGAGTTGTTGTTTTCCTAAGAACCTTTGGCATTTGATGAAAGCTATGAATTCTTTGTAGACATCAGTGAATAATGTGGGCTAGTAGTACCCATCCCTGATAATTTTGTGAGCTGTGGTCTTCCAAAAATGATGCCCTCTGTTGTCCCTGAGTCTGTACTTAAGGCTCAAAAGTACAGTGTCAAGGCATCCGAAAGTAGGTGAAAAATGGGTAAGAGTGTAACGTCAAAATTTGGTATAGGAAACTAAGGAAAGTTTCTACGTTCGTGTCGTCTAGCTTCCAACTATTCCTAAGTATTTATATCTTGTTCAATGGCTGCCCATGAACGTTCAAGTTCCTCCCGGTTATTGGCAGTTTTCAGGATTATGTCAAAAAGATTTAAGGCAATATGTGTTTGGTTCGATAGTCCAAGTTCGATATTAGGTTGTGCTACTGCAAGGACAGTCATGGAGGAACAATAAGATTAGGAAAGGATTTAAAGAGATATTAAATGTTGTCTTGATTGGGTCGAAATAAAGCGAATTTTACGTTTTATGGAATAAAATGGAAATGCAAATTGAAGGCTCTTTCCCGTAACTGTATTATATTTTCATATAAAGGTGTGATGTGAAAGAGAAACATTTAGCTGCATATAACACAAGGTTCCTGTCAAAGGGAAAACTCACATATAAACATAAGAGGAAATTAGTAAGAAAAGAACTGACATAGCAAAGAATATATGTATAATTCTGAGAGTGCAGATTGGTCTTACACCCGCTGATAGCTGGTGCAGAGGAAAGACAATAAAAAAATACAGAAAACCAAAATCCTTTTGTTATAGTAGTGGTCTTACTAAAGTATAACAAAGCACATCAATTATGAACAAATGGAATGAAGTGAAACATGAAATACAAAGAAACAAACTTGTAACACAGTCTTGACAGAATCGAGAATCTCCAGATTTTCTTATATTAACTTCTCCAATGCAAAAATCTATTACAATCGACACCAAAAAGGTTCAGCCATGTTTATTTCTTTCTGTGATATATTTATACAATTTCACAGATCAGTAAGAATCTCAACGGTTACACAAAGGTGGTTACAACAGAGAGGAGCGCAATCGCTCCCTTTCTCCCGCTCTATTATCACTTGGTGCCAGGTGCTCGTCTTCGCACGGATTCGGTGTAGGCAATACATCTGTCCACAAACTGAGACATGAGCTGTGAAGGTTCCGCTTGAGATCTGGCCTCAGCGAAGTAACATTCTCGGGCTAACTGTTTCATCTTGTCCTCCATTTTTGCATCGACGATGTCGAGGGAACTTAGTTGCACGCTGGACTGGATCAAATGCTTATCAACTCGAACCATGTCCACCCTGTCCATCTGAGAGATATCGACCAAATCTCTCTCCTCCTTCTCTTTCATATCAAGCGAGATTTGTTCTACATTCATTTGTATTAATGTTTCGACATCGCCTCAAGTATCCATACCCAACAACTCACCCTCTATATAATTGAAGGCTTCTTCTAATGAATTGGTCACTTTTTGGGCCTGTTCCTTGCCCAGGGCAATGTTATTCTCCCAATCCTTCAACAAAATGTTACCTCTAGTTTATTCTGGGAGGGAGAGTTCGGGAGAACCTGTCGAAGCTCTATCATTCGTGGCTATCACCGCCTCCTGGAAGGTGACTCGAGCCACTCCTGCATCTCTTTCTCTGTCATCCAGGTTCTCGGAAACCTGATGCATCAATAGACAATCCTCTCAGATTGTTCCTACTTTATCTAGCAAACTCTGTTGTGTAGAAAAGATACTACTCCGGATATCAATCGCTTAGGATTTAAACCCCTCGACATCGATCACCCTGTTTTCAGTGACCTCTACCTGAGCCTGCAACTCTGTGATCATAGTCCTCTATTGACCCGCCTGTATCATACCATCTCGGATCACTAGATGCGCTTGCTCCAACTTGTCTTTGAGCGCTTCTATTTCCTTTTTATTAGTTAGTCAGGCCAGCTCTATTTCCTCGCTCACCTTAACTTTAGCGCTTTATGTGGCCGAAGCTACTCTGGCTTCGAGAGTCTTGATCAGGCAATTATTTTTTTTGAGCTGGATTTTTAACATCCCGACCGAGAATTGATTTACCGATGCATATGCTCCTAGCGTTCCTGCGATCTCCGTGGTGAATTCCTCATTCTTTTTTTTCTTTCCATCGGTCATAACTTTGAATTTTTTAGCTGTCGATCCTTTGTCCTGGTAGAACTCCCTTTTCACCACTTCTTTTCTCTTTTTGTCAAAGAAGAACCCGTTTGGAGGAAGTTCTTCTGCTCTGATAGGCCTCAGTTCCTCATAGAAAATCCATCCTTCTTCTATATTTCCTAGCATCGACTGCAAGGGGGTGATAGAAGTGATGGGTTCCCCAATCTGTTTCGCTGCCTTTCCTAGCGTGACGACCAAGTCCTGCTTCTTCGGAGGTTCAGAGGTCTTCATCTCAGTTTTCAGATTCTGTGTCTCTGGCGGGTCCAGATTCTGTGTCTCTGCTTCAGGCTTATTCGTTTGATCCCCTTCGTTATGGATTTTTCCTGAACTAGAAGTTGTTTCTTTGGGGCCTTCATCATTCTGCAGTTTCATCTCAGAAACACCCAGGCTCCCTCCTCGCAACACAACAGGAAAACAACTTCGTTTGTTTTCCTGAAATTTTAATACAGATACCATGTCTTCGGGTGCTAAAGATCGGATCCGAACTAGCACTTCCCCATAAGACCTCGCCCCTTGGAAAATTTCATCCGAGGGTGAAAACTTGTGTTCAAACATCTTCATCCCACAACTAGCTAAATGGTTGCTTACAATTTTCTGAGGATCATGTTTTTTATATTCAATGGAGACCAAACTCAGGTCTTCTAGGGTTGCAGCCTCCGCTTTAGCATGCCCAAAATCCAATAAAGAATAAGAATTTAGCCGAACGAGGAAAAACGGCCATACCTTCTTTGAATATGCTTTGAGTTCTTTACTCACCCCACCAATCACTGTTTGTCGGGCGATCTCGCGACAAGCAAGCTTGTCGGGGATGAAAAATGGTAGTGCAAGCGGAGGGACAACAACTCCGAACACTCTGAAATAAGAAAACTCTGCTTCTACGTACCAGTTTGCTATACCGATCATATTTGCAGTGATGTTTTCCAAGATACGAGGTAGAAAACGACAAAAAATGGCGATGTGCAGGGGAACCATCACCTAGTTGAAAATTTCATAAATAAATTTATCCGCTTTATTTTCCCATAGTTTGTCGTGATACTCATGCACAAGCTTTTCTTGGACTGGATTCCAAGCCCACCGCATCAAAGGGAATGGTGTCATAGAACATACTGCATCCATAATGTATGCGGACATGAAAACAGAGGACGGTCTCCCACTTACCTTCTGCTCCCGATACTCTGTGACCTGGTTGGCCAAACTGTCCGAGAGTATCTTTGCCCAATTAAATGAGCAACCTTCTGCAACCCGAAACATGAGAGGCACCCACGCAATGTAGAAATGCGTTGTGTCCTCCCTTATGAATAAATGACATGTCATCATTGCCACGTATTTATACTGTGGCTCCAGTGAGGCGATTGAATAAATGCCCTAGTCGTTTGCTCTGAATTTCGCAGAGCGCGAAACCCAATACTTTATCAAACCGGGCATGGTTTTTTCATATTCAGTGCACTCCTTCTGTTTGAATCCCTCCAGGAATTCAACATCATAAGTGTATTCAGATGTTGTCGGGAGCTTATACATGGTTTGGATGTGCTCCGGTCTAAAATTCCCGACTGTGACCTGTCGTTCATTGATGATAGTTCTGGTGGGTAGGTCTATGTGATCCAACGCCCATCGGATCATATCATAATATGGGAGAAATCGTGGTCTGGTTGCTACCTTGTGCATTCCAGATTGCACAACTATCTTGTATTTGGTGTTCAAGTCATCCTTTTCATTGTCGTCGGAGTCTGAATAATTCACCAACTCAGATTGCAGGATATCTGAAATGAATGACCAGCTAGGGACCGAGTCGACACTTCGAGGCAAAGTGTCGGAGACATTATCTGAGCCTTTGATCAGAATCTGGACCAGGGGTCTAAAAAATGCTCAATTTTCAAAGTGCTCGGAATGCAACAAAAACAGTGCCATTGCGTCCGTCTCGTTCTCCTGATTCCGGCGGTATATTTACTTTCGAAAACGGAGTCCATATGGAGAAGTTATTGAGGTCTGTTCGCCGAGCCAAACAGGTAAAAAAATGTGCTGACTGGGCAGGCCGTACTGCTGACGTGGCAGAGGCCGTACTGCTGACTGGACATTCGTACAAGCCTACGTGGTCGTCCGTACAGGACACGTGGCGGCACCAGAGCGTGCCACGTGTCATGCATTTATGGCATTTTTGGCATGAAGTTTGACCAATTGGAAGGTGACACGTGTCACCACTGGATGGGTGACACGTGGCACCTGATGACGTCAGCATCCGCGTGGCAGGCTGACGTGGCGTGTGACTGGATCGTACGATTGACACGTGGCAAGTATTTATGGARACAGTTGGGCGAATTAAATTGTGACACGTGGCATTTTTGGGYGAATTATAGGGTGCCACGTGGCCCACTCAGGGGCTGCCACGTGGCACCCCGGGTTTTGCCAATATGGACTATGTCAAAAATTATTTGGGTCGACGGGGATGGAACCCGCGACCTCCTTCATTGGCAAAGACTTAGCATTATACCCGCCAACCACTACGCCACCTATCATTTCTTATTATACATACGGGATATATTTTATTTGAAATCAATTTAAGTTATATTCGGAGGGGGTT
>JZKD02S1924042.1:846742-869756 GCA_000966675.3 Picea glauca
ACTCTTGGATCTTAGATTATACTTTGGTTGAAACTCGACCATTATCATCTCTGTTTCTGGTTGAGATACACAGGGATCAGTGTGATCACCTTCTTCATCCTCATTAGACGGTTGTAGGGTGTTCAAAGATTTCTCATAATCTTCACGAGTGAGATACGACTGCGAACAGTCATCACCGAAATTCGTGACTTCATCTTCCGAATCTCTGAAATCTTGGAAGTCATTTGCTCCTATAAAATTTTCGTTCTTTAGTGGAGCTTGTATTTTTTTATCTTCGTTCTTAATTTGTTTCTGTTGATTGTGGGGATTTGGGTTTCTCCTGAAGTCCTTTTTATTTGAAGAATCAATCTTACCCCGCTCCAACTCCATCCTAGAAATTTTGTTGGACAGTTCTTTAATCACTCGGGCCATATCATCTACTCTGTCATCAGTGTATCGATT
Organism: Picea glauca; assembly: GCA_000966675.3. Taxonomy (NCBI): domain Eukaryota; kingdom Viridiplantae; phylum Streptophyta; class Pinopsida; order Pinales; family Pinaceae; genus Picea; species Picea glauca. Next base: position 847,184 of record JZKD02S1924042.1, read on the forward strand.
CGAGCCTGAAGGACCTGCTGGTTCCTTATAGCGTCTATTATCGCGGTTGACTGTTTTGACTTTAGCTTTTAATTTTCTCAAAGCCATCATATTAGATTCAATTTCAAAAGCATCATCTTGCATTCTATTTAGGGTGGCTCCTCTTCTTTCTCGCAAAATTAGTGCGAAATATGGCTCGAAAGCTCCCGCGAAGCTTACTTTGGCTGAGGGTTCAGAGGGTTTAACTACGGATGGAATCTTATTATATAGTTTGTTGAATCTCAGAATAAATTCCATAACGGTTTCTGAGTTCTTTTTCTTCAGGGACCCAAACTCGGTAAGATAATATAAGTGATCTTTTCGTTCTCCCCATTGTCTGAGGAAAGCATCTTCCAAAGCGTCATATGACAGGATAGAAGCTACGGGTAGGCTCTAAAACCAAGTTTGGACCACTCCTTCAAAGGTCTGGACAAGGAGCCTCGAATAGAAATCTTCATGCTCGATACCACAGATGTCTACGAATTGGTCAAAGAAATTTATATGCTCGAATGCGGTTAGATCTCCCTCCCCAGTGAATTTAGGAAGCTTTTTGATGTAGTTTTCAGGCAAATCATGGAGGGGAACGGGAAAAACCAGGGGGTCGTATCTCGCTGCTACCTTTGCGAATACTCTGGGAGGAGGGACTTACCCTTGACCTCCACCTCCTCCTCCAAGAGCGCCTCCACCACATCCTCTGACGGCTTCCATCGACTTGGGTGTAGAAAATGAGTGTGTAACACACTCTTTGGAATCAGGCGATACCAGGAAGTTTTGTCGAAGAAAAGCTGGTATGTCAACTGTTGACGAACTTTCTAGAGGACCTTTTCCCTTGTGTATGGATGGGAAAGACTGATGAATCTCACTCCTAACTTCAGTCAGATCTTTGGTATCAAACAAAGGAATGCATGAAGTAGAGGGTTCTAAATGGTATTTAGTCTTGGAAAGTTGGTTTTTTGTTTTTAAAATTTTTTTGGGATCAGTAACCAGCGTAATCAACTTGCCATCTGGGTTCTGTCTGGTACTCTTTCTACCAGAATCCAGCTTATGTTTTCGTGGAGTCGCCAAGTGAAATATTGAAAAAGCCTTAAAAACGTGTGTACTCTATGTTCACTATCAAGGAGTAACACTTTCAACTAAATAAATGTTGTTTTCCCAGGGAAAATATTTCGTAACTTCGCTCCCTAGAAACGGTGCTAGAAAGATGTTGTTCCTGAGTCTGTACTTAAGGCTCAAAAGTACAGTGTCAAGGCATCTGAAAGTAGGTGAAAAATGGGTAAGAGTGTAACGTCAACCTTCGGTATAGGAAACTAAGGAAAGTTTCTACGTTCATGTCGTCTAGCTTCCAACTGTTCCTGAGTAGTTATATCTTGTTCAATGGCTTCCCATGAACGTTCAAGTTCCTCTCGGTTATTGGCAGTTTTCAGGATTATGTCAAAAATATTTAAGGTGATATGTGTTTGGTTCGATAGTCCGGGTTCGATATTAGGTTGTGCTGCTGTAGGGACAGTCATGGAGGAATAGTAAGATTAGGAAAGGATTTAAAGAGAGATTAAAATCTGTCTTGATTGGGTCGAAATAAAGCGAATTTTACGTTTTATAGAATAAAATGGAAATGCAAATTGAAGGCTCTTTCCCGTAACTGTATTATATTTTCATATAAAGGTGTGATGTGAAAGAGAAACATTTAGCTGCATATAATGCAAGGTTCCTGTCAAAGGGAAAACTCACATATAAACAGAAGAGGAAATTAGTAAGAAAAGAACTGACATAACAAAGAATATATGTATAATTCTGAGAGTGCATATTGGTCTTACACCCGCTGATAGCTGGTGCAGAGGAAAGACAATCAACAAATACAGAAAACCAAAATCCTTTTGTTATAGTAGTGGTCTTACTAAAGTATAACAAAGCACATCAATTATGAACAAATGGAATGAAGTGAAACATGAAATACAAATAAACAAACTTGTAGCACAGTCTTGACAGAATCGAGAATCTCCAGATTTTCTTATATTAACTTCTCCAATGCAAAACTCTATTACAATCGACACCAAAAAGGTCCAGCCCTATTTATTTCTTTCTGTGATATATTTATACAATTTCACAGATCAGTTAGAATCTCAACGGTTACACAAAGGTGGTTACAATAGAGAGGATCAAAATCACTCCCTTTCTCCTGCTCTATTATCACTTGGTGCAAGGTGCTCGTCTTCGCACGGATTCAGTGTAGGCAATACATCTGTCCACAAACTGAGACATGAGCTGTGAAGGTTCCGCTTGACAGCTGGCCTCGGAAAAGTAACATTCTCGGGATAAATGTTTCATCTTGTCCTCCATTTGTGCATCGACGATGTCGAGGGCACTTAGTTGCGCGCTGGACTGGAACAAATGCTTATCAACTCGAACAATGTCCACCCTATCCATCTGAGAGATATTGGCCAAATATCTCTCCTCCTTCTCTTTCAGATCAAGCGAGATTTGTTCTACATTCATTTGTATTAATGTTTTGGCATCGCCTCCTGTATCCATACCCAAAAACTCACCCTCTATAGAATTGAAGGCTGCTTCTAATGAATTGGTCACTTTTTGGGCCTGTTCCTTGCCCAGAGCAATGTTATGCTCCCAATCCTTCAACAAAATGTTACCTCTAGTTTGTTCTGGGAGGGAGATTCCAGGAGAACCTGTCGAAGCTCTGTCATTCGTGGCTATCACCGCCTCCTGGAAGGTGACCCGAGCCGCTCCTGCATCTCTTTATCTGTCAGCCAGGTTCTCGGAAACCTGATGCATCAACAGACAATCCTCTTGGATTGTTCCTACTTTATCTAGAAAACTCTGTTGTGCAGAAGAGATCCTGCTCCAGATATCAATCGCTCGGGATTTAAACCCCTCGACATCGATCACCCTGTTTTCAGCGACCTCTACCTGAGCCTACAACTCTATGATCATAGTCCTCTGTTGAACCGCCTGTATCTGACCATCTCGGATCACTAGATGCGCTTGCTCCAACTTGGCTTTGAGCGCTTCTATTTCCTTTTTATTAGTTAGTCGGACCATCTCTATTTCCCCGCTCACCTGACCTTTAGCGCTTTCTGTGGCCGAAGATACTCTGGCTTTGAGAGTCTTGATCAGGCGATTCTTTCTTTTGAGCTGGTTTTTTAACATCCCGACCGAGAATTGATTCGTCGATGCATACGCTCCTAGTGTTCCTGCGATATCCATGGTGAATTCCTCATTCCTTTTGTTCTTTCCATCGATCATAACTTTAAATTTTTTAGCCGTCGATCCTTCGTCCTGGTAGAACTCCCTTTTCACCATTGCTTTTCTCTTTTTGTCAAAGAAGAACTTGTTTGGAGGAAGTTCTTCTGCTCTGATAGGCCTCAGTTCCTCATCGAAAATCCATCCTTCTTCTATATTTCCTTGCGTCGACTGCAAGGGGGTGACAGAAGTGATGGGTTCCCCAATTTGTTTCACTGTCTTTCCTGGTGTGACGACCGAATCCTGCTTCTTCGGAGGTTCAGAGGTCTTCGTCTCAGTTTCTGGATTATGTGTCTCTAGCGGGTCCGGATTCTATGTCTCTACTTCAGGATTATTCATTTGATCCCCTTCATTATGGATTTTTCCTGAACCAAAAGTTGTTTCTTTGGGGCCTTCATCATTCTTCGGTTCCCGGGCTCCCTCCTCGCAACACAACAGGAAGACAACTTTGTCTGTTTTCCTGAAATTTTAATACAGATGCCATGTCTTCGGGTGCTAAAGATCGGATCTGAACTAGCACTTCCCCATAATACCTCTCCCCTCAGAAAGTGTCATCCGAGGGTGAAAACTCGTGTTCAAACCTCTTAAGCCCACAAGTAGCTAAATGGTTGCTTACAATTTTCTGAGGATCATGTTTTTTATATTCAATGGAGACCAAAATCAGGTCTTCCAGGGCTGCATCCTCGGCTTTAGCATGCCCAAAATCCAATAAAGAAAAATAATTTAGACGAATGGGGAAAAACGGCCATACCTTCTTCGAAGATGCTTTGAGTTCTTTACTCACCCCGCCAATCAATGTTTGTCGGGAGATCTCACGACAAGCAAGCTTGTCGGGGATGAACAATGGTAGTGCAAGTGGAGGAACAACAACTCCAAACACTCTGAAATAAGAAAACTCTGCTTCTACGTACTAGTCTTCTATACCGCTCAAATTTGCAGCGATGTTGTCCGAGATACGAGGTGGAGAATGACCAAAAATGGCGATGTGAAGGGGCACCATCACCCAGTTGAAAATTTCATAAATAAATTTGTCCTCTTTATTTTCCCACAGTTTGTCGTGATACTCATGCACGGGATTTTCTTGGACTGGATTCCAATCCTAGCTCATCAAAGGGAATGGTGTCATAGAACATACCGCGTCCATAATGTATTCAGACATGAAAAAAGAGGATGGTCTCCCGCTTGCCTTCTTCTCCTGATACTCTATGACCCGGTTGGCCAAACTGTCCGAGAGTATCTTTGCCCAATTAAACAAGCAACCTTCTGCAACTCGAAACATGAGAGGCACCCATGCAATGTAGAAATGCGCTGTGTCCTCCCTTCCGAATAAACGACATGTCATCATTGCCACATATTTATATTGTGGCTCCAGTGATGCGATTGAATAAACGCCCTGGTCGTTTTCTCTGAATTTCGTGGATCGCAAAACCTAATCCTTTATCAAACCGGGCATGGTTTTGTCATATTCAGTGCACTCCTTCTGTTTGAATCCCTCCAGGAATTCAGTATCATAAGTGTATTCAGATGTTGTCCGGATCTTATACATGGTTTGGATGTGCTCCAGTCTAAAAGTCCCGACTGTGACCTGTTGTTCGTTGATGATAGTTCTGGTGGGTAGGTCTATGTGATCCAATGCCCATCGGATCATATCATAATATGGGAGCAACCGTGGTTTGGTTGCTACCTTGTGCATTCCAGATTGCACAACTATCTTGTATTTGGTGTTCAAGTCATCCTTTTCATTGTCATCGGAGTCTGAATAATTCACCAACTCAGATTGTAGGATATCTGAAACGAACGACCAGCTAGGGACCAAGTCTACACTTCGAGGCGAAGTGTCGGAGACATTATCTGAGCCTTTCCCTGTAACCTCGACATTCTCCTTTGCTGCTTTTCATGGAGCCATAGTTGAAGCTTGCGTTTTTGCCCTTCTGCGATAGACCTGTGTATACATGCAGAAATTAGTTCACTCGGAGAATGACGAGCTCTGCGTGCTTATGAAAAATATTTTCATTATAATAGAATGAGACTTCTGTATATATTTGAAAATTCTGTACTCTTAGAAATAAGTCTGTCAAATCGCAATTAGAAACAAATTTGTTGCGTAAAATCCGATCTTATTATTCGTGGATTCGCCCTAATTCTTCATTAATGTCATCAATATTTGGCGGTTTGACAGTCATTCGGAGTAAGGAGAAAGATGGCTACCTCGGGAAATGTGCAAGTCTTGATGTGTGGGACATATCTTACTTTATTTTAAATTATCAAAACTTAGCAACATTAATAACTCTCTCATTTTTCGCTGCATCGTTGATTTCCTTTTAACGTTTTGAGTCATCAACTCGCGAGACTGCGAGGACCGATTTTGGCTTAATTAACAATAATCATGGTTTGGAGTATTATTAATTTTATAATCAACTTATTTGTCATATCGCGACTAGGAACTTCGAAGACCATTCTCTAGGGAATTTGTATGCCGAGTCGTGAAACTGCGAGATGGCGATAATTAAGACTCAATTAGGGGGAAGAAAATCTTAGATTAGGCAATTAATTAATTGTGCTATAATTACGTCGCGACTTCGCGAGTCGGGGTTTTGGACGCCATAACTTTCTAAAAGATAATGCCGAGGGGCGATACGCCGAGAACAGAATTTAACCATGGTCAGTCTTTTTCACCTTTAATCCTTGACCAGGGTTAGCCCGAAAGAACCTCGTGTTCTCGGCTCTTGGAGCTATAAAAATAAAAATTCAAACTTAGCGACCGCCGAAGCGTGAAACCCCGACGACGTCTAATCACTAGGTTAAAATATTTTACCTTGGTTACTGTCTTGAGTGAAAATTTAAAAAGACTTCGCCGTTTCATGAATCGGGACGTGTAAATTTATGAGTCATATTATCCGACCTGCGAGTTCCCAAAGTCAAACAAAGAGAGTGACATTCTTAAGAAAGTGAACTTGTTTTGAGGACAGAGAAAGCATCGCTACTTAATCGACTAGGTTGTAGAGCCTTCAAAGTTTTGGGGTGGGGGGGGGGGGGAATCAAATGGTCATCTTTAAAATTTTAAGTATCCAAAACGAAAATTGTGACGAGTTTAAAAACAAGGGTGGCTCCAACACCCTCCACAAAGGCCACTATGGAAATAAAACATAATTTTCTGGGCCTCCTGTGGGTTCAGACACCTCAGAAACACCCCTAGAGGGTCTCTCTAGTACAATACTTGGTCAATAAGGCAATATCTAACTGCATTGAGCTTTAAAGATCTTACCTTGCTTTTTCCCATTCCATCAGGAGGCTTCAACTCTTGCAGAAAGTGCAAAATGTCTCTGTACTAGGTGCATTCTGCTAGTGATAAGCCACCCTGAGAGATTTTTCTAGATGACTCAGCTTGCTAATTTCCTGAGCAAGCTTTGATGAAGCTAACCCCCAAGGCCTTGCAATTGGATTCAGCTAGTAGCTTGGCTAAACCCTACCCTTTAACCAACTTGGTGGGCTTTATCTCTAGGTCAAACTCAAGGATCTTGGCAATCAATTTACCTCTTCTCCCATCTATGTCAGGTTGTATAAGGATGTCTTTCACAGAGGCTGAAGGAATGTATGCAGTCACTCTTGAGTGTAAGACATAGACTCTGAAAGCTTTGAGATATTTCACCAAGGCATAGGCCTGCTTCTCCATGATCTCATACCTGATTTCTGCATCTCTTAATGCCTTAATAAAAAAGGAAATGGGTTTCTCTCACCCTTCCTCATTTTTCTGCAATAAGACCGCTGCTACTGTATCAAAAGAAGCAAAAGAAAAAATTAGGAAATCCTTGGAATAATCAGGAATGATCAGCATAGGTGCTTCAGTCAATTCCTTTTTTATTTGGGTAAAAGATTCCCTGGGTTCAACAGTCCATTTTACTTCATTTCCCTTTTTGAGCATGGATGTGATGTGTTTCACCAACTCAACAAAATTTGAGATGAACCTCCTCAGAAATTTAATCTTCCCTAAAAAAGATTGAACTTCCTTTCTAGACCTAGGAAGTGATAGGGTTTGAATTGCCTCTACCCTACTGGGATCAATTCTCACTCCCTTTGTTGATACTATATGGCCTAACAACTTCCCCTCCTTCATAGAAAACAAATATTTCTTGGGATTTAAGGAAAGGCCAAACCTCCGGCATTTCAAGAAAACTTTCCTCAAGTGACAATAGTGCTCTATATCAGATCTAGAGAAGACTGTGATGTCATCTAGATAAATCACCACAAACTGATCTTTCTTCCCGATGAAGGCTATTTCCATGGCTCACTAAAATGTTTCTCCTGCATTCACTAATCCAAAAGGCATTTTGGCATACATGAATGTGCCCCAAGGAGTGGTGAAGGTTGTTTTTTCTCTGTCTTCAGACATGAATAATATTTGATTATAGTCAGAAAAACCATCAATCATGGATATTCTAGATGCACTAATTACCCTCTACAATATGTGTTCCATGTTGGGCAAGGGATAGTTGTCTTTCTTTGAGCTCCTGTTCAGGTTCCTGAAATCAAAATAGAGCCTGATTTCTCCACTTTTCTTCCTCACCGAGACCAAATTGGCCACCCACTCATAATATATCAAGGTGACAATGATTTGGGCATCTAACAACTTCTTCACTTCTCTCTCCATGACAGGCAACAAAATGGGATTTATCTATCTTAGCTTCTATCTAAAAGGCTTAGCCTCTTCTTTTAGTGGGATCTTGTGTTCAATGACAGATGTGTCATATGTCTTCATGTCTTCATAGGTCCATGCAAACACATTAGCAAATTATCTTAATAACTTGGTATATTTGTCCCTCTGCTCTTTGGTCAAACTGCTTGACAACTTGACGAAATTAGGCTCCTCCTGAGTGTTGATGTTGCACTCCACTGCATCAACATCTCCATTTGAAAACATACCCTTTACTACCACATCATTCCCATCAAACATTATTTCTAAAGGGACTAGTCCCTTCGAAATATGGTTGCTAGGCAGATGAATAATATGGTTATCAACAATTTTATTTAAAAATACCTCAGGGTGAGGGGGGCTTTTGAGATCATGATCCTAATCAATGTGCAGTGCAGAAAATTCATCGACAGACTGAAGAAATTTTTTGATTTCAAGATCGTCTTCGAATACTTTCCAATGCTTGATATTGTCCAAAACATATGACCTATATCTTATCTCAACCTCATATTTGATCTTAGGTGGTAGAGGGATCCTGAACAGACTAGCTGAGACAGCTAAGGAATCGGCCAAAGTATTTTTCTCTCTTGGAATAAAAGAAATGTTGAAAGCTGAGAAGAAATTATCAATCAGGTCCCACACTTCATTTTTGTAACTCCTGAGCTGAGGGTGCTTAGCCCGATAAGCATTTCTGACTTGCTAGATTATCAACTTAGCATCTCTGAACACTACTACTTCCTCAATTTCCATTTATTTTGCAGCCCTCAAACCCATAAAAAGAGCTTCATATTCTGCCACATTATTAGTAGCTTCAAATTCTAGCTTGTATGACAGGGATATGGTTTCCTGACAAGGTGACACAAAAACCACTCCAACGCCAATGACTTCACTAGAAGAAGATTCGTCAAAGAACATCTTCCAAACAAAGGTGGTTGGAGGAGGTATCTCATGATTAAATATGGGTTGCTTTCTGATCTGAAAAGGGGCTTCAGGAGTAATGGTGGTCTGCAATAAACTAGACCCCAAATTAGTGTCAAGTGTAAAGATAGGGTGATTGGTGGGGTCTGCTTCGTCACTAACAATTTAGGCCAGCTGAGCTTCTCTGTACAACCTCCTATGTTCCCCTCCAAATAATAGAATGGTGTCATATGTGAGATCCATCTATAATGTCCCTCCAATTTTTTTAATCCAATATCTTGACAACAACATGCCGAACTTGGGGGGAACATCAACTACTACAATGTCCATGACCACACTCTTCATTGGCAGCTGAAATAAAGATACCACCAAGTCTTTGATGACTCCAAGGCATTGCACCCTCCTTGAATCAAAAGAGTATAAATCATGATAAGCCTTTGTCACTTCTAGTCCCAATTCTTCCATGACTGTTTTGGGCATAAGGTTGTGGGAAGATCCTGAATCCATGAGGCAATTATGCAACACCTTATCATGTATGTTCAAGGATGTGTAGAAGGGAGGGGATGAATCATCTCTGTCTCCTACCATAGGACCTAGGATGACTACTGAATTTTCATCTTGAAGATTTATTGAGTTTGTGGAGGGATGGGGGGACTCAGATTGTAGTAGTTTGGAGAGGGACCTTTTGAAATCTTCATTTTTAACTAGTTCTGAGAGGGGTACAAGAATTCTAATCTTTTGAATTTCATGCTAAAAAATAAAGGAGGAAAGAGGCTTAGGAGATTCCCTTACCTCAGAGACAGGTTCTTTGGTTGTTGGAAAATTATTCTGAGTTTTCTTTTCTTTAGTAGTGATTTTTGCAGGTTTAGTAGGTTTTTCTGCTATGAGGGGTTGATCATGGCTATCAAAATTCCCTTCTTTCTTCTTTGACCTGAGATGATATCTGTTAGGAGTGTTGTTGGACTTTTTCCCTTTACTCTACTCATTGATTTGAATGTTCATAAGGGATCCTTCATATGAAAATTGAGTCAAATGGGGAAAAGGGGAAGTGTCTTCAATATAGTGAATTTCGAGGTCGAGCTCATCTATCTCTTCTCCTTCCTCATGAGAAACTAGGCTATTTTGGAGAGGGGTTTGAATCCTCTGATCATCTCTGTATTTGCTCCTTTTTTCCCTTGGAAAATCCTATGGCACATTGTTGCTAGGCCTCCTGAAGCCTCTGTTATCAGTATTTTGGGGATTTCTGTACATGGGCTTCCCTTCTAACTCCCACCTTTCCATTCTAGCCGAAAGAGATTTCCGCACTTTAGTTACCTCGTCTATCTGAAGGGGAAGGGGAGAGGAATTATATGGGTAGGCTTCAGGTCTCTTCCAAGATATGTCTCTATCAGCCTTATTCCTGAGTCAGTCAACAACCAATATGTTATATTCTACTTCCACGACTGCATCTTGCATGTGAGCTAGAGTAGTTTCTCTCCTTTCCCTCAACAGAAGGCAGAAAACGAGATCAAAAGCACTAGCATAAGTGATCTTAGCAGAGGATTATGAGGGCTTTATCTCAGCAGGGATCTTATTGTACATTTTATTGAATCTCTTGGAGAAGTCAGAGATTGATTCTCCTTCCTTTCTTTCAAAGGCCCGAACTCTGTCATGTAATACATGAAGTCTTTTTTGTCTCCCCACTGTCTCAAAAAGGCATTATCCAAAGCCTCAATCCCATCGATAGATCGAGGAGGCAGGGTCCTAAACCACTTTCTAGCCTCGCCTTCAAGGCTATGGATGAAAATCCTCATCCATATGTCTACATGCATGATAACATGATCATCTATAAAACTGTAAAAGGCTTCAAGGTGTTCTTCTGTAGCTATGTCCCCTTCGCCTGTAAAATTGGGTAGCTGCGTAAGGTAACTGTCTGCTGGAAGGGCATTGAGAGGCTAAGGTAACAAAAGGGGAGCATACCTAGTAGCTATTATAGCCTCCATTCTGGTCATGGGGGGATTTACTCCTGCCATATAAATATTAGGTGGAGGAGAAATCAGAGGAGAAGGAGCTCAAATAGGGGATATTGGAAATGAGCTTCTAGGTGGAAGGTGGAACAATGGGGGATTCAGAGAGAAGGCTAAGGGGCTTGAGTTAGAAGATGCTTCTCTATGTGCAGTAGCAACAAAAATAATAAGAGGAGGGGTGGTAAAGCTAGGGGTGGTGAAATATTTTGTGGTCTTAGGTCTACGCCAAGGTACAACTGAATGGGAGAGGGGAGTGATAAGGATTTCTCCCTCCAATCCCAGACTAGGAGGGGAAAACTCAACAGGAACACTTCTGAAATTCAGGAAATGGGAAACTTCAGAAAAAGGTTTGCTAGGAAGCTGAGAAGAAGAAAATGGAGTTTCTATAGAAGGAGATGGCAAATTACCTGGTTCAGCGGTAGAATTTTCTCCTTCAGAGGCCTTTCCTTTTATGATAATCGCCTCTGGATCAACTTTAGGTGTAACTAGAGGCAATTGTGGATGGGACCGCGTGTGTCTACCTCTGGAAGCCACAACTAAAATAGCAGGTTCGCCACAGTGGAGTCATCATAATGGAGTCACCAGGTGCATAGTAGCAATCTCGTAGGGCTCTGATGCCCAATGCACCTTCAGAATTAGAGGCTCGATGTCGTTCGATCCCAGGGAAAATTTTCAACTTTGTCCCCAACAACGGCACCAGAAATGTTGGTGTCATAAGTCACTCTTGGATTGTAGCAGGAGTAAGCCCGAGGCCCATCAGTTTATGTCACTATTTGTTGATAAAGGGTGATGAATGGAAGTAAACTCAGAACAATATTGTTCTAACTCAGAAACCAGGCTAGGCATGCACAAGAAGATGAGGTCTTGGTTCAATTTCATATAGTAAGTTGTAATAAGGGTGAGTAGGAGGAAGACTTCTGTGAAGAAATGCGAAGGGTTGTTGTAGGCATTGGGCTTCCAATAGTCTGTAGAAGAAAACTTTGAACACAATAACTTCTTATATTCAAAAGCATAAACACTAAAAGAACATAACAACATTATAATAAATCCTTTATCATAACACAGTCATGACGATTCATGTGAATCAATCAATCATGAACCCTTTCAGTATGAGATTGAAACAATATGAAAAAGAGAGCTTCCTTACATTAAACAAGGAAATTTCATATACAGATACATAGCTAGAAAAACCAGTGCTTCATTAAAACATTACAGTCGAGAGCTCTACTCTACCATCCATGCTTTACAAAATACAAAAACTAAGTATATATACTCAGAGAAATTCACCTCCTTGGCCCCAGAAGGGTATCTGAGCTACCTCATTTAAGGATTTACGTGCACATGATCTTCCTTCAAACTGTACATGCAACTTCTTTTCTGACACTGCTTTAGACGACACAACTTTTGCAGAAAAACTATCCATCGAAGTACCATGAACTGGCTGCTTCTGACCCTTTGCATGCCTTCCAGTTATGGATTGAGCTGAGGTCTCAACCACCTACTCAATATTCATTAAATATTTCTTCCATGGAGGGTGGTTGAGACTGAATACATAGAGAGTGACCACGTGTCGATTTTCCAAAGCTTGGAGGCCAGCCTTCATTTCTTCAGGTTTCACTCTCAATGTAACCATAGGGCCATGCAATTATCTTCAAGGAGGATTTTACATTTTGTGTTTCGGGTTTTGGTGATTCCCGATGCAGTGGAGGAGTGACCCCTTGTCTTTCAAAGTCCCGATAGTCGGAATGCCGAAACGGATCCTTGGGGGATTTTTCATTTTTCATTTCGAGTTTCGGCGATTCCCGATGCAGTGGAGAAGTGACCCCTTGTCTTTCAAATTCCCAGTAGCATGAATACCAAAACAACTCTTGGGGGGCTTTTACATTTCATGTTTCAGGTTTCAGCGATTCCCGATGTAGTGGACCAAGCCTGATCAGGCACCATGTAGCCGAAATCACGAAGGATCATTTCGTGACTTTGGCCACAAGAGATGAGCCCATGCACTAAACCTCATGCAACTCCGTGACTCAAGCCTACCTGATGACCATCAATATATTCCATCTATGGATCCTCGTCATTGAAAACAAAATGCTCCCTCGCTTGATTTTAAGCGCGAAATGGACTCCTTTTGTGTGTTGCACTTGGTGCTCATGAAATGTGGCCTTTGAATAAAATGCATTTGATGGGTTTTTAAACCCCATTTCTACGCGTTTACACTAAGGGCCCAAAATCAAATAGAAACACCCCCTTGCAAGAATTGGCACTAACATGACCAATCCCAAAAAATCACCAAAACCGAAAGGAAAAGATTACCGGAATGACCAATAGAAAACTTAGAAGTGAAATCGAGTAATCACCAAGCCAGGAAAAAAGACAAAGGAGGCCAAAAAGGGGAAAAAGGGCCAAAAATGTCTATAAATAGAAGTGGACAACTCATTTTTACCATTACAATTTTAAAATCAACCAAAAGGTCAAAAAACCCCTTTTCTAAAAGAGTGGATTCCGAGAGCTTCAGTGGATGAAACAACCTTATGTTTGGACCAAGTAAGTACAAAACACCCACACTTGCATTTCAATTCTTCCTTTATGTTTTATATTTTTGTTTGGAGGGGGAGTGCTCTTGTAAAAAGAGAGGCCATGCATGTACGTGGGTTGTCCAAGGCCAGCCCACGTATGTACTCGGGAAGAATACTAAACATCCCACATACATACATGACTATGTAAAAAGAATCCCACATATTCCCTCTTGTACTTTGAAAAAATAAAAAGAAAGCACTAAATCCTCTCTATTTTTTCCATGTGACAGGATGTGAACTAAGAGAGAAGATGAGGAGGTCGATGTCTTGTTTGAGGAGGACCTTGTGGCCATCACTTCACTGAAACAATGAAGGTTATGGAATTTCTTCCAGTGTCCATTTATGAGGGAACAATCGAGGCTACTTAATGATCTTGTAGATTATTGGCATCCTGATACTGAGGAAATCATGCTAGAGGGTAAATCACTGACCCCAACCAAAGAGGATATATAATTTCTGACTGGCCTCTCAAGGACAGGGGAACCAGTCAACTTGAGGAATTTTCCTCCAGGTCCTTTCAACATTGAGGACTACATCAGGATGTATTGTGAGGCTAGAATTGAGAAGGTAGGTTCTCAGGTGCCAATCCACAATATCACCAGCCTCTCTTTACACGTGATATTACTTTTGATTGGGCAGATTCATGGATCCAGAACACTTCATCAAGCCTCCCGGGCACATATGCATTGTGTCATTTAGTGCTCGAAAGAAATCATTTTTTACTGGAGTAATACCATGCTTGTATGCATGAAGAGACAATTTATAGAGTGTCGGAAATCCAACAAGAACTTTGGGTTTGGTATTATCTTGTGCTCCTTCTTCTTTGAGAGGGTGCCTAGTCTCAGTCCTAAGGAGACGGTATGAGGGCATGTAGCCTCCTTTCCAGTAGTGAGCAGGTGGGCAGCTTTTCTTTCTAGACATTGTGGAGGGAGGACTATAGAGGCATTCAATGACAAGTTTTTTGACTGGTGGGCATGTCAGATCCCAATGATTGATGGTTACCCATATGCAGGGATCAACTTCACTAGAGAACCAGACATGCATGTGCCTCCTGAGGAGGAGCCTGGCGAGATAGGTAACATATATTTTAAAGTTTATTTAATTTTTTATTTTGATATATATCCTTTTTATGTACGTATAGAGTACTGACTTGTGAATATGTTATGTTCGTAATTTACCTCAAAATCAACTAGACGGTAAGAACCCTTCTCTAAGACCTCTTTCACAATGAACGGTTTGAACCACATGGGTTTGAACTTGCCTTCCCCCAAGGGATCCTTGTCTATACTTGATCATATACCATAAAAAGATCTACTTTGGACAAAATCTGAGGATGAATGGACCGATCATACTAACACTTGACTCATTTCTTATGAGCCTCATTGGCTAAGGTTGCATCATGATGTTTCTCATCGAGTTGCTCAAGATATAGAAGGAGTTCCTCAAGTAGTGAAATGTCCGACAAGAATTCCACTACCAATTTTCAAGAAGGAATCTGACACTCAATAGGTAAGACTGCTTCCAGTCCATATATGATTTGAAAAGGTGAAAATCCAGTGGGAGTCTTCACAGACATTCGATAGGCCCATCACATTGAATATAACATCAAATTCCAATTCGACTTGGTAGAATTGATCACCCACTGAAGAATAGTCTTGGGAGACTTATTCATAGCTTCAACCTGACCATTTGTTTGTGAATAATAAGGTGACAAATGTTCTTGTTTGAACCTGAGATTTGATGTTAATTCAATCATCATTTTTTTTTGGAAGTGACTTCCATGGTCAGTGACAATATCCTTTGGGATATTGAACCTTGCTACTATCTGATTAAAGATGAAAAGAGTCGATGTTTCACCATCATTTCTAAACGTTGGCATAGCTTTAGCCCACTTCATGAAGAATTCTACTGCTATGATGATGTAATGATGCCCCTTGTCCGAAGCCAGGTGACATGTAGTAAAATCAGTCCCCCACTTGGTGAAAGGACCAGCAACAATGACTGAAAACATAGGAGTAGGATGTTCCTGCATCTTTTGAAAGAAGATCTGGCACGGGTGGAACTTCTTGACTGCCTCTACTCAATCCTTAATTAATGAGGGCCAGAAGTAACCTGCATGTAGAATATTTTGGGTTGTTTCCAACCCAGAAAAATGACTGCCACATGCTCCATTGTGAAATTCGTTCAAAACGACCTCTACTTCTTCATGGGTAATACATCACCAAAGAATGAAATCTACACCTCGACAATACAAAGTGTCATTGAGGATGAGATAGTTTTGTGCCTGATGTCAAATTTGTAGATGCTCATTGTGGGAAGTAGAAGAGGGTCACTTCAAAGTCTAGAGATACACAAGTATATCTCCATACCAGGGGTCTGAAGATGCATTAGAAAAATATCTCCATTAATAGCGAATTTTTCAAGCATGATATCACTAGACTTGACCAGAAGTTCCGATATGAGTTCAGAAAAGACCAATGACTTTTTGGATTTCAAAGAAATAAAATCCAAGTCAAACTCATGTAATATGACTATCCATCTACTAATTTTTCCACCAATTACCCTTCATGTTAACACATATTGGAAAGGGTTGACGATGAAAATGATAGTGGTCTTGCAAAGCAAAATGTAGTGATAGAACCGTTGGACAACATGGAAAACCATGAAAGAAAGTTTCTCAACGTGAGAGTAGTTGTGCTCTGGTCCAACCAGGCCTTGGCTAAGGTAATATATAACATTCTCTTCAAGCATATCATATTATTGAACCAATACCATGCCAATGGTCTAATCCGCAGTAGCCAAATATAACAAGATTTTTTTTTTATAATTTAGAGGTCGGAGCAGAGGGGTAGACATAACGACACATTTAAATGCTTCAAAGGAGTGTAGAGAAGCTTCATCCCATTAGAATGGGATGAATTTTTTCAAAAGACACATAAAGCCTTTAGTGATCTTGATGTAATTAGTGACAAAATGCCAAAGAAAATTTTCTTTACCTTGTAAGCTCTAAAGATGGGGTATCATGCATAGGGGAGGTAATTGAACTGTCTTCTCAACCTTGAGAGGGTCGACCATGATCCCTATTGTTGATACAATATAACCTAAAAGACAACCTGACATCACATAGAAATTGAATTTGTTAGGATTCAAGTGAATCCCATAGTAGCAACATTGTTCAAATATTAGTCATAGATGGGTGGGATGATCCAATCTCTTGCGAGAACATGATGCTAGATCATAAAGGTACACCTTGAATATGTGTTTTGAGTTCATGAAAAGCGAATGACATGGCCTGCTGAAAGGTGGATCCAACATTCTTCAAACCAAAAGGCATCTTACAACACCCGAAGATACCCCAAGGAAAAATAAAAGTCATTTTATGTTGGTCCTTGGGTTTGATTTGAATCTGATTGTATTTCGAAAAACCGTCCATGAACGAAAATACTTCACATCCTTCACATTAATCGACAACATTATCGATAAACAAGGTAGGGAAATTTTCTTTCAGACAAGCCTTACTCAAATCATAGAATTCCATACAAACGTGAATCGTGCCTTGTTTCTTGTTAACCGAAACCGGGTTCGACACCCATTTCGTCAATTGTACATGGTAGATAAAACCGACTTTGAGTAGTTTTTCTACTTCTACATTGATTGCTGCTGCTTTTCAAGGATTGACCAGATGAAGCTTCTGTCAGACCCATTTGACATCATGATAAGTTGTGATTACATGGTTGACAATTCGTGGGTCGATGCATGACATTTCCTCATTAATACAAGGAAAAAATGTCGCAAAACTCTTTGAATAAATAGGTGTAAGTTTGAATCTATTTGGGGGAGTAATATGCTCAGATGAAAACATTCTCCATGATGCTGAGGTTTTTGGATATATTTATTGGAATCATTGTAGAAATACTTTCCATGTTACCCTTAGAATAAACTTCATGCATAGCCAAAGGATTGATAGGACAATGACTATATCCATTCACAATCAAAACAAATTCTCCTGCCTCTATTCTCCTAATCTTCGAAAGGAAATAAGATCTATGATGTAGATCATCCCAAGGTCTGTCGGGACAAGTCATTGCCTCGATAATCACATCATCAGAGGGCAAGAACGATTCTAAAGGATCTTGAGTGGAAAGAGAACCTTGAGCCCAAATAGGTTCGAGAACTAGATCTAACTCCTCTGAGGGAGCCGGATCGACGTTGGCTAAAGTTTCATGGACAATGTTGTACACAACCTAAATCATGCATAAGGGCATGGACATGCCATGATTCCCAATCCATTCCATCGAGGCCGATGGGGAAGGTAAATTCCACGAATCGTTAAAGTATCTTGTTCGAAATGAAAACAATTGAAAAATTGCATCCCTTGGCTAGTTGGGAACATTCGATATAAGCCTTACATCACTGGAAGGCGATGAGTAATCAAAGGTTCTTGCTAAGCACTCAACACACCCTAAAATCCTTATGAAATTCTATCACTTTTGGGTACCACTTGTTTTCTTCACTATCTGAATCGATTTGAATTTGGGAAATGTGTTATCTTTGTTTTATTTCATGACTCGTATCATCAATTCAGGTTTGTTTGAACTTGTGAAACCTCATTTTTACACTAAATTGACACCCAAATTAAGAATCAACAACTAAAAACTGCACCTAACACGCTAAGGTTCGGCGTCAGAAAAGATTCAAGCAAGTAAAGGAACCACATAGTTACAACATTCATCGAGTGTCAATCCCATCGACATCGGAAAAAGGTGGAGTTGGTTTGTGTAATTTATTCACACGAAGTTTTAAGAGATAGTCGATCCCCTTCAACATCGGTAAAATACGGGAAGGATAGACATTAACAAAGGACACAGGAATTATCGATAACCAATGATCGATGCGCTTTATCAGGGTCAGGGAAATCCAGAAATTTTACAACAATCATTTTGTCCACAACAAACATACCATCAATTGTCGATCCCCATTGCGTTTTTAGCATCGAGACTTTTTCAAGAGAGTCGATCTGAGAGCACTTAGGTAGGTTTATCGTCAATCATCGATACTTGATACTTTTCATCGTCGGAAAGATAGGATTGGGTTTTAGAATGTATAGATTAAAGAAAAGTATTGATTCCTATTAACACAAGCAAATGAAGTAACCGGTCTTGACTTCCACGTGTATTTACCACGTAAGGGGGTTGTACATCCTAGTTTTGTCTTGAGTCATTTTTAGGTTCCTTGGGTCCTAGTCATGCCTTCTATTCAGTTTTTCCATGTCAAATTTGTACGACAAGATTGCTCAGTGTCGAAGATTTTGAAAGAAGATATCAATGAAAATGTTTGAAGCACAATATTGACTCCTGATCCACTAGATCAACTAGAGAAATGATGGGATGTTTGTGGCATAATATACGATCATATTTGGACATTTAATGGACCAGTTAATGCTCGATCCCACATTTTTTTCTACCTCGTGCACCGATTAAGAAAAAACAATTTGAAATCATTGATAAACCAAATTACCACCCACACCTGTGCCATCAACCCACAATGAATTTAATTTTAAACATCTTTGAAGATCTGGCGGCATATTTAATGAAATTACACTCATAACCCGAATTGAATGGCTGATGAAAAAAGGTAAGTCACTCATGTTTAAATCTCTAGAACAGTTTTGAACAAATTCATTATGCACACAAGTTTGAATTCCAGAGCATCTGAAGGAGAAAAGAGAGTGTTTCGAGATTGTACTGACCCTCATTTTATCAAAACCAGGTTAAACGAGTTGTAGAGGTATGTGTTCAAGTTTGTCAATCTATTGTTCGTAATTTATGTATTCTCATTCAATTTTCTTACACAATATCTAAACTATGTTATAGCTGCAGGTAAGATGTTGCCGAGAAATCCAACCACTAGACGCTCATTGAGAGCACCCAAGATGAAAGAAGATGAAACAGACCAAGGTTCTTCTCTGAGGACTGCAAGGAAGTTGGAGTATGCTCCCAAGGTGGAGCCTTTCATTAAAACATCAAAAAATAAATCTTTTGTCCAACCTTCAGCCTTCGGTAATATGGAAGAAAGCACCGAATCCAAAGTGATGCTCCCATAGTGTGGGGATCTCTTCAATATAATTAGTTGAGAAGAATACCTAGAGTATATCCCACACAATGACCTAGACGTAAGTTCGCTCGATGACCAGGTGTTCCCGAACATTTGACAGTCGTATTTACACATGGTGGCCAACATAACCTCGATTTTACCTTGCATAGAGGTTCTAAAATGGTTGATCGACCATACAGATGGGAAGAAGTGCTGGATCACCGATGATAATGGAGGATGTGTCATATTTTTCCTCTCGAAATAAGTCCATAAATACTACAAGCTCAGGACCTAAAGGAGTGGCTCAACACGGACTTTGTGGTGAAGTTCTATGAATTTCGTGACACCAGCTGGTTGATGGCCTCATGGTGGAAGGAGGACACAAAATTCACTAACTAAATCAATGTATGGCATGGAATGATTAACCTGAGGGAGATATGCATCTACTTTATGGCTCTCATCTGCTGGCTATATGGAGAAAATGACTACTCCAATTTTTTAGAAGCATGGATGCTTTTGGCATACATAGTGGTGATCTTCGGGAGTAGTCTAAACTGGCAAGCAATAATTTCTAAACAACTGAGCATATGTGTACAACAAGATTAGACGTCTAAAGAAGGGGAAGCACCCACTATCTACACGGCCTCGTAGCTACTCGATGTCATGTGCACAAGGAATGTCTTCATCGGCATGAATTTAAGTTGGCATGTTGTGGAGCTCCCAATCCACATCTACTTCAACATACTATGGGATAACATGTACAAAAAATCGTATGCACTCATCTATGATGAATTCATTGCCCACATTCATTTTATTATTTTAAATAAGGAATGCCCAAGATTATCTGCAACATCCAAGAAGATGGTAGAAAAGGTAGGTCATTAGTATTTAGACGAACTCTCAATGTACATTAGGGTGTTCAGGGCCACCGCAACACCACATATCTTACATGCTCATGTCCTAGATGTTGGTCACTATAATTGCTTAATTGATTCAAACAACCAAGTGATACATAAATTATCAACCCAGGGAAGTCTTTTATTTCAAAGATAACCACGCACTATATATGCTCAATTCCAAAAGAAACTTAGTGTTGTAGTAAAGAAACTTATACTAATCACACTTGCTTGAATAAACTGAAGTTCTGAATTAAATCACAGGAAAGCAACTTCCCTATTGCAAATATTAAAGATTAATCTAAGAATCCTGGATTACATTAGAATAACACTTGCAATGGGAAAGAACAACTATTCTACAATCAGAGAACATGACCCTTACTCTCAAACAGAGACTTCAGTACTAACACTCTTTCATGAAAACAGTAAGCAGAAGACAATTAACTTTATCTAACAGAGAACAAGGCCATCTAGTTCCTTCCTTTCTAAGCAGGAGCCTTAAGCCCTATTTCTATTCAGCACACTTGTGAAGTTGAGGTTTACAGAGAACAGGATAGTCTGATCCCTTCCTTTCTGAGCAGGGACCCTTAACCCAGTCTCTAGCTAGCACACCTGCAGGAATAATAGAAATATCCAGAGAACAGGATGTTCTGGTTCCTTCCTTTCTGAGAAGGAACCCTTAACCCAATCCCTGGCTAGCACACTTGCAGAATTAAATGAAATCTATAGAAGACAAGGTGTTCTGATTCCTTCATGTCTGAGCAGGAACCCTTAACCCAATCTTTGGCTAGCACACTTGCAGGATTAAATGAAATCTACAGAAGACAAGGTGTTTTGATTCCTTCCTGTCTGAGCAGGAACCCTTAACCCAATCCCCGGCTAGCACACTTGCAGAATTAAATGAAATCTACATAAGACAAGGTGTTCTGATTCCTTCTTGTCTGAGCAGGAACCCTTAACCCAATCCCTGGATAGCACACTTGCAGAATTAAATGAAATCTACAGAAGACAAGGTGTTCTGATTCCTTCCTGTCTGAGTAGGAACCCTTAACCCGGTCTCTAGCTAGCACAACTGCAGAAATAATGGAAATCTACAGAGAACAGGATGTTCTGGTTCCTTCCTTTCTGAGAAGGAACCCTTAATCCAGTCTCTGGCTAGCCTCATAAAATCATCACACAATATTGCTAATAAAAAGAATTACAAATTTCATTCAATAAACTAAGATAGAGTCAGTAGTGTTTCAGCAAAGCGGAATTCATTAAAAGCAGTGTTTCAGCAAAACGAAAGTTAATCAAAATGTAAACAGAAATTTTACTAACACACTTCTAAAATAATGGGTGAATCTTGTGAAGAAGGTGGGCCCTCCCTTCTCACAAGATTCCCCTGAAACGAAAAAGATAGAGAAGGATACTCAAAGCAGTCTTCTATTCATCTGTCGAAATATCACATTACAATTTGGAAAATAGAATACGTCCCTCTTCTTTGGAGCTTCTTCAATACATAAAACTTGGATGCCTCGAATGATGATTTCCTCTTATTTAAAGAGGAAATCCCTTCGATACAATAATTACAATGCATATTTGAGTCCTATCCTTAGTCATATCTACTTCTAAACCAGCATAGGATGTCCTACTCTCACGCAACATAATGCTATTACAGGAGCTGAATGAGGTATTGTTGTTACAACTGGTGTAACAGCTTCTTCCCGTTGTTGCTGATGTTGTTTCAGCATCGCAATTCGCGGGTTGTTTCAGCCACGTGAATTGCGCTCTAACTATGTCGACATTCTTGTGTAGGAGCGATGGTTATAGCTTTGTTGACTGCTGACTGTAACAGCTTCCTTTGTGTTTCAGCATCGTCGGTCCTGGCGGTTTCCTCTATGTTTCATCATTTGCAACTCTGGACTGTGTAACATCTCCGTGTTTCAGCATCTGCGACCTCGGACTATGTAACAGCTCCATGTTTCAGCATCTGCGACCTCGGACTGTATAACAACTCTGTGTTTTAGCATCTGCGACCTTGGACTATAAGGCAGCTCCGTGTTGCAGCATTAGTTCTTTGTTTCAACAACAACGGCCTTGGACAGTTCCGTGTTTCAGCAATAGGCCTCAAATGCTATT
>JZKD02S1924042.1:891528-918735 GCA_000966675.3 Picea glauca
TTACAAAAAGATAGGGATAACACCCAAAAAGAAGGATAATCTCTATGAGCTGATCCCTAAAATCTGTTTGAACAGTTGGTGAAGTGATGACTAGCCTTCCAAGGCTCCTCCATAATATCACAAATTCGAATTTGATGAGCTGTTGCATTCATCCCTAAAATTATGCCTTCAAAAATGACCATACTTGACCAAAGACTCCTCTTTTGACTTGCCTTTCCCAAAATAGCCTTTGGATTTGTTGGAATAATCCACCACCTGTCTAATCCCAACGTTTTCATCTGCTTTTAATTCAAAAAATTCGAATCTGGGCGAAAATCGTGACATCCTGGCCGTTACAGGCTTTCCACAGCACGCGGCCTGTGAAAAAACGCTCCTTAGCTGCGGAAAGCGCCACTTTCAACAGCTAACGGGTAAAAAATTCTGCCTTCTGTGCTGTTGAAAGCGGGCAGATTTTCAAAATTGAATTTCTTGGTCACGAAAAATCCATTTTTCTCATGTAAATAGTCGATCGACATCTACAGAATCTCATCTTCCCAATGGTGCTGTCAGATCTTAATTTGGAGCTCAGGAAGGGATTGAAAAGTTTCCTTCAAGTTTAAGTGTCCTTTTCCCATTCACAATTCAAAAACTTTAATCGAACCTTTCTGAACGAGTTAGCAAAATAATGGTGTTATTTTGGGAGTTAACAGACTGTAGAGATATAAAAGGTGGAAATCATGGCTCCAGGTCAAGTACAATAGTTCATGGAGCACCCGATCAAGGCTCGAATAGTATTACAGTAGTTAAGTGTTAAAATAGTCAAGTATCGAGCACGAGAAATATAATTAAAGGATATCCTTTCGACCCCGATGGACCAACATAGATTCTCGTATGCCAACACATGCGAAGACCTCTTCGTCAAATGGTTAGAGTATGAGAATATTCATCCACTTCAATGAAACCATTCGATGACTCTTAAAATACAGAGAGATGGAAGTGCCATGTGGCGATGTTTTTTTTTACGTAGATTGCACTTTTGATAGTTATTTTTAGTTAATGATTTGTTATAAATAAGAGGATTGACCTTTTTAGAAAGGTCGATGGTTTTTTGGGAAGGACCCTCATTTTTGGAATTGTAAAGAACTATTTCCAAACTATCTTAATTGAGAAGTCTTGTTTAGGACCAGAGACAAACTCATGTTTTTCATCAAATGCATGTGTGATTGGATCTGAGGAGGAATTACTTCCAACTTTATCTCATGAATGAATGTTTTAATAAGTAAGAGTTTATGAATCTATTGATAAGTTAGTTGATTCAATATTTTTTGTAGTTCTTGTTCTTAATGATAGAAAGAAAATTGTTATGTTAATGTGTGATTAATGATTAGAGCTAAGGAAACTAATTTTATTTCCATCATTTATTTTCATGTATGCTTTCTTTCGATAATTGTATCTCAGTCAATAAATGGAATACCAACAAGTTAATGTATTAGTACTAGGGTTGTCATTGGTGTGAAAACCTTTGTCTGCATGTTTGAGCACAAGGGTTATCCCAAGCTCGGCCTTCTTCAGTAGTTGACTTTTCCCCTTTTACCCAGCTAGTTTATACCAGCAAGCATCTTTTTATCATACCCGTCTAATAAAAAAGAAATAAAAAAAGAGAATGTTTGAACTGAAGGAGGAACATTCATAAGAATATATCTTGTCAATCACTACATAAATCCCATCGATTATTTGGCCGGATCAATATATCTAGAGAACCATTCCACTATCAAACGTTGTAGAGTTTAATTGGGCCTCGGTGGCGGGTTTGGTTCTTGCTGTTGATTTAAAGGAATTTAGGACCCCTCAATAGTTCCCATCAATGATAGAAACAAACCGGGACCTAAATTTGCAGTGCCGAGCTGTGTATTATCAATCATCCGAACCGTGGAAGCCGCTGATGAAGGGTCAACACAAGAGAAAGACAACTGGTCAATGGTCACAATCCATCCCTCATGTGGAAAACACAAGACCCGGAAAACCACAACAACCACTGCATGCATCGCATAATTCCAACTTCTTCCTGACAACAAGTTGTAGTTGAGAGGCGCATCGACCACTTCAACTTCGACACACACAGTTTTACCTCCTAACTGCATGGGAAAGGAAGGAATTATTCTGTGTGTTCTAAATGACCGACCATCAAAATCCATAAGCAATGTAGGCGATAGAGACAACTCAGGCTAGCTAATGGCCTTCCAACATGCCAACGAAATCATGCAAGTCAAGGCACCCTCATCAACCACTATACATAATATGTTCCATGTAAAATATTTCATTATGTAAGCCAATACTATCTGAAAGGAAATGTGGTGAGGAAGATGAGGTTTTAATTCAGTTGGATAAAAAATGATCGCTCCTAGGTTACTAGTCTCTGTCACTCCCAAGGCAGACAACAAAAAATTTCTTTGCGAGGGTCAAATCTGGAGGACTTCCAGAACTAAAATCGTGCAAGGGGTCTCTTTCATATCCTCCACAATGGATTATTTCTGTGTGGACCTTGCATTTGGATTATGGGAAGCCTTATTAAATGCACCTTTAGGGATGCAAGTCATTTTTTCACCCACCGCCTTCTCAATTTGGAGAGGAGTTGATGGGTTAGTGGCTTCCTTGCCCTTCTTAGAATATTCTGACATTCCATAGTTGAAATTCCTGGTTGATAAATGAGCTTCGACATTCATCATGTAAATATTCACAGTTGGGTTTTTATTGGTAGGCATAGGGGGTCCCTGACTTCCCCTGTCGCGCTTGTGGATACGGAAGCCTGAGCCATATTTTTCCTTTATGGAAAAGGGTTCGTTAGCATAATAGGATTTTGCTGCACTAATAGATTCTAGGCTTCTGCAAGACGAGGGAATTGGTGAGTCAGGTGGTCTTCCATGAAGAGATTACACAGGTACTTTGACTTCTTCCTCTCCATTTTTCCCCCGCAAATATTACTAGTAGCCTTTTTATCCCCTTTACCCTTCTTATTTCATTGTTTATTATTTCCCTCGGTTTGTTGGTTGGACTTGGGATTTGTCAAATGAACACTGTGTACATCCAACATCTGGGTAGGGGCAACAACCAAACTTGGAGTTTGACTAGCCATAGTCTATTGTATCGACAATTGTTGCAACTGATTTGAAAAAAAATCTGTGGACATGCTTTGTGTTGAGTCCACAATTTCGTCAGCATGGGGCTCAGACTTTTTCTCGGCCTTATCGAGAGTAGACCGTGGAACATATGGAAATATCTCATAGAGAATTCCATACTAAGATTAGATCATTTCAAGATATTAGACTCTCATAATAGCGTCCTCTTATGAAAACACTTTGGAACTTGCTATGTCCTTGGATACGCAGGGCACCAAAGACCTCAAGAACCACTCAAGCAAGAAATCAGGAGGGACCTTAACCTTAATCAATCTCTTTCTATGCCGCCATCCATGAATATGATCATAGATGTGGCTAGCCTTGGTTTTCTAAAAGTTGGCCAACAATTTGATTTTGGCATCGTATCTCACATGTAACTTTAAATGGTTCAAGAATACCATCGCCAAGTTGTTAAACTAAGACTACCTCAAGCCATCGAGATCAATATACCACTTTGCAACACCCCCTATAAGAGTGCATTGAAAAATATGCAACTGGATAGAGTCATCTTTCAACGATTTTGATGAGCACCACAAGTGAAATATTGTGATCACCTGGATCTTTGCCAACATTTCCCTCAAATTTCAGAATGTATGAAGGAAACTTAGTTGGCATGGGTGGCCAATAGGAATCATGACAAATCGGGTCATTCAGTAATCTCAACAAGTTTGGCAGATGTAGAGTTTCTAGAAATGGTAGTTTCGGTTGTGAATTATTTACAAGAAAAGAGGGCCCTAGATTTTGACTGGCATCAGGTTGCCAAGAAAAATTGGACTGTTGGCCAGGGTTTTGGTAGAAACTATGGCCTTGACCAACAAAGGGAAATTGTGTCTATTCAGGTGTCGTTTGACTCCTAAAATTGGATGACATATCTTGTGCAGGGATTTCTCCCTTGGAAGGGGATGCCCCCAGCTGATCCGACGGGCATGGGTACAGAGCCTTACCTGGGGTTCCATTGAGTATGGAAGGGGTTACCCCCAACTAAAATCCCTTGTGAGGGAACTGAGCCCTACCAAGGATTCCAAAGACCATGTGTGGAGTAAACTCCATTCATCACTACATGTGAAGGAACAATACGTTACACTTGGTTCTATTGACCAAATATGGGGTTGCTCCCAGTCGAGAAAGCGACCGAAGAGAAATAATTATTCCCAAAAACATCGAACGAAGATAATGGAATAGATCCCACCAACGTTTTATAAGATGAAGGTCCTAAAATTCCTCCACCAAACAAGCTATAATTAGCATTTGGCCTGATTGGCTATTGAAAATCACCACCGATCAAAGGGGAAGGAAGAGGTATATGACCCCCAACATAAGGGATATCATTAAAAGGGACAATAATTCCCATAGTTGACACTTACAAGGGAGAGTTTGAGCTCCCTGCCCCTAGACCCATGGTCCGTAAGGTAGAATTAGTAAGAACCAAGTTTCTATAAAAGTTGGGCATCCCATATGAGAAGGGAGCACCTGTCGCATTTTGAGTAAACATAATAGTGGTAAAAGTCGTTAAAGGTATCAGACCACTTCCCAAAGTTGTGGGAGTCAGGAAAACTATGGTCCTGAATGGAGAAGGTAAGAGAGGAGGTAGAATTCCCCCTGTAGTAGTAGATGTAATGAGAATACAGGGACTATAAACATATGCTTCCATTGTCGCTCATAGAACTAGCTAGTGCTTAGAAGATGTCACCTCGGGAGGGACAATATGACTCAATATCGACGTCGACAAGTCAGTAATCAGAGGATTATTTGGCCTAAAACTCTCAGTTTCAAGGTCAAATACGGTGGATTCCTACAGAGATGGAAAGTATCCTCTCGGAGAAGGCTCGAGCATAGTTTTTTGTGGCCTAGTCACCTCGAACGACCCTTCTTGATAAAGCCTTTGCCTCAACGGTGGTGGAGGTGGCTCCAAAGTAAATGGTGATAGGCCCTGAAGCCTTCATAATTGGTGGAGTTGTTGATCTTCCACTTTGTAAAAACTTCAAACAATACAGTAAGGCTTGACTAGCATAGAACACAAAGCACTCACTAAAAAGTTTCCTAAAGATAAATCAAGCAGTAGACTAACTAGTGGGAAGGATGGTTACACAAATTGACACTAGAGAAACTAATCGGTGCAAGTGCAACTCGAACATGGAATCACCCTCTGAGTATACTCTAAGAATAATGATTCGACATCTTCCCTAGGTACCGCAGTATACCCCCGTAGTCACCTGTGTAATTCTTTCAAATATGGGAAACTAGGTTTCCAACTCGCAGTTTGTTACCAGGTGGGTATAGCCGATAGTCGGGAAGATCATAATGAGCAGGATAACAAGTCTGAATCCCTTCAAGAGTATTGAAAGAAAATGGTCCTGAATATTTTTGTAGGAAATTCAACGGTGGACAAGTGAATTTCCTCTTGGATCTTAGACCCCTATGACCAAGACAAAAGAATGCTAACGTTGAACACTGCCATTCTTTTAAATGTGGTTAAACTAGTAAAGGAAAAAGAGGAAGAAAGCATGAGTAAATTTTTCAAGAGTTTGTCCTTTCTTGGTCCAGTTTGAGCTTGATCCTCAAGTCCTCGAATGAATTCTAAAATTCAATATACAACAAAGAAAATGCATATTTCCTATTCTACCAAGATTAGTTTAAACTAGATCTATCAAAACGAGACAAGTTTATGCGAAAGTACAAAAAATTGAAGGAAATAGGCCAAGAATATGTATTAATGAGAACATAACAAGGTTCTTACAAAGTGTATATGCAGATGTAGTAGCCTCACAAAGTCCTCCTTGTCCAACCCCTTTCTTGAAAGAACCAAGATCAAAATGACAATACTTTTCACTGATATCTCTCCTCCTTTCCACCATGATAATGCCTCCTTATATAGCCTTTGAGAGGCTCAACCACCTTAGTTATTCTTGGAATAAGTTGATTATAAGACTCCATCAAGTGTGGGATTCCCCTTAGATCCATCCTTTAGCTTGGGTTTGACCCAAACTGACTCGGATGCTTCTTGGTTGTCCTTAGAGATAAGGGGTATTTTTCCCCAAGAATCTCTCAACATATCGGTGCTCCCTCAAAGTTGATCACAGAGCATTGTAATGCTCCATACTAAGAGGAAAAGGAGCACTAGCGCTCCTTGCAATTGGGAAGGAGAGCATTGATCTCCAAAAATACTTTTTAGGATGATTATTCCTCAAGGTAAAATCTTGTAAACTTCTCCAAATGGTATATTTTCCTCTTCCAAAAAATCTTAGAGGATTTCCCAAGTGTTCTTATGATATCATCTGTGATGCGACACTTGTGAGATGAACATGCAAACTTTGTGACACTTGTGACAAAAGTGTGACACTTACGACAATGACAATGAAACATTGTTGAAGTGAGTAATTTTGACATGTAAAAGAAAATTGAGGATCTCAAATAGATTCGAGGTCCATGAAGTTCCGTAGGCAAATGTGATCGGTATTGTTCCTAAGAAAGACCCTCAATATGCAATCCCCACTATGTTTAGTCCAGCTTTGGAGGGGTTATATCCTCTGCCTTTCCTCTCACGACCTCGTGTTTATCCCATGTGTTAGAGGCGGGCCCCAACTAACTCTTATGACACTAGAATTAAAACACTCCCTATATCAGACTCCAATGTTTGTTTTAAAGTGGCCTTGAAGAGTTTCCTCTTCACTACTAATTCAAGGCCCTACAACCCTAAATTGGTCAGTGAACACTACAAACAAAACATCTAATGTATTTTATATTAAGCATTAATTTTAAGGCTTGATTTGCGTAAAGGGTGCGGTAATGAAACTGATGGTGTTATGAAGATATGAATAAGGAAGAGAAATTTAAATCATTTTAAAGAAAAAGATAGTTTGAAATTAAAGAAAATCTTGTGAACAACTCTTTGTAAATTCAACTTTTCTAATTGATATTTCAAGATCTTGTAAATAAAGAAATCCTAAAACCTGTTTTCATTTGACTACAAACTACTTATATTTCAGGAAATCGAAAAGAACTTTGAAGCGAACAGTCTTTTCTTTTGAAAATAACAACCTTGACTACTTTACCAAACTAAATGCAAGAAACTAAATTCTTTTTTTTTTTAAATTTTTCGAACTGCTTTAACAAGAAAAACCTGAAGTAAAAAATTTTCTTTGTTTTTTCAAAGAAAGAAACACGAACAAAGAGAAAAATGAAAACAAGATTGATAAAGACCATAAGACCATTGCGGATCACAAGGATTCAACCAAGAAACCAAAAGGCAGATCTAAAAATTGACATCTTTCTCTAAACCTTTTAGGAAAAACAAAAGAAGACTAGGGAACAAGTAAATTGAAACTTCAACACAGGCTATGGCCATAGACAGAGACTTTGATTGATTCCAGAAAGTCCCGAGAAGTCTGAACTTCTATCAGGAAAGACACAAACTATTTCTTTATTAAAAAATACTTTCATGAAACAAATACGCGGGATGTTGCATCAACAACTTGCATATGTACATGGGATAACCCAAAACAGGGCGTGTGCACCTTTGAGACTTTTAAAAAATAGAAAGACAAGGCATACCTATAGGGCATGGAAAGATAGTATGCACCTTTCAGGTGACCAGAAGCCCTAAAAATAATCAGTAAACTTGACTAAAACTTGAAAGGAAAACAAAAAACCAATCAACAACCCAAAAACCTCCCTAAAAACCCTAGAGAGAATCCCCAGTATGGTCGCCAATTCTGCTAGAGGAAATACCCCCCTGTAACTATATCAGGGTTTAGAATATAGACAGAGAAAATGATCGTCTAAAATTCAATCTAGTTTCTACACTACCCCAAACATACCAAAATAAATGAACAAAAAGTAGTAGAAGAGAAGATCGGTAACTGTACCTTTTATCCAATGTCTGGTGATGGTCTCCTCAAGCTCTATAGCTCCAAAGATTGCAAGTCTCCTCTCAAAGATGACATGCATCCAAGAATAGGAGAAAAAATGCTACAAACATGTTATTTCTATTCATAAATTAGGGTTAGATATCAAATATTATGTATAAATCACAGAAAAATACACAAAACATCATCATTTGGGACAAGGAAAAGAGATTCGTTTATTCATTAAACAAAGACTAAAACTTACAATCCTTATCGGCCACCATTCCACGAACCTGGTCTCGGCTCCTCTTTACAATGCTCCAAGTGTACCTTCAATAATCCTCTTCTCATAATCTACTAATCACCTCAATGAAATGGAATGCATTGAATGGAAGAAAAGGGGATGAAGAGGGAATGTGCACTAAAATGATGAAGTGTGCACATTCCACGATACCACGCACAACAAACTTAAGTGCGCACGATTTTGAGGCCAGTGAGCCTTTGTGTATATGTTGTGTTTTATAGGTTGGTGAGCCAGTTATTATAAGTTAGGAGGCTTATGTGTTGAATTGGGGTGGAGAGAATAGATGCTAAAGGCTAATGAGCCTATTTTTGTATATGTCTTATCATTGATATAAAATACATCGTTGTGTGTAGACCAGCCATGATAAAAGAGTAGGGAGGACTAAACTCCACTAGTTAGGGAAAGGGGGGGATAAAATTTAAGGAAAAGAGCTAAGCTAGGGAGCTTAAACCAAAAAGGAATATTATATTAATATGCCTTAAAGTATAAAGTACGGATAATTATTTTATCCTAAGTTCTAAGGATGGGGACAAGTGGACCAAAGTAGCTCTCAACATGACAAGTGTCAAGATGGGAACATGCATACATATAGTTTGGACTTAGTTCATTTGGCATTCATTCATTCATTCAATGATCATTCACTCACTCATTCAGTTGTCCTTTGTACATTCATGTATCTGTATCCATACTTGTACCTTTATATGTACCCGTACATGTATCTGTACCTGGTTAGATTAGGAGCTGGAATGAAGAAGTGGGTCATGAGGCCTGTGGGATATTGAAGAGGTGGGTTTTCAGGACCATGAGAAATTTCTCTCTAGGTGAGAGAATTGTTGGGAATTGATTTCTTGAATGTGCTAAACTGCAACTACATGGCTCTGATACTTGTAGTCTAGCCTATTTTTGAATCCCTGGAAGGGAAGTGGGGCAATCGAGGGACTGTTGAAAAGATAAGGGGAGCACTTCCTAGGGTGGGATAGGAATTTGGGGAATGAGGGACTGTAGGCTGTTAGTTTGAGTTGGCACCTGTGATGGATTCTTTCTTGTTGTCTAAGATACATGATCCTGGTTAGGAATCCCTTTACCTGGGTGGAGTTTAGTCCCAACTCAGGGGTGACCCACTGCTGAGACTGATGAGTAGTGTGGTCTAAGACTGGGAGGTGTTTGGAAGGTATGCACGCAGTTGGTGATATTTTTATCAAGATAACTATCAATTGTGTGTTAAATTACATGTTGCATTATTAGTTATGCATTTATTTTTATGGGTTTTTCCTGTGTGTTGCATGTGTATTTTTATTATTATTCTATATGAATTTGTTCATTTGCTGAATGTATTTCTCTTTTTTAATTTTTATATCTGAAGTTCTGTAAGAGTTTATGTGTGTGTATGTTTTAATTATGTATACAGTTCGAAATTTTTTATGTGGCATAGCCCAATTGGATGTTGGGGATGTTACAATATGGTATAAGAGCATGAAATATTTTCGGTGGCATGACCTGACTTGGGTGGTCGGGTATGTTACAGACTGGAATATCTATGAAAAAGGAATACTCTGACCCTAGTGACTAGAAGAGCTCTCCTTGGTATGATTTTATTATTTTTCTGGCCATGGAGACTAAACCTACGAAAAAGATCACTCTGGAGTCTTATTTTACTATTTTTTTAGACTCTCTAAAAGTAAAAAAAGGTCGATCTTACCTTCTCTGATATCATAAAAATTTACATTGAAGGAGGCTCATTATGTAAATATGTAAATTGCATTGCATGTCTCACTCTTGCATCTTTGGCCTAATGTCAGCTCCATTTTGTTGTTGCTAGACTTTTAGAGCATTCAATAGGTATAGGCACTGCAACATGTAGTTATTGACTCATTTTCAGATGAGCATATTTTCCTCATCTCTTCAGTCAATCCTTGATATGGAGATATCATCATATATCTCCAAAATTTGAAGTTTCCTTCACATTTTTTACAATATTATCGACGACAGATTCACCACACAATGAAGAACTATCTCATTATTGGCGACACTTTGTATCCTTAAGGGGTATATTCAATTCTTTGTCTTTTCCTCACTCACAAAGAAGCAGAGTTGGTATTGAATGATTTCCATAATGGAGTGTGTGGTGGGCTTCTGCTGGGGTTGGAAACATCCCAAAATATTTTGTACGCTGGATACTTTTGGTCGACGATCTTTAAAGATTGTGTGCCTGATACTTTTGGATGCCAATCATTAAATATCGCACATCCCACTCACATGTTTCCCATCATTACCGTCAGTCACTTCACCAAGTGGGGTGTTGATTTTATGACATGTCACACAACTTTGGCTAGGGGGAATCACTATATAATAGTGGTTGTAGACTATTTTATGAAGTGGGTAGAAGCCATGTCAATGTTTTCTAGTGATGGTGAAACCGCAACGCTTTTCATGTTTAACCAAGTCATAGCTAGGTTTTAAGTTCCAAAAGAGATTGTCATTGATCATGGATCACTTTCAGAACCACATGATGTTAGAATTAGCATCAAAAATGGGTTTTGGACAAGAGCACTCCTCTCCTTATTATCCTCAGGAAAATGGTCAGGTCGAAGTTATTAATAAATACTTGAAAACCACTTTGCAAAGAAATGTCAATGCAAGAAAAATAAAATTGGAATTTGATGTTATATCTGACATTATGGGCCTACCGAACCTCAGTCAAAAATACAATGAGATTCTCTCCCTT
This sequence comes from Picea glauca, assembly GCA_000966675.3. NCBI lineage: Eukaryota > Viridiplantae > Streptophyta > Pinopsida > Pinales > Pinaceae > Picea > Picea glauca. The sequence goes on from JZKD02S1924042.1 coordinate 902,557, forward strand.
TCAAATTGTTCATGGGGTTGAAGTAGTCAAAGTCAAAGTCAAAGTGGTTTAAGAGATTTTTAAAAGGTAAATAATAAAGTGAAGTGATGATTGTACTATAATTCAAAGTGAATACAAAATAAATTAATTTAATAATAAATTTAATGGAGAAATTAGAAGTGGGTCAACCCTAAAATAAGGAAAGTGGGCAAAGTGACCTAGAAGATGGTTTTAAGGAAGCTACTTGGAGAGTATAAATAATAGGCAAGGCTCTCTCATTTAAGATACACTTGAGAATATTTAATACCTATAGGTGTATGAGTTAACCAAAGGATATATAAGCCTAATTTATGAGGAATGTGAAGAAAAGCAGGTCAGAATTCAAGGAAGGATAAATTCTTTTGATGATGCTTTCTAAGACATGTTTTTTTTAGGTCATCTCACCATTTTCGCAATAACATTTTTTATAGAATGATTCAAATTGTAAAATTTATATTTCATTGAGAAAACATATCCAAGTATCTTTGGTAAAAAATTCATCTTGTGGGTCGCTGTATTTTTGGAGTTACACTCCATGGAAAATAGGGTTTGTGGCTAGTCCTGAAACTAGTCAAAAACAAGTGTTTCGGGTAAAAATGTCATAAATTCTTCATAAGAGATCCAAATTCAGTAAGATAAAATGTGTTGGTTATATTATAGTATTTAGTATGATGTGTAATAGTTTTATATTAATTCAAAAAATATTCCATGCGGGGCATGCTCTACAAGGTCGCTCTCTAGAATAAGTCGGAATTCAGCAAGGTGTGCCATTTTTTCCATAACTCCTTTTCTAAGAGGTTTCAAGTAGTGATACATGGAGGAATTGCATAAAACACACTTAATAACATTGTGTATCAGTTTCAGATCTTTATTCATTACAAGTACAAAGTTATGATTATTTCGAGTTAGGGTTGTTGACTAATCCAAAACTAGTCTTGTGAGACTAAAGAAATGTTTGATGAAAATGCTAATCTCTTGTTGTTAAAGTTAAGCAAGGTTTACAGGTATGTGATCATATACACCAGGTCTATTACAGAGTTACACATCATATTTGGATGATGAAATTGATAAGGGATTTTGGTTGAGGTACAATTTGGGTACATGCTTGAGACAAGTAGTTGATGAGTTGGCACATACATGAGGTGTATAATTGATGATGTTGGTACATATTTATGAGTCATAGTTGATGAGTACTTGACACATGATTGGTACATACTTGGTACATGGTTGGTTTCACTTGTTTATGATACAATTTGATGATCCATATTTTATGAGCAGAATGAAATGACTATAGATTATTATCAGATGCTTAACACAGAATAACAAAGATACAATAAAACTAGTTTTCTATTCAATAAGGAAATAAGCTGAAACTGTAAAATGCAACAGAAAACAAGTTTGTTGGAATGGTGGCGGCTTATCTCTAAGAAGAGATGTGATGGATACACTCATTCAAAATAAGATCATTACAATGAGGCTCTTAAGTCCCTTTTACAATAAATAGGAGTTTCAAAAACCCTAAACATCCAAAAACCTAACCCTAGGAGATGAAGCACCAAAGGTCATGTGGGCCCCGTTTGGAAAAGTTAGTACATCAACTTCCCGAGACCGTAACTTTTGCATATGATCTTCGTTTTAGGCATATGATATCCCATTGGAAAGATATATCCAAGGACTAAAACAGTTGCACAAAATTTCTTTATGAATTTGTGATTGCAAGATACCCCAAAAAACATCGTTTAGGGCCTCAAAATGGCTCTGGAAGTTCAAGACCCAAAAAACTACTAAAAATAGTAAATTATCAAAATTGTGAGAAATTTGTTTTGAGCCAGCTAGAAAAGGTGGGTGGCCATTGATATCCACCTGGATCAATCCTCCATCCTTAGGAAGCAATGGTATCCATTACATTGATTTCCCCCATTAGATGAGGAAATGTTTGTTGAATTTGGCCCCGGGTGAGCGACTTGCCTTAGTGTAGGAGCTGCCTTGCTTTGACGACTCAATAAATCTGGATCCTTTGTTGTTGATTGCCCTTGATCTATGTGTCCACAATATGATCACTATATGCCTATTGTATGTAGTCGAGGTTGAGCTCTGTTGGTGTCAATTGTTCTACTACGTCTGAGGTGTCCAATAATGGTGGGAAATAAGGCCAAAGGAGGTCCACATTGAACACTGGGTGAAGGCCAAGGAAAGGAGGAATGTTGAGCGCAAAAGAATTATCACCCACAACCTTGGTGATGGTGTATGACCCATAACAAAGTCTATGAAGCTTTCGATGGGGTCTTGTAAGGCATTCTTTCTGCAAGTGCAACCAAAATTTTTCGCCCACCTGAAACTTATGTGGAACCCAATGTTGATCACGACGTTTCTTGTACTTTTCATTGGACTTCTATAGGATATCTTGAACCTGTTGGAGGATGTGTTGGATCCTCTCAATGAATTGGGTGGCTTTTTTAGCCTCATTTGGAGCAAGAGAGGAGTCGGTCGAGGCGACCGCAAGGGGAAGTGCAACATCTATGGGACCCAATGGTTGGAATCCCAACCCCACCTGAAAGGGGATGTGGTTGGTTGAGATATGCAGGGCTCGGTTGTAGCTATGATGGACAAAGGGAAGACTCTCATCCCATGTGCGAGGGTGCTTGTAATTATACATGCACAGGATATGCATGATCATTCGATTTACAACCTCGGTTTGGCCATCTATCTGGGGGTGGAACACCATGGATTTGGTGAGCTTGGTGTCCAGCAGTGACCAGAGGCTCAACTAGAATGTGATGAGAAATTGACTGTCTTGATATAAGACAATGGTTTGTGGGATTCCAAAATGTACCCAGACCCATTCAAAGAAGATCTTAGCAGTGGCTTCTGTTGTGATGCTCTTCTTGCAAGCAACCAGAATCACCATCTTAGAAAAGCGATCAATAACAAAAAAAACACACTCATTTCCCCACTTGGTGGATGGGAGGTCTGACATGTATTCCATTGAGATGGATTCCTATGGCCTGTCAAGAGTAGGAAGAGGGGTATACATGCCCTATTTCTTAGTGGTTAGTTTGGAAATAGCACAAAAAGTGCAAGACCTAATATACTTGCTGACCTCCTGTTGAATTTTCGGATAGTAGAATTTTTTTGTAGCATTGCCACTGTCTTTTCAATGCTGAAGTGTCCTGCCACATGACTGTAGTGGGATTCCCAAATCATCTTTGCTCGCTCACTTGATGGAACACATATATGGCCTAGTCAAAAAAACAACCCATCTTGAATATGGAAATTATCGACAACTGCCTTTACACCCAATATTTGGTAGGTGGTGGTGAAGTCCAGGTCTGTCTCATAGAGTTGGGGCCATCCAGAGGTCTCATGGCCATAGGAGTCCAGTACCGTAGTGAGTGCCATGACTGGTGGTATACTGAGGCAATCAATGATGTGGTTGGTGCTTCCTATTTTATACTTGATGTTGAGGTGGAATTGCTGCAAGTATGTGGAACACTTTTGATGGAGGTCATTCTGCAATTTTCCTTGTGTCTACATGAACTGTAGGGGTTTATGATCAGTGTGGATGAATGTCTCCCTCTCAATAATGTAATGTATCCACTGGTGGCAGGCTTGCACGATGGAGTACATTTATTTTTCATAAATAGGGTACTTACGGACAACATCTGATACTGTCGCACTATGATAGGCCACGGGGTGGCCATGCTATGTGAGAATGACACCCATAGCATAGTCTGAAGCATCAGTCTAAATATCAAAGGGTTGTTGTAGGTCTGGTAGTGAAAGTACTAGGGCTGAGCACAAGCGCTACTTCAAATCATCGAACGCTTGTTTTTGGGGCCAGCCCCATGAAAATTTCTCCTTACCACCACCCCTGGTTATTTGGCTGAGGGCTCATGCAATATGGGAGAATCCCAACACAAAACTGTGGTAGAAATTGGCAAGGCCCAAGAAGCTTCGAAGCTCAGTGAGTGTGGTTGGGGTTGGCTAGTCATGGATGACTTGGATCATGGCTGGATCCACATGTATGCCATGTTTATCAATGATGTAGCCTAAGTAATGGACCCTGTCCATGCCGAAGGAGCATTTTTCCAAGTTGGCGTATAACTTGTGCTGCCGTAGGGTTTGCAGAAGCTGCTGAATATGCTGCAAGTGTTCGACCCAAGTCTTGTTGCAAATGAGAATATCATCTATATACACCACTACAAAAGTATTGGTGAATGGTCATAGGATATCATCCATCATCCTCATGAAAGTGGCTGGAAAATTTGTCAGACCAAAGGGCATGACCAGCCATTCAAAAAGGCCTTCCTTTGACTTGAAGGCAGTCTTCCATACATCAGTTTGTTCTATCGAGACCTGGTGGTAGCCAGAATTCAGATCAATATTACTCAAGTATTTGGCTCCCATGAGTTGATCAAGGAGGTCGTCGATTCGGGGAATCGGGTACTGGTTTCTGACTGTGATTTTATTCAGAGCCCAATAATCAATGTAAAGTCACCAAGTTCCATCTTTCTTCTGTACCAACATGATTGGGCTCCCACAAGGTGATGAGCTAGGATGGATGTGCCAATTCTTGGATATGTCGCTTGATCTCATCATGCTCTAATAGAGAGCGGTGGTAGACTGGCCCATTGGGAAGTGGTGTGTCGGGGGTTAGATCGATGGGGTGCTTGATCTGGCAGTGTAGAGGCACCCCAGTAGGTGAGGAGAAGATATATGAGTATTCTTCCATGACCTTATCTACTTGCTTCTACTGTGTGGAGAGGTCGGTCATAGAGACCCTGGATGTGGCTGTGATTTTTCTCTCATTCTGAGAGAAAATCATGAAGAATAAAAACTTCCCCATCTGAGAGATGACCTTCCTGCATTTCTTAGAAGAGATTAAGGAAATAACACTAGGTGGGATAGCCTTGGGTATCCTGTACAATTTCCTGTTCAAAGTAATAATAACACTGGTTGTCCTGATACTGTCCATCTTTTATCTGTCCTTTGGTCTATGGGTTGGGGCCACCCTTTCCTGGATTTTGTTGTGAGGAGTTCCCTGTCCCAAATTGTCGCGTCTTTTGTTTGAGCTTCTACTCAATTTTGATGGCATATCGGTAGGCCATGCCCAAGGATGAGATGTCTAGAAATTCCATTTTGGTATGGATGTATCTCTGCATAGAATTGTGATACTTAAGCACCAGATGTCACTCTGAATCTTTGACACCCATCTTGGTGCACAAGGTATGGAAGATATTTTTGAATTCTAGCACTGCTTGGTCTCTTTCTTGCCACAGTGTGGTCCATTTGGTATACAAGTCGGCATAACTTTCGACAGGGTAGTATTGTTCCTTAATAACATTCCTGAAGGATTCCCAAGTGGTCGTGACTGTAAATAATGAGGGTTTCTCTGTTTCCTTTTTCTCACAGAAAGTTTCCCACCAATCTTTGACACGGGGAACGACTTTGAGGAGCGCAAAAGTAATATTTTCTTTATTCGAAAAGTTATGGAAAGAAAAATACCCTTCTAGTAGATTCAACCACTTGTCTACAACATCTGCATCTATCTGACCTTCAAATATAGGAATATCAAAGTTTATTTGTACCTTGAAGGGGGTAGTGCCTCCGCTCGAAGAAGATGCATCGCCTGTTGGTAGTCGCCAAAGGATTTACGTGAAATTATCCATTATCTCGTTCCTCTATTGCATGAGGGCTTCCTCAATCAATAGTTTGAAAGGATCTCTTGTCCTGCCATCTTTCTTTTCTCCTTCCATGAGAGGTTGCTTGGGTGTGCGAGAGATTTTTCCCTCAAGAGAAACAATCTCGAGACCTAACTCTTTGTACTCTGACCTCGTTGGGGACATGCGTTAAGACGACAAGGAGTAGGCCGCTCTGATACCATTGATCCAGATTTTATGAGTAGAATGAAATGACTACATATTATTACCAGATGATTAACATATAATAACAGAGATACAGTAAAACTGGTTTTCTATTCAATAAGGAAATAAGCTGAAACTGTAAAATGTAGTGAAAAACAAGTTTGTTGGAATGGTGGCGGATTATCTCACAGAAGAGATGTGACGACTGCACTCATTCACAAGAAGATAATTACAATGAGGCTCTGAAGTCCTTTTTACAATAAATAGGAGTTTAAAAAACCCTAAACATCCAAAAATCTAACCCTAGGAGATGAAGCGCCAAAAGTCATGTGGGCCCCGTTTGGGTAAGTTAGTACATCAACTTCCTGGTGTCATAAATTTTGCATATGATATCCGTTTTAGGCATATGATAGCCCATTGGAAATATCTATCCAAGGAATACAATAGTTGCACAAAATTTCATGAAATTTGATGAAATTTTGCGACTGCAACATACCCCAAAAAACATCGTTTAGGGCCTCAGAACGGCTTCAGAAGTTCAAGACCCGAAAAACTGCTAAAAATAGTAAATTATCAAAATTGTGAGAAAGTGTTTTTGAGTCAGCTGGAAAAGGTGGGTGGCCATTGATATCCACCTGGATCAATTGATTACATATTGTTTGATATAGGTTGGTGCATGGTTGATGCAGTTGTTTATGGTACAGGTCGATTACAGGTTGATGCATGGTTGATGCATGGTTCAGGTTTATTGGTACATGTTTACAACAGTATATCTCACATTGATAGTGTGATAGTGGTTCCATCATTCTAATTATACTTTAGGGAAGTTGGACGGGGCAAGGACAGGTGGTTTTAGACACCTTCTGGTTGTAGCCGGAGAACATAGGGGGTTGTAGCCTCCTTCTGGTTGTAGATAGAGAATTGGGGAGTTGGAGCTTCCCTTAGGTTGTAGCCTGAGAAACTAGGGGGTTGGAGCCTCCTTCCAGTTGTAGCTGGAAAACAAAGGAAGTTGGTGCTTCCAATGAATGTAATTCTTCAAGACATATAAGATAAAACATTCCATGGTTTTCTCTCGATTTGGGTTTCCACATAAAAACATGGTGTACTGTGTATGTGTGTGATTGTTCATTTCTTATTGCTCATTATTGGATAATAATTCTACATTGATATAACACTTAGATTATTTGGAGAAAAAGGATTATAATTATGCTATTACTGATTCAGCCCCCCTCTTAGTAATCCAACACGTTATGCTACTGTGTCGATTTTCAAGTCCGTTTTTCTTACAAAAGTCTGTTATGCATAGTGCAATTTCGGAAGAGGAGGTCGATTTTCAAGAAAAATGTGTTGGGTTTTTTTGGCTAGTGTAGTCATGCGGGATTTGGCCAAATTGACTTGTGGGAGCTTACGAAAGTATGTTATACGACTAGGTTTGGATTTTATGCCCCTAGATCAAATTTTCCACATGTCCCTAAATGGCTTGAGGAGGCGATTTTTAACTCGTTATAAAACTCAAACTAGGACTCAGATGCATGAATATTCAATTGCATTAGATTAAGAGCACTGATTTTCAGCTAGTGGGCCCCCTATGCTATCATTCTTTCTGAAGATCAGGTTGATTTTCAGGAACACTATGTCAGGAGTTTTTTGCTAGTGTAGTCGCATGGGCATTGGCCAAATAGACTTACGGGAGCTTGTGAAACTCCATTATGATGCTTGGTTTGGATTTTATGCCCCTGAATGAAATTGGCCACATGTCCTTGAATGGCTTGAGGAGGCAAGTTGCAACTATTGATAAAACTCAAACCAGGACTTGGATGCATGAAACCTGAGTTGCATTGGATGCGGAGAATTGAGTTTCAACTATTGGGGCTCCTAAGCTATCATTTTTTCAATCATAAAATCATTTGTTGGAGTATCTCCAAAACTAGGGTTTTGGTCAATGAGGCGTATTGCAATTTCTAAAGAGGAGGTCAATTTTCAAGAACAATGTGTATGGTATTTTTGGCTAGTGTAGTCGTGTGGACCTTAGCCAAATAGACTTGTGGGAGATTACGTAAGTCTGTTATACTTGTCGAGTAAAATTAATGCTTGTAAATTCAAAAATAAATTATCAATCCGGGAGGTTCGTAAACTTACGAGGTGTAAGCATAGGAAATGAAGGGCTAAAGTGAACTAGCCCAATCTAGCATTCAAAAGGAAATCATTCATGAATGAAATGAGATCTAATTATGAAAGCGTGTAAAATTTCATTAAAGGAAACTAACCTAATGCTAAATAGAACTTGCAAATGAAGTTGAATCTAACTATGAAAGCATGAAATATAGAATTAATCTATGAAAACATGAAAGCACATGACTTAAATCCAATGAAAGCATTTAAAAATCATCTACAACAACACATGATAGAAAGGTAAATGACAAACCACTATGAGAAAGTAAAATCTTGCATTAAAACAATCCAATACATGACAAATAATGAAAATCACTATCTCAAAACTACAAGACTATGAATCAAAGATCAATCACTCTATTCTTCTATTCTCTATTCTAAAGAGAGGCCTCCTTAAAAATGAGGAGAGAACACTCTTATTTATACATGAATGAAGATAACAAACTCATAATTACAGATCCACTTTTCTCTCAACCTCTCCCTTCAAATCCTCCACAAATATCTTGGATAAGATATTCTATCCATGATCTTCTCTTTGAAGTTAGCTTGAATGATTATTTCCAAATCAAAACTTGAAGATGAAATTCGAATTTGAAGCTAGGTGGTGATTTTTGACTTTGTGAAAATCTTCAAATATGTCTGTAGTCATCATAAAACTCATCCAACTTTGAGATATAATAAAAATATGTTAATTTCCTAGTATTTAATCACAAATTCTCTTAAAAATATCTGAAAATAAATAATTTGGAAAAGGGAAATATAAACCCATATGTATTATGAAAGTGATGGAAGTTAATGGTTTTATGGAAGGATAAAGTAAGAAGGAGGTGATAAACGGTGTATGATCAAGGAATAGAAGGTGTTTTAATGTGTCCCAACAATACTACTCAGTTTGGATTTTATGCCCATGAAACAAATTGACCACATGTCCCTAAATGGCTTGTGGAGGCGAGTTGCAACTCGCGATAAAACTCAAACCGGGACTCAGATGCATGAACCCTCAGTTGCATTGGATTAAGAGCATCGGTTTTTAGCTAGTGGGTCCCCTACATTATCATTTTGTTTACCGGAAAACCATTTGTTGGAGTATCTCCAGAACTAGGGTTTTGGTCAATGAAGCATAGTGTAATTTCTGAAGATGAGGTCGATTTTCAAGAACACTATGTCGAGCAGTTTTGGCTATGGTATTGGTATGGTATGGTATTGTATTGGTATTGGCATTGGTATGCATATCATTGCCAATGCATACCATTGTGGTATGCAATGGTATTTGTATTCGTATGCAATGGTATGGTATTGGTAATGGTATTGGCTATGTTATTGGTATGGCATGGTATGGTATTGGAATTGGTATTGGTATGCATATCATTGTCAATGCATACCATTTCCATTGAATGGTATGCAATCGTATTGGTATTGGTATGCAATGGTATGGTATTGCTATGGTATTGGTTTTGGTATTGTTATTGGTATTCAATGGTATGGTATTGGTATTGTATTGGTATTGTATTGGTATTGTATTGGTATGTTATTGGTATTGGTATGCTATGTTATGGTATTGGTATTGGTATTGGTATTGGTATGGAATTGGTATTGGTATTGGTATTGGTATTGGTATTCTATGTAAATTATCTTCATCCCATGTTTTTCTTATGCTAAATCTATCTCAAATGTTGAAACAAAATTCATTTCATGCTCTGTTTTTTAGGATTTGGAAATTAATTGTTTTAGTGTTCCCGTAGGTGAATTCACATTACAATGCTCACTTACCCTCTAACTTTTTTTTCCTCAATCATCACACTACAATAAGAATTTCATGTTTAATATTTCTTCATTCTTGATGGGCATCATGAGTTTGAAAAAGTAGTGAAACACCATGTTTTACCTCCCCATGTAATGATGATCATTATAACATCATTTGTGGGGAACTTATACATGTAACTAATATTCAATAAACTTTAGTAACATTGCACATGTGCACATAGAGGTAGTTTTGGTGAGTACTTATTTGCCTAGTGACCAACCCCTCATGTAATGGTGACCTGCACTACTAGGTCATTTTTATCCACCACTTTATCTCTTAATGAGCTTATTGCTTACCTTTATGGTTTGGTGTTTCTTGTTAGAAAAAAGAGGATCACATAGCAATAATATAAAACAGATGTAGAAATAAAATAGATGCCCCTTTATTCCATATTCGTTGAACTCATCAGGTACATACATCACACAATTGGAGTAAATAAGGCTATAAAGGTATTACTAGTCCATGCTATTATATCATATGAGTATCAATTAAATGTAAATAATTCATGAAATGGTTTTATAACCTCTACTTCCAAATTACACTGGTTCCAATAGTAGGTTTACTGTTGAATAGGCATGAATATGGGAAAGAAATATGACTGGTAACATGTAATGGCAACTTATAGGGAAACAAGACAATCACCTTTCCCATATTCATTGATGTCATTGTCTCAATAAGATTTGTATAATACAGGTAATAAGTCAGTTAGTCTTAATATTCATACTATATCTTCCTAAGCATGATACCACTCTAATCATATAGAAGCTTCATAGTGAGTTCGATAACCAGTAGATACAAGTTATGATTTGAGTGCCATATCACGTAGTTTCCATAACAAGATCTTAGTAATAGAGAGGTTAGTATGATTCCAGTCATTTTGTTGTTTAGTGATGTTTGGTATAGGCTAATAATATAAAGAATAATGGTCACAAGAAGGTGTGAGGAGGCTTCCTAGAGTAGTGTTCCCTTGGTCAAATTCATACGAAAATTGTCATTAGAATTAGGGAAAAATAGAAACAAATAATGCCTTTTTATTTTTTTGTTCACAAGATCAACATATATGATAAAATAAATAAACAGATCTAAATTAAAATAACTAGAATTGACGGCTATATAAACTTATATGTTGAAAGGAGAAATCACACCTGATCTGATGAACTGGTCAACATTACAGTTGGAATGGTTGGCCTTGAATGTTTCTCTTTAGATGTATTGCCCTCTATTAGTATTGAGTTTCCCTCAATCAACGAAGAAAGATCTTAAATTACCTGCCAAACATGAAACCTCCATAAATATCTTAAAAATCAATACGAGTAATATTTGTAGCGCATTATTTACTCTAAGATGCATTTTTCCGAGAGTGACAAAACATACTTGAATGAGCTCCTTTTGGTTTCGAGAATAATTTATTGGATCCATGCATCTAATATTTGATCAAACCCCCTCCCTTGATTTGAAGTAGAAACAACAAAGTCAACATTGACTTTATTGTTGCTCTGTTGGATGGAGGGAGGTTTTATCCAAGATTAAACTGCTCCAAAAAATTATTCTATAATAAAAAGGTCCAACCACTTGAAGGCAGAATCTCCTTTGGACCCCCCCCCCCCCCCCCCCCCCCCATCACATCACTCTCAATTCCCCAATACTGAACATATAAATCTATTGAAATATTTATAGCAAAAACAAACATATATACTTAGAAATATTCACAATTGTTTACAATGAAATAAAATGTTTCCTTGATCCATTTGGAGTGAGAGGAATGTGGTGAAAATAGATTTTATATTAAATAATTATTAAAATATTCATGTACATGATCATTTAGTACTTTTAGCCTATCTCTTCTTCTTAGCTCGATAGTTCCTAATCATTTCATCAATATCTATGTCTTCGTTCTCTAGGTGTTCTTCAAAATATGATTGTGATTGTGTCATATCACACAGAGCATGCATAGTCATGGGGTACTCACAGTGTAATGGAGGCCGTTATGATGAGGCATCACCTACAAAAGAAAAAATACAAAATTTAAGTGGATAGTTTTAAAATATCATTGAACTAGTTCAGTAATATTAAAAAAAACATCTGCAATGTCATTATTTACCTAGTGCACTGGTCAGAACCATTGGAATGGTTGCCCCTATGTTCTCCTCTTCAACTGAATGATCCTCAAGTACAACATTCTCTACCATTGAGACCACAAAATTTATAAGGACAATCATAAATGTATAAGAAAAAAAAAATAGAAGTACAAAATGTATAACTATGAAATTATTAAGTATATGATTAAAATACATTCATATTGTCGTCATGTGCCAGCTCAGTCATAGCACCATCTTGGGGCTGCACCCCCGTGGAAAATTGGGACTGAATGGGATCAGAACCATATTTTGGTTACAAACTGCTATCAGCCCACTGCTCTCCAATACTAGTGCATTCATTGACAGTGTTGCTTCCCTGATTAAAACAAAGTTGTAAATATTAATAATATCCAACATGACTGTATTATTTTAATAATAAAGGTTAATATGGATTGAATTTTATTTACCTTATCTTGGAAATTGGTTATTGTTATCTTCCTCAAGATTTTTTGGTGTTCATCTACCGCTTTATAGCCATACTTGTAACTAAGCTTGAGGTCTTCCTCCGTGGTTTCAGTACCAAACTCGTCACCCTGCATTACATAAGAGTATGTGTTTTTTATGTTATTCATTGCAATTACCTAAAAGTTTTAAGGAGATAAAAATAAGATGTTTAGGTACTTACAATTCATGATTGCAACTTCAAGTAGCCGCACTGCCCTAGCCTGTGTTGGATAGATTTAGAAAGAATTTATTTTGTGGCCTTTGACATGTCAGTCAACCTATCATCAAAAGTTTCAAGTATGTTAATATATACCACAATTTTATTTACATCTAGAAAAAATTGAAGGTATTCAATTGAAATTGTAATTTACCTTCTGGGACCAGAGGGTGTTTTTCCTTCATCTGTCAATTTCTTCTCTTTTGCGTCCTCAATGAGGGCCTTCCACTCCCTCTCTATAATCATCAGAGGATGATCATACCTATCATTTTGTTTCAAGTGCTTCCTATATGTTTCTCGTGTATATTTTAAATATTGGCCAGCTGTGACGATGGCCAAGGTCTTATTAAAAGTATCAACACCAAAAAGACTTTCTAGATAATCCATAAATTCTTTTTTGAGGTAGGAATTATGGGAATTCCACCTCTTCCGTATGGTGGGCCCAAAAATCAGCAAAGCCTTATTCTCTAAGGACCTGTAAAAATCGTTTTTCCCTACACGTAAAATTATTATATGATTATTAATTTAAAAATAATAATTTAGATGATTTATATTTGTCTACATAGAGAACATGAAAGAAAAAAAATAAATTTAAATTACCTGGGACTTTAACTTGATTTAATGGAATCCCTTCCGTGTTGACCATAATGGTGCCCTTAAGGGTCCCTATGCTGGCCACACATATTTCTTTTGGAAAAGAAACCATATAGTTTTTTAAATCATTGGCCTCATCTCCGTCACCACCTCTAGAGCCTACCTGTGTGGCTGCTTCCTCGGTGGGCGTGTCCTGGCTCCCACCTAATGGTGTGGAAGGTGGCTATATGAATAGTTACACCTTGTAATCTATACGAGGGCCTACGTTGGGACCCTGTGGTGTCTGTGCAGTGCCACTAATACCGATACCATGCATGTCGATGTCAGAAGGATCCACAAATCTCTATATAAGAGAGAAAACATTTGTTCGTTTAGATAATGTAAAAGTTAAAAATAAATATTTAATAATTGATCTTATGACATAAAAATAAAACCACTTGAAATTATGGTTATTACCTTATAAGTATTAAGACTTGTCATAACTTCTCTGATCCTTTCTTCAACCTTAGGAATTTGATCTAGAATATCTAACAAGTGAGTTAGTTCGTTGTTTCCTTTGTTGATATTTTTTATTATTAAAACCATAGGGTCAAGGGATTCATACAAATCCCTTTCACTGAGCGAATCATCATCAACATCATGTCCCGTTGACTACATATTTGACAAAATAAATGATAATTCAGTTATGTAAACAAATAAAATAATTGATCGCCACAGAAATAAAATGCACATTAAATGCAATTCAAAAATTGTTGTTCATTTACCTGTTTTTAGGTCGCTTTTGATTTACCATGATCATCCTTCCACATTATAGTAAAATTAGAACTATGATCATTATCATGAGAAATAAATTCAAATTTATGAGAAATTCAGATGCTGATAAAAAAAATAGGACACATTGAGTACTAAACAAACCGAAGCTCTCCAAATGGATTAACATCGTAAAGAACATAATGAAAACCATAAAATATGAGAGTCATTGCTTACAGGTTGGGTAAATTAGTATATTTACCGCCCCCATAATAGCAACATATGTATCGATTCTATTCAAATTGTAATCAATCAATAAATCTTCCCCTACAACTATTGATTTTATTGCACATATGAATACATGGTTTCCTTCATGCCCCTCAAATACGCAATTGGGTCGGTTATTTGTGGTTGCAGGTCATGTACTGTTTATAAACCATGCAATATTCCCTGTTGCTTTTGGCCCTTTGTCAATGTATATAGTTTCTCCTTTATTTTGATCATTGTCTTTTAGCTATATATAATTCGTAGCCAAGTCATATCTTCACATACTTTTTGTATATTGGACTATTGGCATCCAATATTTGTAGATATAATAGGGTCCGATGTACTCCATCAATTCAATTAATATGTCATAACAAACCTTTATTCCATCCATGGAAAATATCTCCAAACCATGTAATGATGATGGAGCAATCCATTATATCCTTTCGTTTACACAAAAATCAATGTTTATTTCAGGAAGATCCTTGGGTACCCATTGTTTCACTATATGTTTGTACCTCAAGGGCACATCAATGTCGTCTATTCTCTCATTCTCATACGAACATGATCCCCCTTTCGCAATAAAAAATTCCATGTGTGTATGGAATTTTCTTATGATCTTCTCACCTCTAGTTGATCTTCACTTGTTAGACCTACTAGATGTCTCACTTTCCTCTATTCTACTTGAACTTCCCTCACTCAATGAATATAGATATGAAAAATACCTATTTTATTGTACGTCCTATAAAACCATTAATGACATAAACAATCATTCAATCAAGATGTAACACTAGTTCATTACTAGTATCCTATTAGTATCGCAGTAAGCTCATAATGATTACCATAGTGTTACTCTTTCACAATTGTATTATGCTCTATTACTATTGGTATACTATATGGGCATTATAGGGGCATGTTTTATTAGGTTCCTAACCTGCACATAGGTAGAAAAATATATTCAGATGTAATAAAGGTCAATATTAATAAGGCCTTTCAATAAAATAGAATAAGTCGAATGTAAGAAGACCTAATAGAAGCTTCCACTTCTAGAAGGATCTTCCTCTAGATGCTTATTTTGATAGACATATTTAGTATAAATATGAGTCGAGGGTATGAGAACCCTATCTTGGATATTATTGTAATAGATATCTACTCAAATGGAGGTTGCCCCCTCAAAGAGGCCCGTGAACATTCCTTTTAGAATGAAAGTGTTATTTCTTTTGTTATTCTTATATCATTTCAGTGCTATGGTGGTGATTGTTCTGGTTATATTGTTGTTATTCTACCATTTCTAGCATTTTATTTTTGTTCTGCATACTTTTTGTATCTGGTATATTACAAGTGGTATCAAATCATTTTCCTTGGCAAAAAGTGTGGGTTATTTTTTTTTCAGGGTAGATACGTATTCCAATGTCTTTAAGCCATAGAGATCTGTCGTTATGAACATAAACCCGCAGTTGATGGATTCATACATGCAGGAAATACAAGTGGTACTTAAGCGCATATCTGTTGGCAACCCTTGTAACCCTTGTTGGTACCCCTTCGAGTGGTAGTGCATCAGACAACAACTATGTACAGATCAACCTAGATTACCTGAAGCTCTCTTTAGATAAATCGATCGGTCATCTGACTGCTATAGTGCCACCAAGAAAAACACTCAGGAAGATACTCTCTAGTACCTGGGTAGTATGGCTAAGGGTACGGTCTATCCTCCTTAGTTAGTTCCCTGATATATTGGACCGAATACTACCATTGGACCCCGCACATATATCAGAGAGCTATAGCACAGGGAAAACCCTTGTCTATAGAACCCTTGAATATGTTAAGGTCCTAACCCGCACATAGGTAGATTAATGTATTCGGATGTAATAAAGGTCAATATTAATAAGACCTTTCAATAAAATAGAATAAGGC
>JZKD02S1924042.1:954435-965334 GCA_000966675.3 Picea glauca
CCCCCCCACTACCTCTCTATCTACCTTACACAGATACAATAAAATAATGTTCAGTTAGCATCTATCCCATGGAAGAAGCAGAAGAAGAATCTTGTCATAAGATGGAAGATGAAGTTTTGAAGGTTTAGAAGTCAAAAACCCAAAGAAAGTTCTTAAATAGCTCCATGAGCCTGGATAAGCTCTTGAATAGTCAGAGATCACCAAATGACAAATCTGGTATTCGATACAACAAGGAAGAAATCAGTACTCCTAAGAAACCTAATATAGGTCCTTCGTCTGTGAAAAATAAAAGAAGGTATGAGAGTGGTTGTAGCAATTTTTTCTTGTGATTGAATATGGTCATAAAAGCCTTGGATTTTATGCATCATGGAAGAAAAATGAAATTTCAGTAATAGAGATTGATGAGAATCAATGGTGAGATCCAAGGGTTATTTAAAAAGTACAAGCTACAATTACGCAGTGTTTCAATAGGACAACAACAACATTTTGTTTTACAAAATGATATACATGACATCCTATAGAGATAACAAGAGGAAAGACCTTGTTAAGGAAAGCTAACCTTTTAGGAACAAAGGGGGAAAATAGTCAGAAGCAAACAGAATAGTGATAGGGGGAGTCATCCAGTTATGACAAGAAAAGGTTGATGAAGGAGTCCCATTAATAGAGGTGAGCAATATTGAGTATTCTACAGGGGATACAACAGAAGCTAAAGATGAACAGGTCCAAGAATCAAAAGGAGAAGACTCTGATTTAGATACAAATATTATGCAGGACTCAAATAAGAAAATCCATCATGTCAGGGGGAGTTTGTGTTGGTTGAATATCTAATACCTCTTAAACATACTACAACACCTCAGGGGGAGCATGTTTTCTTTGACATTGATGTCAAAGGGGGAGAAAGGGAGTGGTCTGAACTGGATGCTACAGTTGGAGGTCCAAACAGATTTGTGCAGTCGTTCAGGGTTGCCATCAATGCCAAAGGGGGATATTGTTGGCATGTTTACAGGTAGATTTTTCTTGTCATTGATGGAAATATCATAGGAGTGTGCTTGTCATTGATGGAAATATAAGAGTGTGCAGCGATGGAAAAATAGGAACAACGTAAGCTCAGGAGGATTTGCGCAGAGTCGCATGCAGTGCGTAGGTGTGAACTAGGGATGAGGTTAACTCATTGCCAAAGCTCAAGAGAGATAGCGTACTCAAGATCTTAGACGGATCAAAGTTCGAGGCCTTTGACACTTAGAAATTATTCCAAGTCAGAAGGATGTGTAAGCTCGGGAGGAGAAGCAATAGTGATCGTTGGATCCCATTCAGAATTCTCGATGACCGTCAGATCTGAATACAGAAAGGAGAATCCCTATCCTCTCGAAATCACAAAATACAAAACCATGATTCAATCTGAGTCGTTGATCAAAGGGAGATCATAGACCGTTGATCTGACTCCATTTTGGAGTTTCGGATACTGGGAGTTGGAGGATTCAAGAGTCGAGACTCTTCATCACAGGAGTCCCGAAGTTGCGAAATGCGAAATTGTGACATGGAGTTTCAAAGTTTCGAGGATCACAACATGGAGCATCAATATATCTCATCACAAGAATTTTTGAAATCATGAAATGATGAAATGTAAAATTGTGACATGGAGTTTCGAAGATCGCGACTTGGAGAGTCGAGATGCCTCACAACAGGAATTTGCAACATGCAAAATCGCAAAATGCTGAAATGTGAAATTGCGACATAGAGTTTCGGAGATCGTGACTTGGAGATTCGAGATGAATCACAACAGGAATTCGTGACTTGTGAAATCACGAAATGTCGAAATGCGAAAAACACTTTTTGGTGTAGGTTTCAGATACTGGGAGTTGGAGTGTCGAAACACTTCACCACAGGAATGCCGAAATGCTAAAATGCCAAAATTAAAAAAACACCCTTTGGTGTAGGCTATGGTCACCGTCAATGGTCATGTGAGAGGGAGGAGCTAACACCAAGCTAAGATCCTTTTTGACAATCATAACATGAAGAGTCGAGACTCTTCACCACAGGAATGTCGAAATGTCAAAATGCTGAAATGTGAAATGGCGAAATAAACGCAAGACCCTGTGAATTTAATCCAACAGTGATGGCTATTTGAGCATCCGATAGAAGGGTTATTGTTTCTCTTGATGATTAACTGTTCAGTTATGATTCAATTAGAAGAACAGAATCATGGTTCTTGGACAGTTGGCGATTTAGTTGCTGATGTGTTTTCTTGGTGATTCAAGGTCTAATTGAATAAGTGGTATAGGATAAAATGGAAACGGAATGATGGTGGAATGTTAGTTGTTCTAACCAAAAAAACATGATGAACTATAAGAAGAGTAAAATTACAGGTTGGAGAGCTTGAGATAAAACTCAGAGATGAGTAATAGTTGCTAAACAATCAGAAGTAAAGAACAGAGATGCGTTTTTCTTTTTAAGGCTTGAGTGAGCGAAGTAGAGCTAAAAGTGGAGTGGCAGTGAACAACTCGATGAGAACAATTGTGGCACTATGAAGAACATGCAGAGGCACTATGTATAGAGGATGTAGAATATGCACAAAGAGAATATACGCAGAACAAAGAAGATATGGATGTTGCTGTTGAGAGTGATTCAGTCATGTAGAAGGAGGCAGTGTGCAGCAGCTGAAATGCACAGAAGAGGAATGGTGCATAGAAGGGACATGGTGCACAGAGCATAAAGTGCAGCAGAAGCAAAGAACAAAGATGCATAGCTGAGATAGTAAAAGAAGGCTGAGGTGCACTTGTAGAGAAAAGAAGAAGATCAATAAGCATAAGAATTTGTAGGCATAAAGACACTGATACATGAGAATATAGTAGCATAGCAAAACAATGATAAGCCTGGTAAGCCAATGACAACTATTGAATCACTGTAATAAGTTTTAGTAGAAAAAAATGATATTTCAGGGTGGTAGGGAGGTGATAGGGAGGACTATTTCCCTCAGAGGTTCAAGTGGGTGCTCGAACACAGGGAGTTGTAGCCTCCATCTGGTTGCAGCCAGAAAAACCAGGGTGGTAAGGTAGTGCAAGGGAGAACTATTGTTCTCTGTTTTACAGGTTGGTGCCTGTGTGACTAGAAGTTGGTGCTTCCATCCAGTTGCTGCTGAAACACTTAGGGAGTTGTTTCTTCCTTCTAGTGGGTGCTAGAGAAACATGGCAGTTGGTGCTTCCTTCTAGTGGGTGCTAGAGAAACTAGGGAGTTGGTGATTCTTTCTAGTGGGTGCTAGAGAAACCAGGGAGTTGGTGCTTCCTTCTAGTGGATGCTAGAGAAACCAGAGAGTTGGTGCTTCCTTCTAGTAGGTGCTAGAGAAAACAAAGAGTTGGTGCTCTCAGCAAGTTGCAGCCTTCAAAATAGAGGTTGTAGCCTCACAATGAGTTGGATCTCATATGTATGATAATGTATAGAATGTAAAGATTACTTATCATACCAAGAAGAAGAGGTTTTAACCCTTTATGGGTTTCCTTAGGAAATATCTATCTCTGTATATTTCATATGTGTGACTGATGTCGAATGTTCTATTGCTTACCTCCATCCATTATTGTGATTATCATTAAGTTCTCTGCAAAGAGTTTAAAATAAGCATAATTGTTTAAGCACGGTAACAACTGATTTAACCCCCCCTCTTAGTTGTCCAACAATTGGTATCAGAGCAGGTTCCTTTTATCTAAAGGTAGATCTGTAAGATTAAACATGACAATTCATGAAGGGACTTCAGCCACTAATCCTCCTTTGTTTGATGGAACAATTTTTTTCTTCTGGAAGGTTAGAATGAGAACATACCTAATGGCGTTAGGTGCTGATGTTTGAGATATAGTAGAGATTGGATACATAAAGCCTGTTGTGCTAGCTTCCAAGGATGATAACTTAGAATTTAGCTTTAATGCTAAGGGAATGAATGCTATCTTGAATGGACTTGCAGAAGACGAGTTTGTAAAGGTGATGCATCTTCAAACTTCCAAAGAAATGTGGGATAAACTTATTAGCAACTATGAAGGAAATGAGAAAGTAAAAGATGCCAAACTTCAAACATTTAGGTTGAAGTTTGAACAACTAAAGATGAATGAAGATGAAACAGTTAGAAAGTATCTTTTAAGAGTTGAAGAACTTGTGAATTCCATGAAGGGTCTTGGTGAGAAGATTGAAGAATCAATTTTAGTTCAGAAGATTTTAAGATCTTTGATTGATAAATTTAATCCAAAAGTCTCTGCAATAGAAGAACTAAATGATCTTAAAACCCTGTCCATTGATCAACTCCTAGGAACTTTAACTACATATGAAATGAGAATCAACAAAGATAAATCCATTACTAGAGAAGCATCTTTTAAAGAAGACAAGGATACTGATTCAGATTTAGATGATATTGAGGCAAAATTTGTGAGAAGGTTAAAGAAAGGATCAGGAAAATATCAAGGAAATATTCCACTCAAATATTTTAACTATGGTAAGATAGGTCACTTTGCAATAAGTGTTCACACAAGAAGAAGGACCAAAACTATGAAGGTGAAGAGAAGTACAAATCCAAAAGATTTGATAGAAAGAAAAGTTTATGTGTAAACAATGATGACTCCTCAGAAGACACCGATAGTGACTCTTCCCGTGAAGATAAGGCAAATGAATTCATGCTTATGGAAAAAGAGGATTATGATAATAAAATCACAAGCAGTGATGATAATGATGAAGAAGATGTGGTTGACTTGGAAAGAGAGCTGATCGGTGCTTTGGAAAAGATTGACAGACTCAGACTTAAGAAGAGAAATAAAAAACAATTGCTGATATAGTTCAAGAAAGGCACTAAAAAACTTGATGAAGACTTTGCCCTACTAAAAGTGGAATTAGAAGAGGCAAAGAAAATAGAGGACATTATGAAAAAACAATTATCAGAAAAGAAGGCAAGATCTGAAGCCTTGGAAGAAGTAGTGAAAACAAGGAAAGAGTTGGAGAAGTTTCAAGCCTTGTATCATCAGAATCTGTCAAGTATCAAAGCCTCAGAAGGATTAGCCACCATTCTGAATCAACAAAGGAATCCAAAGCTGAAAACTAGTTTTGGTTATGAAGAGGGATCAAGTAGTGGTCAGCCAAGAAACAAAGAGCCCATCAAGTTTGTCAAATCTACAACCAATGACAAGAACAAACCTGTAGAAACAAAGGAAGACAATCAACCACCCAGGAGGAGTAAAGAAAAAGGTGTTAGGACTGAATCTGTAGAATAAATAAATAATGCACTCCCTACTCAAGGAAATCATCAGCATGGAAGAAATCAACCTGCTCAAAGAAGACAACCATTTTCCAGGTGTTGTTCCTGAGTCTGTACTTAAGGATTAGAAGTACAGTGTCAAGGCATCCGAAAGTATACTAAAGGTTGATAGAGGATTATACTAACCTTCGGTATGGGAAACTAATGAGGATTTCTACGTTCTCGTTGTCTAGCTTCCAACTATTCCTGGGTAGTAATATCTTGTTCAATGGATGGCCATGAAAGTTCCAATTCCTCCCGGGTGTTCGCAGTTTTAAGGATTATGTCAAAATGATTTAAAGCGATATGTATTTGGTTGGATAGTTTGGGTGGAATATTTGGTTGAGTTGTTGTAGGAACAGTCATTGAGGAACAATACCAATATGGAAAATGATATAAAAAAAATATTTCAATGCTGTTTCAATTTGATTAAAATAAAGAGAAACTTTTTTTATGGAGAACGAAATAAGAATGCAAACTGAGGGCCCTTTCCCGTAACTGTATTATTTTTTGTAAAAAGATGTAGGGTGGGAGAAAGACGTTTAGCTGTAGATAACGTAAGATTACTTTCAATAGAAAACTCACACATACACAGAAGAAGAAATCAACATGGAGATAATTGACATAGTGTAAATAAATATGAAATTCTGTAAATGTAAATTGGTCTTACACCCGCTAATAGCTGGTGCAGAGGAAAGACAAGAAACAATTACAAAAAACTGAAATCCTTTCGCTATAATAGTGGTCCTACTAAATTATAGTGATACACATCAATTATGAAGAGTGAAATGAAAAGAAACAAGAAAAATAATGAAACAAACTTGCAACACAGTCGTGACAGAATCGGGAATCTTCGAATTTGCTTCTATTAACTTCTCAAATGAAAAACTCTATTACAATATTTCCCTCAAAAAGTCCTCCCCCTCTTTATTCTTTTGGTGATCTATTTATACAAATTTTCCCGCGTACTCTATTTTCAAAAAGTGCCAGGTGCTTGCCCTCGTGTGATTCGGCACATATGATACATCTGTTCACAATCTGGGATGCAAGCTGTGAAGGCTACATTTGACAGCTGGGAGGAGAGAAATCACTCCATCTCTTCTACTCCACTTTCAAAAAGTTCCAGGTGCTTGTCTTTGCGTGGATTTGGTACATATGATACATTTGTCCACGAACTGGGATACAAGCTGTGAAGGCTCTGCTTGACAATTGGCCTCGGTGAAATAGCATTCTCGAGCCAACTGAGGAAGGTTAGCACCTATTTGTGCATCAATGATGTCAAGAGCGTTGAGCTCTGTGCTCGGTTGAATCAATTTTTTATCAATTTGAGCCATGTCTAACCTGAATATTTTGGAGATGTCCGCCGAATCTCTTTCATTTTTCTCCTTTAGATCAAGGGAGATCTGATCTATATTCATTCACCTCAACGTCTCTGAGTCACCTCCATTTTCCATTTCTAGCAGCTCGCCATTTATGGCATTGAAAGCTTCTTCCAATGAACTGGTCACTTTTTGAGCCTGCTCCTTGCTTAAAGCAATATTGTGTTCCCAATATTTTAACAAAATATTACCTCTTGTTTGTTCAGCGATGGTGAGCCCTGGAGAGTCTATGGAAAATCTATTGTTGGTGGCTATCACTGCCTCTTGAAAGGCTACCCGAGCAGCCTCTGCGTTTCTTTCTTTGACAGTCATATTTTCTGAGATACGATGCATCAGCACGTAATCTTCTCGGATCACTGCCACTTTTTCTAACAGACTTTGTTGTACAAAAGAGATCCTGCCCCTGATATCGATCGCTCGGGATTTAAAACCCTCGACATCGATCATTTTCCTTTCAACAACCTCTAACTGATTCTGCAACCCTGTGATCATACTTCTCTATTGATTTGCCTGTATCTGACCATCTCGGATTACTGAATTCGCTTGTTCCAACATGGTTTTGAGGACATCAATTTCCTTTTTATCGGCCGATCGGGCCAGTTCTATTTCTCCACTTTCTTGACTCTTAGCTTTTTCTGCAGCCGAAGCTACTCGGGCCTCGAGAGTTTTGATCAGTCGATTATTTCTTTTGAGCTGTTTTTTCAAGGCCGTGACCGAGAATTGATTCGTCGATGCATACGCTCCTAGCGTTCCCGCTATCTCTGTGGAGAATTCATCAGTCCTCTTGTTTTTTCCATCTGTCATTACTTTAAATTTTTTAGCAGTTGATCCTTCCTCCTTGTTGAAATCCCTTTTCACAATTGCTTTTCTCTTTTTGTCGAAAAAAAACTCATTGGGAGGAAGTTCTTCTGCTCTGATGGGCCTTAGTTCTTCACCGAAAATCCATCCTTCTCCTATATCTCCTTGTGTTGACTGCAAAGGGGTGAAAGAAGTGATGGGTTCCCCAATTTGCTTCGCCACCTTTCCTGGTGTGCCGAGTGAGTCCTTTTCCTGCGGAGGATCAGAGATCTTCATCTCAGTCACTGGATTCTGAGTTTCTGGCGGGTCTGTGTTTCTTACTTCCACCTCTGGACTATGTTCCTCGGGTGGGCCAGTAGTTTCTTTTTCTGTTTCGGGATTCTTCTCCTGCTCGGGATTCTTCTCTTTCTCCCCTTCCTAAAGTTTTTTTGGGTTAGAAGTTTGGCCCTCAGAACTTTCAGCTTCCTTCTCTTTATCTTTGGAAAGACCCAAACCTCCTAGCACAGCGGGAAGACATCTTTTTCTATGCTCCTGAAACTTTAAAACAAAGGCTATGTCTTCGGGTGCTAGAGATCTGATTTGAACTAGCACTTCCCCATAGGACCTCTCCCCTCGGAAAATATCATCTGAGGGTGAACACTCATGTTCAAACTTCTTCAACCCACAATTTGACAGATGGGCGCTTACAATTTTCTGAGGATCATGCTTCTTGTACTCAATAGAGACCAAACTCAAGTCTTCTAAAGTTGCATCCTCAGCCTTAGCATGTCCAAAATCCAACAAAGAATAAGAACTTAGACGAACGGGAAAAAATGGCCATACCTTTTTCGATGATGCCTTGAGCTCTTTACTTACTCCGCCGATCACTGTTTGTCGGGCAATCTCGCGACATGCCAGCTTGTCGGGGATGAACAGTGGTAGCGCAAAAGGGGGAACAACAGCCCCGAAAACTCTGATGTATGAGAACTCTGTTTCTACATACCAATCTGCGATGCCACTCAGACCTGTTGAAACACTATCTGATATGCGAGGTGGCGAACGACCAAAAATGGCGATGTGCAGGGGCACCATCACCCAGTTGAAAACTTCATAAATAAATTTGCCTTCTTTACCTTCCCACAGTTTGTCGTGGTACTCGTGTACAGGCTTTTCTTGGGCTGGACTCCAGGGCCAGTTCATCAAGGGAAATGGAGTCATAGAACATATCGCGTCCATGATATACGCAGACATGAAAAAAGAGGCTGGTTTTCCTCTTTCTTTCTGCTCTCGGTATTCAATGAACCAGTTGAAAAGACTGTCCGAGAGTATTTTCACCCAATTAAATGAGCAACCTTCGGCCACCCGAAATATGAGAGGAACCCAGGAAACGTAGAAATGCGTTGTATCCTCCTTTCCAAATAGCATGCACGTCATCATCGCCATATACATATATTTTGGCTCCAGTGAGGCAATTGAATACACGCCCTTGTCATTCGCTCTAAATGTCACGGAGCGTGAGACCCAATCCTTTATCAAACCCGACATAGTTTTGTCATATTTTGTGCACTCATTCTTTTTGAATTCCTCCATGAATTCAGCATTATATGTGTATTCAGAAGTTGCTGGGAGCTTGTACATGTTTTGGATATGCTCTGGTCTGAAGGTTCCGACTATGGTCTGTTGGTCACTTATGATAGTTTTGGTGGGTAGGTCTACGTGATCCAATGCCCATCAGATCATGTCGTAGTATGGGAGAAACCGTGGCCTGGTTGCAATCCTGTGCATGCCCGACTGAACAACTATCTTGTATTTAGTGTTCAGGTCATCCTTTTCGTTATCATTGTCGTCAGAGTCTGAATAATTTACCAATTCAGACTGTAGAATGTCTGAAATAAACGACCAGTTAGGGACTGAGCCTCCAGTCCGAGGTGAAGTATCTGAGACGTTGTCTGAACCCTACGCTGCAACCTCGACATTCTCTTTCGTAGCTTTCCGTGGAGCCATGGCTGAAGCTTGCTTTTTCGCTCTTCTGCAATAGACCTGTGTATACATGCAGGAATTAATTCACCCGGAGAAGGTGAGCTCTGTGCGCTTATGAGAAATGTTTAAAATAGAATGAGACTCTCGTATATATTTGAAAACTCTGTACTATTGAGATAAGTCTGTCAAATCGAGAATAGAAACAAATTTATGGCATAGAATCCGATCTTATTATTCATAGATTTACTCTAATCTTCCATTAATGTCATCAATGTTTGGCGGTTTGACAGTTAGTCGGAGTATGGAGAGTAAAAAGTTACCTCGGGAAATTTGCAAACCTTGATGCACGGGACGTATCTCATTTTATTTTAAAATTTCAAATCTTAGCGACTTGAATAATTCTCTCGCTTTTCGCTACATCGTGAATTTCCTTTTTATATTTCGACTCTTCGACTCGCGAGACAATGAGTGCTGATTTTATCTTAATTAACAGTAACCGTGATTTGGTGCATCCTTAATTATACAATTAATTTATTCTCCATATCGCGACTCAGAACTTTGGATGCAGACTTTTGGGAGAATGATATGTCGAGTCGCGATATCGCGATATCGCGATGTGGCGATAATTAAGGCTCAAATTACGGGAAGGAAATCTTAGATTAGGCTACTAATTAATCTCGCTATCATCATCTCACAACTTCGCGAATCGGGTTTTGGACACCTTAACTTTATGAGAGAAAGTGCCGAGTGGTGATGTGTCGAGGACCAAATTTGACCATGGTTAGTTTTTTACCTTTAGTTCTTGACCAAGGTTATCACAAAAGTTACTGCGTTCTCAGTTCTCGGGGCTGTAAAAACAAAAACTTAGCCTCGACGAATTCCAAGGCACAAATTCCCGAAAACGCATACTTATTAGTTAAAATTTTTACCTTAGTTAATGTTTTACGCGAAAAAACAAAAAACGAATTCGCAGTTTCGCGTCTCGGGACTTATGAATTCAAAGATTGAAGTATACGACTTGCGATATCCCGAAATAAAACAAGAGAGAAAACATACTTGCGAAAAATGGATCTTTTTTGAAAGTGAAAAAAGCGTTGCTATCCAGGCGACAAGGTTTCAGAGTTTTAAGATTTCGGAAGGAAAAGAAAAACCAACTTTAGACCTCAAGTATCAAAAAATTGAAAAATTGCGTGAGGTGAAAAACAAGGGCGGCTCCAACATAGGCTCCAACTAGGGATCACGCCTCCCTGTGAGGCGTGAAGAACAGTAGACCAGGTGCCAATATTGGGTAAATGGAGTCACAAGCTAAAGCCAACAAAAACTCAAGGAAAAATATAGAAGGGAGAGAAAAGTTTCGTTTTGTACTTCAAGAAGTTTTTTCAGAACTCAGATACTCTTTCCAAACACGGTCGAAGTCACTTTCACAACTTTCCCTTTCTCACTACTAACTTAGGAGACGCTTTAAGACAGTCAAAACGACCCTAGGATATTCAACAG
>JZKD02S1924042.1:980980-991799 GCA_000966675.3 Picea glauca
AAAATCAGGTTCGAAATCTCCCACAAAGGTTACTTT
Organism: Picea glauca; assembly: GCA_000966675.3. NCBI lineage: Eukaryota > Viridiplantae > Streptophyta > Pinopsida > Pinales > Pinaceae > Picea > Picea glauca. Next base: position 981,017 of record JZKD02S1924042.1, read on the forward strand.
GGCCGAGGGTTCGAAAGGTTTAACAATGACTGGAATTTTATTATAAAGTTTGTTAAACCTCAGAATAAATTCCATAACTATTTCTGAATTCTTTTTCTTAAGAGACCCAAACTCTGTAAGGTAATATAAGTGATACTTTCACTCTCCCCATTGTCTAAGGAAATCATCTTCCAAAGCGTCATATGTCTGAATAGAGGCTACAGGAAGACTCCGAAACCAAGTTCAGACCTGTCCTTCGAAGGTCTGGACAAGTAGTCTTGAATAGAAATCCTCGTGCTCAATACCATAGATGTCTGCGAACTGGTCAAAAAAGTTTATATGTTCAGCTGCGGTTAGATCTCCCTCCCCGGTGAACTTAGGAAGATTTTTAATGTAGTTGTCAGGTAAATCATGGAGGTGAACGGGTAAAATTAAGGGAGCGTATCTCACTGCCACTTTTGCAAATACTCTGGGAGGAGGGACGTTCGGTTTTCCTCCACCTCCCCCTCCGACACCTGCCATCGACTTGGGAATAGGAAATGAGGGTGTAACACACTCTTTTGAATCAGGTGAAACTGGGAAATTCTGTTGAAGAAAGGTTGGTGTGTCAAATGACAATGATCTTTCTAATGGACCTTTTCCCTTGTTTATAGATGGGAAAGTCTGATGGATATCACTCCTAAATTCAGAGTAGTCTGTTTTCGGATCTCTGATATCAGATAGAGGGCTGCAGGAAGTAGGAGGTTCTGAAGGGCATTTAGTCTTTACAAGTGGGTTTTTGGGCTTATGAATGGCAGCGATTGCCTTAGACGAGCCTCTTGCTCTTGAAATTTTTTCAGGATCATTAACAGGCGTAATCAGCTTGCCATCTGGGTTCTGTCTAGTATTCCTTCTACCAGACGCTAGTTTGTGTTTTAGTGGAGTCGCCAAGTGAAAGATTTAATAAAGCCTTAAAACGGTGTGCACTCTATGTTCACTATCAAAAAGTAACACTATCAACGAAATAGTTTGTCGTTTTCCCAAGGAAAATATTTCGTAACTTTGTTCCTCGACAACGGCGCCAGAAATATGTTGTTCCTGAGTTTGTACTTAAGTCTTAGAAGTACAGTGTCAAGGCATCCGAAAGTATACTAAAGGTTGATAGAGGATTATACTAACCGTCTATATGGGAAACTAATGAGGATTTCTACGTTCTCATTGTCTAGCTTCCAACTGTTCCTGGATAGTAATATCTTGTTCAATGGCTGCCCATGAAAGTTCCAATTCCTCCCGGGTGTTCGCAGTTTTAAGGATTATGTCAAAAATATTTAAAGCGATATGTATTTGGTTGGATAGTCCGGGTGGAATATTTGGTTGAGTTGTTGCAGGAACAGTCATTGAGGAACAATACCAATATGGAAAATGATTTAAACAAAATATTTCAATGCTGTTTCAATTTGATTAAAATAAAGATAATTTTTTTTTATGGAGAACGAAATAAGAATGCAAACTGAGGGCCCTTTCCCGTAACTGTATTATTTTTTGTAAAAAGATGTAGGGTGGGAGAAAGACGTTTAGCTGTAGATAATGTAAGATTACTATCAATAGAAACCTCACACATACACAGAAGAAGAAATTAACATGGAGATAATTGACATAGTGTAAATAAATATGAAATTCTGTAAATGTAAATTGGTCTTACACCTGCTAATAGCTGGTGCAAAGGAAAGACAAGAAACAATTACAGAAAACTGAAATCCTTTCACTATAGTAGTGGTCGTACTAAATTATAGTGATACACATCAATTATGAAGAGTGAAATGAAAAGAAACAAGAAACATAACGAAAAATTTGCAACACAGTCATGACGGAATCGGGAATCTTCGAATTTGCTTCTATTAACTTCTCCAATGCAAAACTCTATTACAATATTTCCCTCAAAAAGTCCTCCCCCTCTTTCTTCTTTTGGTGATCTATTTATACAAATTTTCCCTTGTACTCTATTTTCAAAAAGTGCCAGGTGCTTTCCCTCGCGTGATTCGGTGCATATGATACATTTGTTCACAATCTGGGATGAAAGCTGTGAAGGCTCTGTTTGACAGCTGGGAGGAGCGAAATTACTCCATCTCTTCTACTCCACTTTCAAAAAGTGACAGGTGCTTGTCTTTGCGTGGATTCGGTACATATGATACATTTGTCCACGAACTGGGATACAAGCTGTGAAGGATCTACTTGACAACTTGCATCGGAGAAATAGCATTCTCGGGCCAACTGAGGAAGTTTATCACCTATTTCTGCGTCAATGATGTCAAGAGCGCTGAGCTGTGTGCTCGGTTGAATCAAATTTTTATCAACTTGAGCCATGTCTAACCTGACCATCTTGGAGATGTCCGCCGAATATATTTCATTTTTCTCCTTTAGATCAAGGGAGATCTGATCTATATTCATTCGCCTCAACGTCTCCGAGTCACCTCCATTTTCCATTTCTAGCAGCTCGCCATTTATGGCATTGAAAGCTTATTCCAATGAACTGGTCACTTTTTGAGCCTACTCCTTTCTTAAAGCAATATTGTGTTCCCAATATTTTAACAAAATATTACCTCTTGTTTGTTCAATGATGGTGAGCCCTGGAGAGTCTGTGGAAAATCTGTTGTTGGTGGCTATCACTGCCTCTTGAAAGGCTACCCGAGCAGCCTCTGCGTTTCTTTCTTTGACAGTCATATTTTCTGAGATACGATGCATCAGCATGCAATCTTCTCGAATCACCGCCACTTTTTCTAACAGACTTTGTTGTACAGAAGAGATCCTGCCCCTGATATCGATCGCTCAGGATTTAAAACCCTCGATGTCGATCATTTTGCTTTCAACAACCTCTAACTGATTCTGCAACCCTGTGATCATACTCCTCTGCTGATTTGCCTGTATCCGACCATCTCGGATTACTGAATTCGCTTGTTCCAACTTGGTTTTGAGGACATCAATTTCCTTTTTATCGGTCGATCGGGCCATTTCTATTTCTCCACTCACCTGACTCTTAGCGTTTTCTGCAGCCGAAGCTACTCGGGCCTCGAGAGTTTTGATCAGTCGATTCTTTCTTTTGAGCTTATTTTTCAAGGCCGCGACCGAGAATTGATTCGCCGATGCATATGCTCCTAGCGTTCCCGCTATCTCTATGGCGAATTCATCATTCCTCTTGTTTTTTCCATCTGTCATTACTTTAAATTTTTTATCAGTTGATCCTTCCTCCTAGTTGAACTCCCTTTTCACAATTTCTTTTCTCTTTTTGTCGAAAAAGAACTCATTGGGAGGAAGTTCTTCTGCTCTGATGGGCCTTAGTTCTTCACCGAAAATTCATCCTTCTCCTATATCTCCTTGTGTTGACTGCAAAGGGGTGATAGAAGTGATGGGTTCCCCAATTTGCTTCGCCGCCTTTCCTAGTGTGCCGAGTGAGTCCTGTTCCTGCGGAGGATAAGATATCTTCGTCTCAGTCGCTGGATTCTAAGTTTCTGGCGTGTCTGTGTTTCTTACTTCCACCTCTAGACTATGTTCCTCGGGTGGGCCAGTAGTTTCTTTTTATGTTTTGAGATTCTTCTCCTGCTCGGGATTCTTCTCTTGCTCCCCTTCCTGACGTTTTTCGGGGTTAGAAGTTTGTCCCTCAAAACTTTCAGCTTCCTTCTCTTTATCTTTGGAAAGGACCAAACCTCCTAGCACAGCGGGAAGACATCTTTTTCTATGCTCCTGAAACTTTAAAACAGAGGCCATGTCTTCGGGTGCTAGAGATATGATTCGAACTAGCACTTCCCCATAGGACCTCGCCTCTTGGAAAATATCATCCGAGGGTGAACACTCATGTTCAAACTTCTTCAACCCTCAATTTGACAGATGGGCGCTTACAATTTTCTGAGGATCATGCTTCTTGTACTCAATAGAGACCAAAATCAAGTCTTCTAAAGTTGCAGCCTCAACCTTAGCATGTCCAAAATACAACAAAGAATAAGAACTTAGACGAACGGGAAAAAATGACCATACCTTTTTCGATGATGCCTTGAGCTCTTTACTTACTCCGCTGATCATTGTTTGTTGGGAAATCTCGCAACATGCTAGCTTGTCAGGGATGAAAAGTGGTAGTGCAAGAGGGGGAACAACAGCCCCGAAAACTCTGATGTATGAGAACTCTGTTTCTACATACCAATCTGTGATGCCACTCAGACCTCTGGAAATGCTATCTGATATGCGAGGTGGCGAACGGCCAAAAATGGCAATGTGCAGGGGCACCATCACCCAGTTGAAAACTTCATAAATAAATTTGTCTTCTTTACCTTCCCATAGTTTTTCGTGGTACTCGTGTACAGGATTTTCTTGGGCTGGACTCCAGGCCCAGTTCATCAAGGGAAATGGAGTCACAGAACATATCGCATCCATGATATACGTGGACATGAAAAAAGATGATGGTTTTCCTCTTTCTTTCTGCTCTCGGTAATCAGTGACCCGGTTGAAAAGATTGTCTGAGAACATTTTCTCCCAATTAAATGAGCAACCTTCAGCCACCCGAAATATGAGAGGAACCCAGGAAATGTAGAAATGCACTGTATCCTCCTTTCCAAACATCCTTCACGTCATCATCGCCACATACATATATTGTGGCTCCAGCGAGGAAATTGAATACACGCCCTTGTCATTCGCTCTAAATGTCGCGGAGCGCGAGACCCAATCCTTTATCAAACCCGACATAGTTTTGTCATATTCTGTGCACTCCTTCTTTTTGAATTCCTCCATGAATTCAGCATTATATGTGTATTCAGAAGTTGCTGGGAGCTTGTACATGTTTTGGATATGCTCTAGTCTGAAGGTTACGACTGTGGTCCGTTGGTCACTTATGATAGTTCTGGTGGGTAGGTCTACGTGATCCAATGCCCATCGGATCATGTCGTAGTATGGGAGCAACCGTGGCCTGGTTGCAATCCTGTGCATGCCCGACTGAAAAACTATCTTGTATTTAGTGTTCAGGTCATCCTTTTTGTTATCATTGTCGTCAGAGTCTGAATAATTTACCAACTCAGACTGTAGAATGTCTGAAATAAACGACCAGTTAGGGACTAAGCCTCCAGTCCGAGGTGAAGTATCTGAGACATTGTCTGAACCCTACACTGCAACCTCGACATTCACTTTCGTAGCTTTCCGCGGAGCCATGGCTGAAGCTTTCTTTTTCTCTCTTCTGCAATAGACCTGTGTATACATGCATAAATTAATTCACTCAGAGAAGGTGAGCTCTGTGTGCTTATGAGAAATGTTTAAAATAGAATGAGACTCTCGTATATATTTGAAAACTCTGTACTATTGAGATAAGTCTGTCAAATCGTGAATAGAAACAAATTTATGGCATAGAATCCGATCTTATTATTCGTAGATTTACTCTAATCTTCCATTAATGTCATCAATGTTTGGCGGTCTGACGGTTAGTCGGAGTATGGAGAGTAAAAAGTTACCTCAGGAAATGTGCAAACCTTGATGCGTAGGACGTATCTCATTTTATTTTAAAATTTCAAATCTTAGCGGCTTGAATAATTCTCTCGCTTTTCACTACATCGTGAATTTCCTTTTTATATTTCGACTCTTCGACTCGCGGGACAACGAGTGCCGATTTTAGCTTAATTAACAGTAACCGTGATTTGGCGCATCCTTAATTATACAATTAATTTATTCGCCATATTGCGACTCGGAACTTTGGATGCAGACTTTTGGGAGAATGATATGCCGAGTCGCGATATCGCGATATCGCGATGTGGCAATAATTAAGGCTCAAATTACGGGAAGGAAATCTTAGATTAGGCTACTAATTAATCTCGCTATAATCATCTCTCAACTTCGCGAATCGGGGTTTTGGACACCTTAACTTTATGAGAGAAAGTGCCGAGTGGTGATGTGCCGAGGACCAAATTTGACCATGGTTAGTTTTTTACCTTTAGTTCTTGACCAAGGTTATCAAAAAAGTTACCATGTTCTCGGCTCTCGGGGCTGTAAAAACAAAAACTTAGCCTCAACGAATGCCGAGGCGCGAATTCCCGAAAACACATACTTATGAGTTAAAAGTTTTACCTTAGTTAATGTTTTATGCGAAAAAACAAAAAACGAATTCGCAGTTTCACGTCTCGGGACTTATGAATTCAAAGATCGAAGTATACGACTTGCAATGTCCCGAAATAAAACAAGAGAGAAAACATACTTGCRAAAAATGGATCTTTTTTGAAAGTGAAAAAAGCATTGCTATCCACGCGACAAGGTTTCAGAGTTTTAAGATTTCGRAAGGAAAAGAAAAACCAACTTTAGACCTCAAGTATCAAAAAATTGAAAAATTGCGCGAGGTGAAAAACAAGGGCGGCTCCAACACCAGGTACCAAGGATTTTTCTATGGGTATTGTTTTTTCTGTTCTAACTTTGGTCACAAAGTTGTAAACTGTTCTTTAAAATTTAGATATGAGCAAGCAAGACCTTCAAGGTATATATATCTACCACAACAACGAATGAGACACGCAAGTAAAATACCTCCACAGATTGCAAATCACTTGATGGCTAGGAAGAGGACACATCTTAAGCATAACAATCATTTTGACTCTTTAATCAATGAACTAGAATGCTACATCTATCATAACTATGGACATAAAGCTATTGATTGTTGCTAAAATAAATATAAATCAGATTTGAATTCCTCTGCTGAAAATGTCAAGGTTTGGAAGAAGAAAGAAAGTGATAAGTGTGGATTAGTGTTTTTGGTTCAAAGACAAAATAACCCTTGGAATATAGATAGTAGATGTTCCAAGCACATGACTGGAGAAAAGGATAGGTTTCTTCTTATAAGCAAAATCAAAACAGGAAATATGATCCTTGAAAATGATGAACCAGGTAAAATCAAGGATAGAGGGATGGTGAGTTTGAGTAATTTCAAAGGAGATACCCAGTACATTCATCTTGTGGATGGTCTGAAATAGAATTTGCTCAGTAAAAGTCAAAAGTGTGACAGAGGCAATGAAGAGGTGTTCACGTCCAAAGAGTGTAAGGTAAATGTAAACTCGGGAAAAGTTGTGAATAAATCCATAAGGTCAATTAATGATGTTGATATTGAATCCTCCCCTACAAGTAAATAAGAAGACACAAATACAATAAAATAATGTTTAGTTAGAATCTATCCCATGGAAGAAGCAGAAGAAGAATCATGTCATAAGATGGAAGCTGAAGTTTTGAAGGTTGAGAAGTCAAACACCCAAAGCAAGTTCTTAAACAGCTCCATGACTCTAGATAAGCTCTTGGATAGTCAAAGATCACCAAATGAAAAATCTGGTATTGGATACAACAAGGAAGAAATCAGTACTCCTAAGAAACCCGATACAGGTCCTTCGTCTGTGAAAAAGAAAAGCAGGTATGAGAGTGGTTGTAGTGGTTTTTTCTTGTGATTGAATATGGTCATAAAATCCTTGGATTGTATGCATCATGGAAGAAAAATGAAAATTCAGTAATAGAGATCGATGAGAATCAATGGGGAGATCCAAGGGTTATTTAAAAAGTACAAGCTACAATTACGCAGTGTTTCAGTAGGACAACAACATCCAAAATGATATACATGACATCCTGTAGAGATAACAAGAGGAAAAAACTTGTCAAGGAAAGCTAACCTTTTAGGAACAAAGGGGGAAAATAGTCAGAAGCAGAGAAAATAGTGACAGTGGGATTCATCCAGTTATGTCAAGAAAAGGTTGATGAAGGAGTCCCAGTAAGAGAGGTGAGCAATATTGAGTACTCTATAGAGGATACAGTGGAAGCTGAAGATGAATAGGTACAAGAATCAAAAGGAGGAGACTCTGATTTAGATACAAATATTTTGCAGGACTCAAATAAGAAAATCCATCATGTCAGGGGGAGTTTGTGTTGGTTGAATATCTGATATCTCTTAAACATACTGCAAAAACTTGGGAGGAGCATGTTTTCTTTGACATTGATTTCAAAGGGGGAGAAAAGGAGTGGTTCGGATTGGATGCTACAGTTGGAGGTCCAAAAAGATTAGCGCAGTCGTTCAGGGTTGCCATCAATGCCAAAGGGGGAGATTGTTGGCATGTTTACAGGCAGAGTGTGCTTGTCATTGATGGCAAGATCATAGGAGTGTGCTTGTCATTGATGGCAAGATGAGAGTGTGCATCGATGGAAAAATAGGAACAAAATAAGATTAGGAGGATTAGCATAGAGTAGCATGCAGTGCGTAGGTGTGCACCAGGGATGAGGTTAACTCATTGCCAAAGCTCAAGAGAGATAGTGTACTCAGGATCTTAGACGGATGAAAGGTCAAGGCCTTTGACAATTAGAAATTATTCCAAGTTAGGAGGATGTGTAAGCTTGGGAGGAGAAGAAACAGTGATCGTTGGATCCCATTTAGAATTCTCGATGACCGTTAGATCTAAATCCAGAAAGGAGGAGCCCTAACCTCTCAAAATCGTGAAATGCAAAACCATGATTTAATCCGAGTTGTTGATCAAAGGGAGATCGTGGACCATTGATCTGACTCCATTTCAGAGTTTTGGATATCGAGAGTTGGAGGAGTCAAGAGTCGAGACTCTTCATCACAGGAGTCCCGAGGTTGTATAATGCAAAACGCTGAAATCCAGTGAAACCATGATGTTTTGGAGTTTCGAATACCGGGAGTTGGAGGAGTCAAGAGTCAAGACTCTTCATCATAGGAGTCTCGAAGTTGTAAAATGTGAAATTGCGACATGGAGTTTTGGGGATCGCGACATGGAGTTTCGGGGATCACAACATGGAGTTTCAGAGTTTCAAGGTTCGCAACATGGAGCTTCAACATATCTCATCACAAGAATTTCTGAAATCGCGAAATGCCAAAATGCGAAATTGTGACATGGAGTTTCAGAGATCACGACTTGGAGAGTCGAGATGCCTCGCAACAGGAATTCATGAAATGCCGAAATGCGAAATTTTGACATGGATTTTTGGAGATCGCAACTTGGAGAGTCAAGATGCCTCGTAACAGGAATTCCCGAGATGAGAAATCGTGAAATGATGAAATGCGAAAAACACCTTTTGGTGTAGGTTTCAGATACTGGGAGTTGGAGTGTCGAAACACTTCACCACAGGAATGCCAAAATACTGAAATGTAGAAATGCAAAAAACACCCTTTGGTGTAGGCTGTGGTCACCGTTAGTGGTCATGTGCGAGGGAGGATCTAACACCAAGCTAAGCTCCTTTTTGAGAATCTTAACATGAAGAGTCAAGACTCTTCACCATAGGAATGTCGAAATGCTAAAATGCCGAAATGCGGAATGGCAAAATAAAGGCAAGACCCTGCGGATTTAATCCAACGGTGTTGGTTATTTGAGCATCTGATAGAAGGGCTATTTTTCTATTCATGATTAACTGTTCAGTTACAATTCAGTTAGAAGAATGAAATCATGGTTCTTGGATGGTTGGAAATTCAGTTGCTGATGTGTTTTCTTGGAGATTCAAGGTGTAACTGAATAAGTGGTATAGGATAAAATGGAAACAGAATGAAGGTGGAAGGTTGCCTATTCTAACCGGAAAAATGTGATGAACTGTAAGAAGAGTAAAATTATAGGGTGGAGATCTTGAGATAAAACTCAGAGATGAGTAATAGTTGCTAAACAATCAGAAGCAAATAGCAGAGATGCAGTTTTCTTTTTGAGGCTTGAGTGAGCAAAGCAGAGCTAAAAGTGGAGTTTCAGTGAACAACCTGATGAGAATAACTGTGGCATAGTGAAGAGCATGCAGAGGCACTATGTATAGAGTATGCAAAAGATCCACAAAGAGAATATATATGCAGAATAGATAAGAGATGGATGTTGTTGTTGAGAGTGATTCAGGCATGTAGAAGGAGGCAGTGTGCAACAGCTGAAATGCACAGAAGAGGAATGGTGCATAGAAGGGACATGGAACATAGAGCATAAAGTGTAGCAGAAGCAAAGAATAGAGATGCATAGCTAAGACAATAAAAGAAGGTTGAGGTGCACTTGTAGAGAAAAGAATAAGATCATAAAGTGAAAGAAGATGTAGGCAAAGAGACACCGATACAGGAGAGTAGAGAAGCATAGAAGGACAATGATAAGCCTGGTAAGCCAATGACAACTATTGAATCACTGTAATAAGTTTCAGTAGAAAAAAATGATATTTCAGGGTGGTAGGGAGCTACTAGGGAGGATTTTTGTCCTCATAGGTTCAAGTGGGTGCTTGAACACATGGATTTGTAGCTTCCATCTAGTTGCAGCCAGAAAAACCAGGGTGGCAAGGTGGTGCAAGGGAGAAATGTTGTTCTCTGTTTTACAGGTTGGTGCCTGTGTGACTGGAAGTTGCGGCTTCCATCCAGTTGGTGCTGGAACACTTAGGGAGTTTTTTCTTCCTTCTAGTGGGTGCTAGAGAAACCAGGGAATTGGTGCTTCCTTCTAGTGGGTGCTAGAGAAACCAGAGAGTTGGTGCTTCCTTCTAGTGGGTGCTAGAGAAACTAGGGAGTTGGTGCTTCCTTCTAGTGGATGCTAGAGAAACCGGGGAGTTGGTGCTTCCTTCTAGTAGGTGCTAGAGAAAATAGAGAGTTGGTGCTCTCAGCAAGTTGCAACTTGCAAAACAAAGGTTGTAGCCTAACAATGAGTTGGAGCTCATATGTATGTTAATGTACAGAATGTAAAGATTACTTATCATACTAAGAAGAAGAGGTTTTTACCCTTTATGGGTTTCCTCAGGAAATATCTGTCTCTGTATATTTCATATGTGTGACTGATTTCGAATGTTCTATTGCTTACCTCCCTGCATTATTGTG
>JZKD02S1924042.1:992304-1002932 GCA_000966675.3 Picea glauca
AGAAATAGGTAGAAAAATATATTCAGATGTAATAAAAGTCAATATTAATAAGGCCTTTCAATAAAATAGAATAAGTCGAATGTAAGAAGACCAAATAGAATCTTCCGCTTCTAGAAGGATCTTCCTCTATATGCTTCTTTTGATAGACATATTTAGTATAAATAGGAGTCGAGGGTATGAGAACCCTAACTTGGATATTATTGTAATAGAGCTCGTCTCAACTGGAGGTTTCCCCCTCAAAGAGGCCCATGAACATTGCTTTCAGAATCAAAGTGTTATTTCTGTTGTTATTCTTATATCATTTTAGTGCTATTGTGGTGATTGTTCTAGTTATATTGTTGTTATTCTTCCATTTCTAGCATTTTATTTCTGGTATACATACTTTTTATATTTGGTATATTACATGCTTGAAGTCAAATGACATCAACACCAAGAAAGACAAAGCATTTTGAGATATTTTTAGTTTCTTACAAATTCATGTTCTCTGACTCTCCCTGTCTAGTTTTTTCCATATGTTTTAGATTTGGACTTGAAATGGTTAGAGTAGGATAAGGGACACTCATATCATCTATTGTTTCCAATGAAAAATTGACCCAAACTTGATAGGAAATATAAAAAAAATTAGGATTCCACTTCTATGTTGAGAATATTTCTCATGTAACTTTACCCTAAGAGTTTTTGGACAATTTAAAGACAACCCAAATCATGGTATTTTTGAAAAAAATGATTCTAACAAGTAAAGTACATTGTTAAGTAATTAGTGGAGATCGACGAAATCATGGTATTTCTGAAAAGACAACCCAAATCATGGTATTTATGAAAAGATAAGTAAAGTACATTGTTAAGTAATTAGTGGATACTGATGAAATGGGACGTCGGAGATCAACAAACAACCTAAGTTTCAGGTTGATTTCAATGATTATGACATGGATATTTTATACATGTTTATTGATTGAACTAGTAGAGGTTTGGCATCTTCAAAATGACATTATGGACAACAAATCAACTAGGTAACACAATTTTTTTGGAGAATGAAAACAACAGATTTCAATGGAGGATTTACTTTAGGGTAAGCACATTTTCTTGCCCATGTTAAGAAGACACCTTAGTGCCACCCTTCTACTTGGAACTATCATTATTTAAATAAAATACATGTATATTTTCCATAATGTTTTCTTATTACACCCATACTAATTTGAGAGAATTGTTCCAAACATTCAATGATGTGAGAATTAGTAGGAGATGACACCTCATTTTAGCTTGAGTCGAGCTGAAAAGAATTTGATTTGAGAAGTCTTAATGAAACATTTAGTCAGTGAATCAACTTACAACAATGTCTTATTTGAGGCTATCTTAGGCTCCTTTTTTAGAGGACTTATCTGTGCTTTTGGAGGTTGCATTCATGGCTGAAGTAGTGCCCCTTTCTTAGGGTTTACCTTTTTTTTCTTAGTATGTTATCTCATGTGGAGAAGTTCACCTTCCTTAAATAGTTTTTTCTTTGAGTTGGAGGGTATTCATGCCCTCATTAATTGTTCCCTTTTCCACTCACGATTGGTGTATGAGATGATTTAAGACCATATAGGGCACCTTTTGTGATGAAATTTTTGGATGAGTGTGAGCATATAATTGGATGAAATTTGTGGATCAGAGGTGACTATTTGGTATGGAAGTAATGAACGAGAATAACCCAAGGGCTTGTCTCTTCCTTTCCACCCTATACAGGAGAGACTTGTTACTTTATTACCATTGCAATATTTTGAGCTTATTTATGATCTTGAAAATCTTTTAAAGAAAATCAATGCAAGAAGTAACCAAATGACCTAATTAATGCGGTCTCTCCTTTCCCTAGGTTTCACGCTGTCTCTTATTTACCTCGGTATATAGTGACTATAGTCTCTCCTTTCCCTCAGTTTCACACTGTCCTGATTTCACGTGGTCTCTCATTTTCCTAGGTTTCACGCGGTCTCTTATTTCCCTCGATCTGTAGTGCTAATGCAGACCCCCTACCTCTGCCTCGGCAGGGTCCATGACCTTTTGGTCTCCGGATTGTTCTCCTTCCTGATCCAAAATATCTCTTTGGACTCCTTCTTGAACTCTTTGAATGAATCCACAGTTCCCTTTGTCCCTGGCATAGGCCTTGAGAAAAACTTGTGCGTGTGCACACCTTTCAGCGCCCTTCTCTATTATGAACCAACACCCAGTTCGACGTTGTTCCCTTTCTCTATTAGTCCCTTCCTCTATTGTGACCCTAGGCTATGACCCAAGGTTCTAGGATACAAGCCTTTCGCATTTTGGGAGTTCTGTATACGAGCTCTCCCCGACTCCTTTCCCTTCGAAATGTCGAAACCCAAAAATAGAGCCTAACTCTCGCTAGCTCGTCCCTTAAATCACATCCATGTGACCCTTCTATCATGACCTGGGGACAATCCCTTTGGTGCTTTGAATTTCATTATTTGGGGAATCATGATGCAGTGACTCTCCTCCTTGCCTTATCAAATCCCCAAAACCCGAATCTTGGTCCTTATATAGGCCAAATCCAACGGCCCTGCTTCCTCCTCACTTCAATGTTCATGATCCCTTATCACAAGTTCCCTTTTGGAACGTTTGGGAACTCTACACTCCTGTTTCCCTGGTGATCAACCTCGAAAGTTCTCAATGATGCAGGATCGATGGTTCTTGTTATCCCTTGATTAATAGTTAGGATATAGTCACGATCCTTCCTTTCGGGATTTCTGGGATGAGCATCTACTGACTCTCCCCTCTGTTTTTCCCAGTGATGAAATGTCGAAATCTCCCCCTTGAGAGATCAATGGTCCAAATTCCTCTTGAATCAATGACCATGTTTTTCTCTGAACCCTGACCACTTGCCACATATCCTCCTTGATGAACGGTTCTGATTTCCTCCACATGAATTCAAGGTTTCCCGTATCGGGATTATGGAGTGCAGTATCCTCCCTTGTCTTTTTGGATCCCCAATTCTCAAAATCTATTGACTCTGGATCTATGGTTCAGATCCTCCCTTGATCAATGGCTCTTGTTCCTCCTCAACTTAAAATGCCAAGTGAGCCTCCTCCTTTATCCTCCTCATAATTTTGTTTGATCTGATGGTTCACGAAAAGTCAGAACTTCTATGCTCAGATCTGATAGCCTAGATCTGTGCTTCCCTTATGTACCCTCCTATGTACTTGGATGTAGATTCAACGATTTATATCTTCTACCTTCAACTGATCTAATCATAGTTTTCCTCATCCTCCTTATCTTTCGTTCCTTCCTTTATATTTCTCTATGCACTAAGGCACTCGTTCCTCCTGAGCTTCAAGACTTAGAGTAAGTCCTCTCTTGGCACCTACTCTTGCGCTCGACCTCCTGAGCTTAAGACTTGAAACAAATTCTTCTTGCACTCACTCCTTGTGCTTGACAAGCCTTCAGATGGATTTCTATCAAAAATTCACTCGAGTATTGGCCTAGTGCACTCCTTACACAGGTCTTTGTCCTCCTTGAGCTTCAACTACTCATACCTCAATGGTCTCCGCCTCTTTCTCTCCTTGAAGGGATGGAAGTTCCCTCTTCTACAAATTCCTGCTCAAGCATGCCTTACTGAGCCTACAGGGTGTTCAGTAACCCTGTGAGTGTCTTCCCTTGACACTTCCCTTATATCAGAACTTGAAAGAGATTTCTCTCCCATGCACTCTATGCACTCACTCGATACTCTCCTGACAAATATTCTACAGAACCTTCAGGGATTGTGTATTATGTTTCTTTCTATGTGCCCTCCTATGCACAGTCTCACCTCTAAGGTGTTCAACAACCTTGAGGATTCTACCTTGAGCCTATGATTCCTTTGGTGCACCCTCCTAGCACATCTCTGTCTGAATTCCACAGAACTCAGAAGTGCACTCTTGCACTGGCTTACAGAGCCCTTAGTACTCTGTCATGCAACCCCTTGCATGAAGCCACAAAGAGCAAGGCTGAAATCAACAACCTCAAAAACAAGTAGGAAAATATATCTATCCCTGCAGATGGAAACTAACATACATCTATAGCGTATGAAATGAACACACATAGAAAACATTCAATTGCATAAACACACAAAGACTCATGTGCAAGAAAAACAACTCTTTGTATTAATCTGAATGCCTGTTACAATTTGGGTAAGCTCGGACTGCTACGGAGTCTCATCTTTCTCTCCTTTCTTTTCTATCTCCTCTCTTTTGTTCCCCCTCTCGAATTGAAATCAGATCCAAAGATATTTTTACAAATAGGGGCTCCTAGATCTCTTCCCTCCAAGCTACCTACTCTCATTTATTACATTGAATGTATATTCAATGGATGTCTTGTCCGAATCAGATCTAGATCTCAGCTTGTTGTTAGCCATTAAAGGTGACTCTAACTATAGCCTACTCAAAGGAATGACTTTGGCTCTTCCATCCTTACAACATTTAATTCATTTAATTTCAATTGAAATTTGAAAAATAGAGGGTTGGTGCCTCTCTTCTCCTTGAATATGTGCTTTGATGTGCTGGCTAGTTGGCGCTTCATTGACGTGGAGCAATGCTCCTGCATCATACTCCACTACTACAAAAAATTCATGAGATCCTACTCATTATCTCCCCAATTATGTTGAAATCCACCTGGATCCCAAAATATTCTTTGGAGCTATCCATATTCTCCACTACTTCGTTGCTGTTGCTGCTGCATATTCCCCGCTGCTATGGCAGGCTTCCCTCTGTTCATCTTTCTCCCGCTAATAGTTTATTGTGATGAACTCAACATCAGCCTTCAAATTTCTTCAATTACCTCATCTAGCTGCTCAACTGGCTGGCTCTCCTTTTGCAACCTATTTCGCTGCACTTCTTCCCTACAAATGGGTAGATAAAATTGATCCCCCTTGCGATTTTATCCATCTCTTGTTTCCTTATCTTGCCACTCTGCTCCAAATTTCATCTCTGTGGTCTCTTCACTGAGTTGTTGCTCAACTTTACCTTCTGAAATATTTTCCTCTACCAGTTATCCTGCTGGTGTAATTCCAACTTCCTTCATCTGCTCCCCAGAATGGAATTCTCCTTCATCTACTTCTACAGCCCTCAATGCTGCAGTCATCATCTTTTCAGCTCCCTGGCTAAAATTTCTTAGCAATTCCTCTGAATGTTCCTCTCCTGAAATCTGCATGACTGTCTGCTCTCGGCAATCATCTAATGGTTTTGGATGGTTCAACCAATCCTCCAACATCTCCAACTCCTTCTCCCATGGAGTGAGAAACTCAACTACATGCTCTTCTTCTGTTAGGGTATACATCAGTATCTGCTCCTTCTCCTTCTCTATGAAAGTCACTGTTGGTTATCCTTCTTTTGTTGATGCCTCTCCAACACAAGTTCTCACCTCAACTGGTCTATGTGGTAGGAATACCTCAATTCCTCCAATGATTAGAAGACTCCTCTGATCCTTATCTTTCATATCCTCTTGTTGATCCAAACTCACCTCTGAGATCATGAGACTTTTATACAATCTCATCCTCTCTCCCTTGCCCACCTGGAAATATGGGATTTCTTCCCTGCTCACCTAGCAGTCTATGAGATCCTCCAACGATCCCATCTCATCATCACTGAGACTCTTCCCAGCTTCTGGCTCATAGATGTGAACCACTTCCTCTATGTCTCTAAGGCCCTCAACATACCTCAACGACCTTCTCAATAGTATTCTCTATCTTCGACCAACAGTTTCTGAACGAGCCATTTTTCTTTCCTCTTTAGAGTCCATTCATACCTCCACCATGTATTCGCCTCCTGTTGCATATTCAATGCAAGCTTCTCCATATGTGCCCTTATCTCTTTGAGCTCTTTTTCTATCTCAGCCTTTATTTTCTGCTAGCGGTCTTTGTCTTGACCACGTTCATGACCTTTAGTATCCATATTCACCTTGAATCTGCCCTCCTGAAAAATCTACCATTTTCTTCTCACCCTACAACAATCTTCATAGAGAATCAGTACTTTGTCTTCTTATTCTTCTTCTGTTCTTGACAAAAATCAAGCTCTAATACCACCTTGATGGTGTGTATCAGAGTATATTCTTTATGACTTCTCCTCCCTTTGCCTGTAGCCTACAGATAGAAAGTGGCTCTGATACCACTTCATGAAGACCCCCTACCTCTGCCTTGGCAGGGTCTATGACCTCCCATTCTCTGGATCATTCTCCTTCTTGAGCCAAAATAGCTCTTCGGGCTCCTACTTGAACCCTTTGAATGAATCCACACATCCCCTTGTCCCTGGCACAGGCCTTGAGAAAAACCTGCATGCGCACCCACCTTTCAATGCCCTTCTCTATTATGAAACAACACCCAGTTCGGCATTGGCCCCTTTCTCTATTATTCCCTTCCTCTATCGTGACCCTGGGCTATGACCCAAGGTTCTAGGCTACATGCCTTTCATGTTTGGAGAGTTCTGTATATGAGATCTCCCCAACTCCTTGCCCTTCAAAATGCCAAAAGCCAAAAATAAAGCCTAACTCTTGCTATCTCCTCCCTTAAATCGCATCCATGTGACCCCTCTCCCATGACCTAGGGCCAATCCCTTTGGCACTTTGGATTTCATGATTCTGGGAATCATGATGGAGTGAATCTCCTCCTTGCCTTATAAATACTTGAAACCTGAATCCTGATCCTTATATAGGCCAGATCCAACGACCCTACTTCCTCCTCACTTCAACAGTCACGATCCCTTATCGCAAGTTCCCTTTCAGAACTTTTGGGAACTCTACCCTCCTGTTTCCCCGATGATCAACCCCAAAGGTTCTCAACCATGCGGGATTGACGGTTCTCATTATCCCTTGATTAACGGTCAGGATATGGTTGCAATCCTTCCTTTCAGGATTTTTGGGATGAGCGTCAACTGACTCTCCCCTTTGTTTTTCCCAGTGATGAAATGTCAAAATCTCCCCCTTGAGATATCAACAGTCCAGATTCCTTTTGAACCGAAAACCACGATCCAAATGGATCGATGACCCACAACCTTTTGGAGTTTTCTCCGAACCTTGACCGCTCACCATGTGTCCTCCTTTATGAACGATTTTGATTTCCTCCACACGAATTTGGGGTTTCCTTTATTGGGATTATGGAGTGCAGTCTCCTCCCTTATCTTTTTGAATCCTTGATTCCTGAAATCTGGTGACTCTAGATCTATGGTTCAGATCCTCCCTGGATCGATGGCTCTTGTTCCTCCAAAACATCAAATGCCAAGTGACCCTTCTCCTTTATCCTCCTCACTGGTTTTTCTGATCCGAAAGCTCATGGAAAGTAAAACATTTTGTGCTTAGATATGATGGCCCATATCTGTCCTTCCCTTATGTACCATCCTATGAGCTTGGATGTAGATTCAATGATCTATATCTTCTGTCTACAACTGATCTAACAACAACTATGCTCCTCCTCATCAGCTTTCGCTCCTTCCTTTCTATTTCTCTGTGTACTAAGGCAATATTCCTCCTAATATTTGGGACTTAGAATAAGTCCTCTCTCGGCACCCACTCTTGTGCTTGAACTCCTAAGCTTCAGAATTGAAACAAATTCTTCCTGCACTCACTCCTTGTGCTTAATGAGACTTCATATGACTTTCTATCAACACTTCACTTGTGTATTGGCCTATTGGACTCCTTCCTTAGGTATTTTTCCTCCTTGAGCTTCAACTACTCAGACCTCAATGGTCTCTGCCCCTTTCTCTCCTTTAAGGGATGGAAGTACCCTCTTCTGCAACTTCCTTCTCAAGAATGCCTTGCTGAGCCTACAGGGTGTTCAGTAACCCTATGAGTGTCTTCCCTTGACACTCCCCTTATCTCATAACTTGAAAGAGAGTCCTCTTCCATGCACTCTATGCACTTTCTTGATACCCTCCCAATAGAGCTTCTACAAAACCTTAATGATTTTGTCTTATCTCTCTCTCTGTGTGCCCTACTTTGCACAGTCTCACCTCCAAGGTGTTCAACAACCTTGAGGCTTCTCCCTTGATCCTATGATTCCTCTGGCGAGCCCTCCTGGCATGTCTCTATCTGAATTATGTAGAACTCGGAAGTGCAGTCTTGCACTGGCTCACAGAGCCCTCAGTACTCTATCATGCAACCCCTTTCATTAAGCCACAATGAACCAGACTGAAATCAACAACCTCACAAACAGGTAGGAAAATCTATCTATCCCTGTAGATGGAAACTAACATACATCTGTAGTGTATGAAATGAACACACACATAAAACATTCAATTGCATAAACACATAATGACTCATGTGCAAGAAAAACAACTCTTTGTATGTTAGGGTCCTAACCCACACATAGTTAGAGCAATATATTCAGATGTAATAAAGGTCAATATTAATAAGGCCTTTCAATAAAATAGAATAAGGTGGATGTAAGAATACCTAATAAAATCTTTTACTTCTAGAAGGATCTTCCTCTAGATGCTTCTCTTGATAGACATATTTAGTATAAATAAGGGTCGAGGGTATGGCAACCCTAGCTTGGAGATTATTGTAACAGAGCGCTACTCGATTGGAAGTTGCCCCCTCGAAGAGGCCCATGCACATTGCTTTCTGAATCAAAGTGTTATTCTTTTTGTTGTTCTTATATCATTTATGTGTTATTGTAGATATTATGCTGGTTACATTACTGTTATTCTACCATTTCTAGCATTTTATTTTTGTTCTGCATACTTTTTATATCGGGTATATTACAAGTGGTATCGGAGCACTTTCCTTGGCAGAAATTGTGGGAATTGTTTTTTTTAGGGTAGAGACATATTCTGGCATCTTTAAGCCACAGAGATTTATCATTACACACATAAACCTATGGTTGAGGGATTCATACATGCAGGAAATACAAGTGGTTCTTAAGTGCACATATGTTGGCCACCCTTGTAACCCTTATTGGTACCCCTTCAAGTGGTAGCACATCAGACAATACCTATGTATGGATTGGCCTAGATTTCCTGAAGCCCTCTTTAGATAAACCGATCGGCTGCCTGACTGCTATAGTTCCACCAAGAACAACACTCGGGAAGATACTCTCTAGTACTTGGGTAGTCAGATAGTATGGCTAAGGGTACAGTCTATCCTCCTTAGTTAGTGCCCTAAGATATTGGGATGAGTACTATTGGTGAAACCCACACATATATCAGAGTGCTATAGCATAGGGCAAACCCTTGTCTGTAGAATCCTTGAATACCTAACCCTTGGGGGACAGAAACATAAATAAATTAAATTAGACAAGATCTATTGCCACGTAACGGTGTTCAAGTTGAMAAATCACTACAATTTTCTTACTGGTTAAGCATTTGGGGATTTCATTGCTGCAATATTCTTTAGACCRGAGTATAACTCTGAATGTGTAAAAAAAAAAAGTCAAAAAAAAAAGTCTGGAAATTGTTTCACCATTATTTGAGACCTATTCCATTAGATTCATCTCTTTGCCCTTATCACATTCATCCATATCATTTTTTGGCCAATGTTTTGACCCCACCCACCCCTTTTCAGTTCACCCATCCTCATGGCCCATACCCATAGCCAAGACCTGGAAGCTCACTTCAACACCTTGCAATCTGGTCTCCTCGAGACCCAAAAAGAAGTGAAACAACTCAGTGCCAATGTTGCTTCCATCGATACAACCATCAATACAACCATAAATACAACCATGCAGTCCTCAATGGAGGAAGTCAAACAAGAACTGACCACCCAGCTTGAATCTTTCTTTGCATCACTCTGCACCAAACTAAAGATCCCTACATATGACCCTTTCTCTGACGCACCTCCAAAGACTGAAGGTGAACATTCCTCCCATTCCCATACCTTTCAGATCATCACTTTCAACGTGACCTACACCTTTCATGGGTGGATGTGACCAAATTTGATGGCTCAGACCCCACTGGTTGGGTAACCCAAATGGAACATTATTTCTCTTTATATGGCATTATAGATGACTTGGCCAAACTCTGGTATGGTGTTCTCCATCTAGATCAAGAATGTTGGCAATGGTGGCAATGGAGAAAAACTTCCCGTCAAGGGTATATTGCTTGGACCCAATTTTTGACTGAGCTTTATGAACTCTTTGACACTGACACCAACCATTTGGGCCATTTGACAAAGTTGAAACAATCAAGAACAATAGAAGACTTCATAGCTTCCTTTGAGCGCCTGGCTTTTCGAACTGAGGGCATGACCGGTGATTTCTTTAGAGAGTGTTTTATCAGTGGCCTCAAGGATGAGATTCAAGCCCATGTCCTCATGGCTCGACCTTCGAGTTGGGTGGAAGCTACTAAAAGAGATAAAGAAGCACAACAGGTTGTATCCTCTCAAAACCGAAAACCCTCCTTTATCCCTCACCCTAAATCCATAAATCCCACTAATCCCTCCACCCCATTAAAGATCCAAAAATTGACTAGGATTGAAATGGCTGAATGCCAACTCAAAGGCCTTTGTTATAATTGTGATGACAAATATTTCCTGGGCTACAAGTGTAAGGAACAAAATATTTTTATGGCCATTGTTATCACTGAAATTTCGTCCGCACAGGGCGACAAGAACTCAACATCATCAACACAGAAAAACAATCATCCATGGCACAAGGATTAACTCCACAGCACATCAAAAGGGCC
>JZKD02S1924042.1:1066075-1079031 GCA_000966675.3 Picea glauca
CAAGAAATGATAAAGTAAGATGAGAAAATCAAGAAGGAATATTTAAATGATAAAATATTGGAGAAATTTCTATTTATGGAAAGTGGTTAACCCTAAAAGAAGGAAAATAGGTTAAATGACCTAGAAATGGGTTAAGTGACCTAAAAATGGGTTAAGTGATCTAGAGGATGAAAGTATAAATAAGATAAAATGGTCTCTTGTAGATCATCCTTTTTGTGGATCAATGGAGAGCTTCTTGTGAGAATATCTTTTGGAGTATTGATGGAGAGCTTATTGAGAATTTTTGGTGTGGAACACTTGAGCATATTGAATATATATAGGTTAATGAGGTAACCAAGGATATCTAAGCCAAATTTCAGAAGGAAGGTGAAGAAAAGAGGGCCGGAATTGAAGGGAGGATAAATTATTTTCATGATGCTTTCTAAGGTATGTTATTTACAGGTCATCTCACCATTTTCTCTATAACTTGTTTTATATAATGATTCAGACCACGTGATTGATATTGAACTGAGGAAACATATCCAAGTATATGTGGTAAAAAATTCATCTTGTGTGTCATTGTATTTTTGGAGATACACTCCGTGGAAAATAGGGTTTGTGGCTAGTCCTGAAACTAGTATAAAACAAGTGTTTGAGGTAAAAATGCCATAACTTCTTCATAACAAATCCAAATTAATTTAGAACACTTTTTTTGGTTATATTAAAGTCTTTAGTATTTTTTGTAACAGTTTCATATCTATTCAACAAATATTCCGTGCGGGGCACGCTCTACAAGGTCACTCTCTAGAATAAGCCAGAATTCAGCAAGGTATGTCAGTTTTTCTATAACTCCTCTTATGAGAGGTTCCAAGTAGTCAAACCTAGAGGAATTGCACTAAACAAAATGAATAACATTGTGTATCAGTTTCATATCTTTATTCATTATAGGTACAAAGTTATGATTATTGCAAGTTGGGGTTGTTGACTAATCCAAAACTAGTCATGGTTGAGACAAGCAGTTGATGAGTTGGCACATACATGAGGTGTATACCTGATAATTTTGGTACATATTGATTATTAATTGTTGTTTATTAGTTGACACATGATTTGTATATACTTGGTACATGGTTGGATGCACTTGTTTATGGTACAGGTTGATTACAGGTTGTTTGTCACAGGTTGGTGCATGGTTAATGCACTCTTTTATGTTGACAGATTGATATCTGTTGAGGATTGTTACCTCATCTCAGTTGGGGCTGATAATGTAAATTGATTCTTGCATATATATTTGGTGATCTTGTAGATTTGTACTCTATTCAGTTGTTGCTGAAAAACCCCCGGATTGAAGTCCATAATAAAAAGAAAAATTGTACATACATCTTGTGTTCTTTTTGTTCCTTGTGAAGATGATTTTTTGATGATATGTTGCTGATATGTATTCACATATAACTGATTATAAATGACAACAATGAGTAATGAGAAAATGTTGAATGTTAACTAAGGAGTTTTTGTGTAAGAGGGAAGTTTTGGGAAAAAGATCCCCACACTCATTCACCCCCCCTCTAAGTGTGGTAGGTGTTTCCAACACATTCAATATCCAACCATGTATATCCAAAGATCTATAGCTCTCATTACTTCGTGAATTAGATGTTCGGGAGTTTATTGACACACCACTCACCAAATTCCCCGGAGTACCCAATTTCTAGACTAGAGGACCTATCAACACATGTCCTTATATATCAATGGCTTAGACGGATCTCAAAGGACCCCGAGATATACTGTCCACATTACTTCGTGGCTCTGTCCTTTGGGGGTTTTGAAATTACAACATCGTTTTTCTCCTGAAGTGGTCAATGCCAAGATGACTTCATCGTAGATCTGACAGCTAGGAGAGAACCCGAAGGATCCCTAGATCAATGGTTCTGGTCACTTTGTGGCTCCGGCCTTCGGGGTTTTTGGCTTCACTAGCACTCCATTTTCCCAAAGCAGGACTTCTCCAAAGTACCATGGGCGGGTCCATCCTCCTAAATGATCAGACGGTAGGCAGGGATCCAAATGATCTCCCTAAATCTACGACTCTCCTTTACTTCTTAACTTCGATTTCAGGGATTTTGATGCTATAGTATCTCCATCCTCCCAGAGTAGAACTTCATTAAAGTTATATTAGTGTAAATCCAATGGATGAGGGGATCCCTGAACATTCTTGATCGACGGTTCATGCTACTTCACCATGGGTAGTTGGATCCTGGTTTAGACGATAATATAGGTTTACCTAACCACTAGGGAAACTGTTCATTTTCGGTCAACTTTCCATTTACCTAATCTCCTGGTTACCTTCGACCAATTTAATGCTTGTAAGGTCAGAAATACTCCAAAGTCCTAGACTTCCGAAGCTCCGAAGCCAAGAGTGATTAGCTCCCTTAGGCTTAGCCTAAGGTTCCTAGGTGTTGGTCATATGGGTCCTCTCGAATGGACCTTGTCCGCTCATCTTCCAAATGAAAATATCTCCCCTTTCAAGGTTTGAACTTTCTATCCTTCCTAAGATTTATCATGAAATGGTTAAGGACTTGCCCATGAAATCTCGATCACACAACAAGGAGTCTAAAAGAGATATCCTCTTCAGACGGATAGGGTTAGATTGAAACGATATCTCCTATCTCAACCATCCTACATGATTATGTCCCAATATGCCTCAAGCGATAAGTTGGGGCATACAAACTATCAGTCAGAACATAAGTTCACAAGGAGATAAATGAATACACATATCATGACCATTCCACACAGAAGCCATTTATAGATACATATATAAACCCATGCATTCATCCATTATTTTGATTCAATACACAAACTATGAAAACATTTATCAGAACTAGAAGACGTGATGTGACTGCTAAAAGGGGTGCATGTTTCCACCCAACCATAGGCTCAGTCATTCCTAACAGATTTACCATTGGCCACCCCTGAGCTAGACCATGATGCTTTGATATTGAATCTTTTCTTCCGGCTCAATGAAAGTTAGGGATGAAGGTTACTCTCCTTCTCCTGTCTCTGTATATATTTCCTTCACTCTTCACAGTCTTCCTCTACCCACCATGCCTTCCTTTCTTGCCTTTCTTAGCAATATTGCATGTGTCCCAAATTCCCAGTCCAT
This sequence comes from Picea glauca, assembly GCA_000966675.3. Classification (NCBI taxonomy): domain Eukaryota; kingdom Viridiplantae; phylum Streptophyta; class Pinopsida; order Pinales; family Pinaceae; genus Picea; species Picea glauca. The sequence continues at coordinate 1,069,206 of JZKD02S1924042.1, forward strand.
GGTCAAGTCTGAAATCCTTACAAATGGGTGGTCTACCCCATCCCCTCATTAACATTTGAGGAGGCCTTCCCACCTACCAACCTAACTGTAATTCATTCCTGGGTTAGAGGATTGTTCTGATCCTGAGAAATTAAATACAACAAAGTACTGGTCTGGTGGAGGTTAATGCAACCATTCCGGGTCCCCTTCACCATCTCATCAATAAAATTTGTGGTCTCTCTCAACACACCCCCCTTCCAACAGTCATGCAACACTTATCCATTTTCTAGTAAATAACATAATTTACATTCATTGAACTTTTTATACAAAGTTCCATCAAATCAAACATTCACACATATTGAGTTTTCCATAGTCTCTTGGCCCATATAGTTATATTTACAAACTGGGGGAAACATGGGTATTACATTTGGATTCCTCATTTCTCTGTTGGATCTCATAACTACAAGTGGGGTCTTGTATCAAAGAGTTGGATCTCTCATATTCAGTTGAATTTGAAGATATTAATAGATTAACTTTATTTGTATTCATTCAAGTTAAATAAATAAAAGAATGATATTTTATCTACTTCATATAGTTTGTGTTATACATGTTTATGAATAATTAATTGAACTGCATGTATCGTATTCCGTTAATTTTAGTAATCTATGAAAGTGTGAAAAGTAGCCAAAATTTCCAGACACTGATTCACGCCCCCTCTTAGTGTCAGTGTCTGTTTCAACAATTGGTATTAGATCAAGTTCCTTCACTACAGTTTAACCAATCAATTGTTATGAAGAGAACAATTGGTATCATAGTAAGGTTTATTTAAGGAAAAACAATCTAATCACTGAAAGGAAGATCCTACTAAACACACAAATGGATGAAAAAATGGCTCTCTAGACAATTGAAGCTCCTTTATTTGATGGAACAGAGTATTCTTCATAGAGGTAAAGAATGAAAATATATCTGAAGTCAAGAGGATCTGGAGTTTGGGACTTAGTAGTAAGTAAGTCTTGGTACTTAACTACGTCAATGAACAAATCCAAAACTAAAAAAGAAGCAAAGAGAAACAATTCAATGGCATTAAAATCAATACAGAATGGAATGTCAGACCGAATCAAAGCAAATATGGGACACTGCACCTCTTCTAAAGTATTACAGCTCCATCTAGAGAGTTCTTATCAGAGTAAATTACAAAACACAGAAAAATATGACACCATCAAGGAATTGATGCAATCCCCAGTAATTAATAAAGAAGAAAACTCAAATATAGAATTGACGCAATGCCCAATCATCAAATAAGAAGACAAATCAAACAAGGAATTGATGCAATCCCTAGTCATCAATGAAGATGACAACTCCATCAAGGAATTGATGCATACCTCAGTAATCACTGAAGAAAAAGTATTGAATATTAAGACTGATGTTATAGATGCATTAGAAGAGATTCGTATGGAACCAAGAAATGGTATATATATTGAAGTTCCTATGGAGGATCTTGACAATATCAAATATACAACTATGTGCACTCTAGAAGAGTTGGAGAAACTTGAAAAGAAAGATATGTTGTTTCTACAACAATTAGATCAATCTAACAACCATGAAGAGCAAGAACAAAAGATTAATCTAGAATGCAAAGAAGAAGAGATCAATAGATTAAAGACTGAAGTTGTTGATCTAACAAAATAAATGAACGAGTTGAAGGCATATGAAAAAATCAATAAATGTACATAAGAATTATAATAAACAACATTAATGGTCAACAGTCTAAAGACTCAACTTGAAGAAGCTAAGGAAAGTGAAGAAACCCTGAAGAGCTAGTTGACTAAAAAGGAAGAATCGTGCCACACGCTGGAATTGGAAGTCATGAACCTCAAAATTATTCATCTAGAAAACATGGAAGAAATCAAAAGATTGAATACTGAAGTTGTTGATATAACAAAAGAAATAGAAGAGTTGAAGACATATAAAAAAACCAATAAATGCACAAAAGTCTTGGATGAGACAGAAGAAATAGTCATCAGTCTAAAGACTCAACTTGAAGAAGCTAAGGAAATAGAATAATACTTGAAGATCTAGTTGAATGAAAAGGAAGAAACATGTCACCTGTTGGAATTGGAAGTTATCAACCTCAAAAAGAAGAATGAAAAGACAAAAGAAAATGTCAAATTCTAGAACAACTCAACCATCCTGGATAAGATCTGGAACAATAAAAGACCAACCAATGACAAAATTGGTCGTGGGTACAATAAGAAATAATAAGGTGGCAAGTGGAACACCATTCACAAACATGAGAAAGGATTATCATCCTCAAAAGGAAAAAGTACAATCACAAACCAAATACAAACCATGAATTTTCTTAAAGGAGGAATCTATATAAGTAAACAACAATAAACACATCAAAAGGCAGACTTCTCATGTTACAATAGACTCGAGTATGGAAACACCTTCAATGGTTATTTCTTTTATTGTAAAAAAATTGGTCACAAAGAATTGGGGTGCAAGAGTCCTGAAAACAAAAATTCAGGAAGGTCCAATAAATTAATGAGATGTTGGAGATGAAATTATGTTGGGCACACATCAAATTTTTGTCATACCATGAGATGCTACAACTATGATAAGTTTGGGCACAAATCCAAAGACTACATGAAATGAAGAAGAAAACCCATGAAAAATAATCCATACAAGTCAAGAAGGAAATCTAATGAACTTTGGAAGAAAATAAGAGAGGATAAATCTCAAAGGACAAATGTAGAAAATAAAATTTCATCAAATAGAGTGTCTTATGGAAAGATATGCAGAAGAAAATATGAGGCAAAAAGCAAGAAAGATGATGAAGATGTTGCACCTAAAAATGAATAAATTGATGGATGAAACTCCTAATAAGGAATGTGAAATTCATAGCTTTGCATATGAAGAGGAACAAACACAAGGAATAATACTTTCTAGAGAAGAAGATGAAGAATATTATGGTGAAAAAAACAATGGTGATGGTGATGAACTCTCAAAAGCAAAACAGTTTGTAGAATAGTTTGATGAATAAAACAAATAATATCTAAAGAAGAAAGAAACAAAAAGACTTCAAAATATATAAAGACATAGTCTGAACAGAGAAAAGTTATTAATGATATGAAAGAATAGTAAAGATATCTTGGAATCAAAGAACTAAAGAATATCAATAAGAATAAAAAATAGATCAAGAATATCAGTAAGCTTCACACCCTTGTCTTTTATGAAAAAGGAGAAGACAGTAAAACTCTATTTGAACACAAAAATCTCAAGAGATTGAGATAACAATTGGCACATTCATAGGGGGAGAAAAGTAGTAAAATTTTTATTTCCTTTGTCATTGATGTCAAAAGAGGAGAGATAAACAATAAAAACAAAGTCCAAAATAAATGGGACAAAGACAGGGGGACAATCACCTCAAGGGGAGCATCATCTCAGGGGGAGAACATAAATATTCCCTTTGTCATTATTGTCAAAGGGGGAGAGATAAAGAGTAAAACAAAGTCAGCTCAAATGAATCTAAATACATAATACATTTCACAAGGGAAGTAAGATTGTTTTACTAAGGTTGTCGTCAATAAGAAAGGGGGAGATTGTTAGAAATTTGGTTGTCATTGATTCCAACCTTGATAAATAGATGAAGTATCATTGATTTATTGGTTTGAGAATCATTGTCAATATTGTACATATTGTTATAAAGGTGACTTGAATGTCAAGCATTGTCAATATTGGACATAATGTTATGAAGGTTGGATATAATGTTATGAAGGTGACTTGAATGTCAATCATTGTCAATATTGAACATAATACTATGAAGGTGACTTGAATGTCAAACATTGTCAATATTGGACATAATGTTATGAAGGTGTCTTGAATATCAGTGGAAAGATAATATTGAATGATATATTGTATGATATCGATAAACTCATCCTATATTGTATAAGGTTGAGATTGTGTCATTAACATACATGCACAAAATAAGAAACTGTGAAGAAATTGTCTAGATAAAAACACTAAATGGATAATCCAATATGGATCCATACAAATCACAAATAAAGAAGTTAATAAGACATGTTTCATTAAAAGTGATTCAGAAAATCTCAATTAAATAAGAGTCCATAGATGAGACAAAATGTCAATGGTGGATGTTTGGTGAGGAAGCATTGACACAATCGAGTCATAAGTCGAGTCGATTCAAACTACAATAAGGCCGGCTATCTAGAATTCGATCAACTACAAGGCGAGTCAAAGACAATTCGACTGAATGAAAGCCTGGACATTGAATTTACCTGGATATGCTTATATGAACAATTGGATTTACCACTCCCTAGCACAAGATTCTAAGTTTGTCTGATGGCTTTGGAAATTTATCCTCACAACCTATTCCAAAGCCCTACACTTGCTAATGTAGGTTCACTACCAAAAAATATAAAAGTATCTTATCAATTTTATAAGTGCTTCATTTCGTGGTTTTTGTTTACTCAAGGGTGAGAAATTGAAACTTATGATGTTTTAGAATTGACTCCAAAAGTATGCAGAAAAATGAGATAAAAATCTTTTTCTTCAATGAATCCTACTTACGGGATGGAGAAGAGGTTCAAATTTCTTCAACAAAAACACCCAATTCCCAAATGAAATATTCTAAATGTAACCTAGTTATCTAGAATCCCAAAATTATATAATTCAACTATATTCTTTGTTTGATTCTAATATCTAACAAAAGAAAAAGAAAATCCTTTAAAACTCCAATACTTTCAATCAAAATGAAAGATTCAAATGCAGATATAAAATGCATGAAGAAAAAAAGATTTCAAACAAATCATGCACTCACGGGATAATGAGAAATGAATGAAGATAACTCACTCAATCAAGGATTTGACAATCGACAATCATTCAAGGAGTACAAGAAAGTTCAGAGAAGAATCCAAAAACTGATAAGGAGAAAGAGAAATTACTCCACTGTCTTGACAAAACGAGCAGCGGGACAAAGAAATCCAAGCTAGGTTGTGGCAAGAATGAATTCTCAAATCATTCAAAAAGGAAAGATTTGAAAATTAACTTAAGACCAATGAACCTTTGCATACCTTTTCAATCAGTCAGATAACCTGAAACTTTGCAAGATTCAAACCAAACCAAGAAAAGCAAGGTGAATCAATCTTGAAATTTGGAAAAAGGTTGCAAGCTCAAACAAGACAAAAAAATAAGTGATAAGTACCAAAAATATAACCCAAACAAAGCCACAAGACAAAGTATAGACTCTGGGCAAAAGACCTCCAACAAAGGGCTAAGAAAAACTGAGCAAAAAAGGGAAGAAATCACCAAAAAAGGGGATCAACGCTCCTATTTTCAAGGGTACATAGCATTGTATCACTCTGATATACACTCCAAGGGAGCGTTGATTACAGATCAATGCTATGATATACACTCCAGGGGAGCACTACCCTTCCCATAAACTCATAACAAAGGATTAAAACTCAGAAAATTTCACCCATAATTCCCAGAATTTTGTGAAATTGTCAATGAAGAGGGGAGAAAGTAAATAGATCAGAAACAAACAATATAAATTGACTAAAAGTTGGAAACGGTAGAGATGATCCAAGGAAATACAATTCAATGTCCTTCCCTAGTAGAGTCACCAATTTCTGTTATAGGAAAATTCCCCTGCGGACAGGTGAATATCCTCTTGGATTCTAGACCCCTAATACCAAGATAGAAATGTACAAATAGAAAATAACATCCCTTTGAATTCAATTACCTAATTAGAAAGAGAAAGAGAAGGAAACAAATGTGATTCACCTTATTCAGTGGTTCATCCTCGTTGCTTCCAATCTGAGCATGATCTCCAAACTCTTCACAATTTCTTATTCAGTGGTTCGTCCTCACTGCCTCCAATTTGAGCCTGATCTCCAAACTCTTCAGCACCACTCGATACCTGCAATGTAATGGAAAACAAAAAGACAAATAAATACCACTCTACACTACAAGATTAGACTAATCAAATTCATATATCAAGATCGACAATCATATGCAACAATACACAATCTTGAAGGGAATATGCCAAGTAATATTGATGCGAAATTTAAAGAGATACTTACAATATGTAGATGAAGTTGCAACAACCTCTCCAAATCCTCCTCGTCCAGCCCTTACATGATTCTCCCAAGATCATAAGTGTAACAACCCAAATTGATTAATTTTTATCCTAATTTTTAAATTTGAATTTAATTAATTATTAAAATATAGTAAATGAGTCTTTTATTATTTTATTATTAAAAATGACTGAAGTAATTAATGGGAGGATAAGGTTGTTGGGAGATTAATGGGGGGGACTTGAGAGAGAAGGATAAGAGAGGAGGGGAGCACTTTGAATAGGATCTCATTTTTATTTTAGTTTGAGAATTTTTGAAAGATAGAGGGAGAAGGTGGAGGGAAAAACAGTTTTGGACTACATCTATATTTCTGGTTTTACTAGCAGCTTGCTTGAGGAGATTTCATGAGGAATTTCACAGGGGGCACCTGTTGCTGGGAATTTTGGGCTTAGGGGATAGGAAACCATAAGGAATCCTAGGGCTAGGGAGATGAATAGGTTGTTCCTAGCTGGTTGGGAGTTTAATCAGTTTTGGGCAGATCTTCAGCTTGGGCAGAGTTGGAGAACAACATCAGTTTGAGGTATTTATTATCATTATTATGCTGTGTTCATTATTGTTATGTTGTTATTTTTTTATTATGCTGAATATGTTATTCATTATCATGCTTCTAATTTTCAAATTTTTTTGAACAGTGAATTGTTATTATGTTGAATAGAGAACAAAAAGGAAATTATGATAGAATTTCTATAATTAAATTTATGTTTTATAAGGCTCTGTATGGATAGGCCTTACACAAGGTATCAAAGCCCAGTTTCAAAACTGAAACCTGGGCTTGACCACCCAAAGCTCTGGGATTTGTCTTTTTCATATGCAATCAAATTAGGGTTGTTACATTATAATGACGAAAGAATATGGAAAAAATCTCCAGAAAGAGCTTGGATGCTCTACAATATTCCTGTGCCAAAGAAACTTTTGAGTAAAGGGGCCTACATTTCAAATATGTTGTTTTAAACTTAGCTTGCAGCCTTGGATGTGAACCATAGAGGTTACGCATTAACAACTAGAATGAAGACTGAACTAGGCATCCAACATGATTAGGGAATAAAATATTGTTTATAAACTATATTCCAATGAGAATAATAACTGCAAGCTTCTTCTCTGCCACCAAGGACTTGAACAGTAAGATTTTTTATTTTGTTAGATACTTAAAATTTCCATTCGATTTGCTATAAGAACCACAATTGTGATATCATGCATTAATGAGGGATGGGTTTTGATGCATACATTGGTAATCCTCGAGAACACTGACCTCTCTGAGAACAATAGATCATGCATAATTCAAACTTTACAGGGTAATTTATGCCTTAGAAAATCAAACTGAAAAATCCCACTATGGTTTCCTACATGCAAACAACTTTTTCTTGGATGAATTGAGAAGACCATTTAAGGTTTTTTAACTACAGATATAAATTCTTTAGAGGAGATGGAAAGGCTATACAGAATGTTATAAATACAAAAATAGTTAGTTCAGACATACTTTAACTGGGTTTAAACAAATCCTAGGAAAAGGAACTGATAATATGTTTAGGGTATTGAAAACTACATGTAGATTCTATATTGTTTATGCCATTATGAACCAAAGCCATCTAATTTCATATCAACCCTTTTGACTGTTCCATATTTTCCAAACAAACTCTGAATCTTTGACTGCCGAGCCTCATACTCTATGTTTCCATAGTACAACAGCTTCATCGCTAACCCTCGCTTTGCACTATACACCACTGTTCCTTTTTGTGTCGAAACTCTAGAACAGATTGCTTGTTGGGATGTATGAGTGGATCTTGTATGACCACATGATGGCCTTCTTTTGATAACTATTGAGAGCTCGGACTAGCACAACCCACATTCATCGAGTAAGAAATGTGGCATGGTGCATGTATTCTCCGCTTCTGGGTAGAGTGTGGGCCTTTCATTACCTCCAGCAGTAGATGTAGATAACAGGGATAGTTTTAAAAAAACAATCCATGGAAATGGTGGGGATAGTGTTGCAGCAGCGACCACCGCTAGGTGATGAAGATGAGTTCCAAATGGTTGAATGAATGGATCTGCGTGATTGATCACCCACTCCCAGCAAATGGAAAAGGAATAAATAGAATAAATCCAAGAGGCACAAAAACATTGTTAAGGATTCCCTGTGATCCAGGGGATCAAATTTTGCTCAAAATTCAAAGTGCTCGAAATCACTTCAAATTGAATGGGAGCGTAGGCCTCATCATCACAAACCCAATGCAACTTGTTTGGGTTCAAACGGACGTCGGGAGAGAGAGATATCACGTTCTGTTCAAAACAACAAACAGGCAAAAAAAAGGAATGTTGACTGTACAGTTTGTACAGTCCGTACAGATGCTGACATGGAATACCATATGACACGTGGTAGGGCCATACGACACATGGCAGGAAGTTGTGTGGATATTTGGCATATTATGTGGCTTGTTTGCAGCGAATGGTATGGTGACACGTGGCCCAATCAATGGCCGCCACATGTCATCAATATATTGGTTTAAAATTTGTGTAATCGACAGGACTCGACCCCGCGACCTCCAGGCATGGGAAGAGACTTGGGAAGGGCCACCCAACCGGCGTGCCACTGTATGTGCATTGTTATATATATGGAAAACATTATATTTAAATTGAAATATATTGTATGTTGGGGTGCGGACAGGGCCAGAGCTTAGCATCGGCCCTCGGTCCTATGTGTATACAATGTAACCACTGTTACCATATGCACGCCCTCTGACCATTTATTATATAGCCTTTTCATATGATCCCTGGTCGTATGGATATACGATGTGACCATGGGCGCGCCTTTTCTAACCATTTTAAACTTTGGCCCTTTATATAGTAGCACGCGGTCGTATGACGCTTCATATTCCCTCGGTCTTAGACGGTTAAGGGCCAAGCATAACCATCCTATAGTTCGCACTGATTGTGCGGTTGCACCTAATGCTGGGTTTTTCCACATAAATGCACATGGGGGCTAGGTTGAGGTAACAAGGGTGCAATTTGGTGATCCAGAGACAACATGTTTGAAGGGGAACTTCCAGGAAGCCTATCTTCTTCAATTTTTGGCCAAACGAGGTGCCGAAAAAGCCAAGCTAGGGGTTTTTGGACGTTCTGAAGCCATTGGATCCATCTATTTGGAATTTTGATCATTTTAAAGCACATATTTGAGCACTTTGAGAAAATAATACAAAAGATCCATTGGAAACTGGACCAGGAGATGTAGCCCAAGAGAGGGGTGAACTCCTTTATCATTTGTTGTGTTATGTGTTTTTTGTTCACTGTTTATTGTTGTTGTTTATATGAATCTTGAATGAGTAAATTATATTAAAGTTGTGTTGCAAAATTGATCCATTTTCATTTTAACACATGAATTAAATCTTGCAAATAATTTCAATAATACAAGTCTTCTTCATTTTTAGATCAAGTTGGTATCAGAGCATAGGTTTTTGAAGACTTGATTATTTGCAAGTGTTTTGTTTTCTGATGCTCACAAGGTTGAAACTTACAAGAGGAGAAGGTCAACTTGTAGAGCCAAGTTCTCTTCCTTCAAGAAGGAAGATAATACCATCATCGCAAGTTTCAAGGAGGCATTCACCAAGTATGGCTCATGAAGAGAGTCATGAACATATTCCTACAGAAGATGAAGATCTCAGAAAGGCTATCATGGAAATGAGAGAAATGATGAA
>JZKD02S1924042.1:1106056-1117288 GCA_000966675.3 Picea glauca
AAAGACAATACTCTAAGACTATGTATCGATTATAGACAACTGAACAAAGTGACCATTAATAACAAATACCCCTTATCATGGATAAATGATCTGTTCAATCAAGTTGGTGGGGCCAAGATCTTCTCAAAATTGGATTTACGATCTAGATATCATCAAGTTAGGATAAAGGACCAGGACATAAACAAAACAACTTTTCGAACAAGATATGGACACTACAAGTTTGTAGTCATACCTTTCAGACTCACTAATGCACCAACCACATTTATGTGCTTGATGAACATCATTTTTAGCAAGTACTTAGACAAGTTTGTGGTATTATTTATCGACGATATTCTAGTCTATTCTAAAACGGAGGAGGAACATGATGAACACTTATGAATAGTTTTGCAAACACTAAGAAAACACAAACTATACACAAAATTCAACAAGTGTGATTTCTATCAAAAAGAAATACAATATTTAGGACATGTCATTTCCTCAGAAGGTATTGCCATGGACCCGAAAAAGATAAAAGTCATTATGGAATGGCTAGTACCTAAGGATGTGGCAGATATCCGGTCATTCATGGGAATCACCGGGTATTATTGAAGATTTATAGAAGGGTTCTCCAAGATAGCCTACCCTATCACATCATTACAAAAGAAAGGAACCAAGTTTAATTGGTCCCAAAAGTGTCAAGACAGTTTTAACAAGCTAAAAGAATTATTGACATCAGCACCCATCTTGAAGGTAGCATACCCAGATAAAGACTTCACAGTTTGCGTTGATGCAAGTAAAGAAGGGCTAGGTGGTGTTCTAACTCAGGAAGGGAACGTGATTTGTTAGGAATCCTGGAAATTAAAGGAACACGAGCGAAATTATGTCACTCATGACTTAAAATTGGCAGCAGTAATACATGCCTTAAAAATGTGGCGACACTATATCATGGGCATAAAATTCTTACTATTGACAAATAATAGCAGAGTGAAATATTTGTTTAACCAACCAGACCTTAATGCGAGACAAGAAAGGTGGCTAGCCTTCTTGAGTGAATTTGAATTTGAAGTCAGACATATCAAGGGTAAGGAAAATAAAGTAGCAGATGCTTTAAGCCGTAGAATCCATGGGTTATTTGAGATAAATATTAGCAGAGCAGAAAGTGATCTGGAACAAAGAATAAGAACGACAAGTGTTAATGACGAAAATTACACTAAGATGATGGCGGAATTGAAAAATAGTGTCACAAACTCAGATGAATCGGATATAAGTATCGATAAGGAGGGACTATTAATATTTAAAAGCAGACTTTATGTACCAGATTCAGCAGAGCTAAAATTAACTATTTTAGACAAAGTGCATAAGAAACCATACTCTAGCCATCCAGGTTACCAGAAAACAATAACAGCAATCAGAAAACTATTTTACTGGCCTAATATGAAGGGAGAAATAATAGAGTACTTGGCTAGGTGACAATATTGCCAGCAGGTTAAGGCTGAACACCAACATCCAGCCGACCTATTACAACCATTACCAGTACTAGAATGGAAATGGGAGACCATATCACTGGACTTTATCACAGGTTTGCCTAAAACTCAGAAACAAAATGATTCTATCATGATTGTAATCGATAAACTCAGTAAGTCTGCACACTTTATTCCTGTAAAGTCTACTTTTAAAGCTATTAACATTGTTGAAATATTCATGAAAGAAATTTTTAGACTGCATGGTATTCCTAAAATGGTGATTTCAAATAGAGACGTAAAATTCACATCCACTTTTTGGAAGGAATTGTTTGCAGGGATAAATACTAATTTGAATTTCAACACAAGTTACCACCCACAAACAGATGGACAGACCGAAATGACAAACCAAATCATAGAATATATGCTCCACATGTATGTAAGAACAAAACCGGACAAGTGGGAAGACTACCTACACTTGGTGGAATTTGCATATAACAATGGGTACCAAACTTTGGCTAAGTTGAGCCCTTTCGAAATACTGTATGGCAGAAAGTGTACAACTCCAATTAGTTGGGATAACCCAACTGATAGACTCATGGTTGGACCAGAGATGCTCCAAGAAATGGAGAACATGGTAAAGAAAGTACAACAGAACTTGAAAGAAGCACAGGACAGACATAAGAGCTATGTAGATTAGAAAAGAAGACACTTGGAATTTCAAGTGGGAGACCATGTTTATTTGAAGGTCAAAGCCCGAAAAATCTCACTGAAGTTGGGGAACTGTGCCAAGATGGCACCCAGGTTTTGTGGGCCCTTTGAGATACTAACTTGAATTGGACCCGTAGCATATCAGCTTGCACTTCCAGCTAATCGAAGAATTCATAATGTATTTCATGTTTCTTTGTTAAAAAAGTATATTCATGACCCTAATCATATGATTGATTGGAAATTGGTATAGGTGGAACCCCTGTGCATTCTGGACCGGAGAGAAGTAACACTTCGGAACAGAGCCATCGCTCAGGTAAAGGTGCAATGGAAGCACTTTAGTCCTGAGGAGGCCAGTTGGGAATTGGAGGGAGATTTGCAGAAATCTCATCCAATCCTGTTCCGGGAAAGGAATGAACACTGAGGGTAGTGTTTTACTAAAGGGGGAAAGGATGTGACATCTCCCCAAAATAAATATTTTTATGTGCTGGAAATTTATTTCCGTTTTTGGCAAATTCGAATCTGGAATTTTTTTTCCATTTATGGCAATTCCAAATTTCGAATTTAATAATTGTATTTAATTATTGTGACTGTTGGGAAGAGATTGGTTTGGACCCAACTAACTATTTGACTATGACACTTGTATCACAACAGAATAATTATATTAACTGCATGAGGAAAAATGGAACAACCACGTTAAAATCAGTTGACCATGACTCCATGAGTGGGGAACAAGTTGGAATTTCCCCTGGGCTGATGATTACAAGTGGAAAATTAGAGATTTGGCCACTGGAAGCCCCCGAAAATAAGGGATTAAGAAAATCTGCAAAAATCCCCAAAGGAGGGAAAAGACCTGGGAAAAAATGGATAAATAACATATGCGAGGAGACAGGACACTGCCAAGTATGAGGGGAAAGGATTCTTGAGCTCTCTTGTTGTTATGAACACTATGGATTGAGTGTGAGGCAAGAGGAGCTTGCTGAAACAAAATTGTCTTGTTGTTATGAACAATGTTGAGTAAGTGTGAGGCAAGAGGATAACTGTTGGAATTGAAGGACACTGATGAGGAGGAGTTTCCAAGTTCACCCTCATGGATTCATGGTCAGGATAGGGGGTGAATCGGGCAAGTAGATTTGGATGCCCTGTTCTACGGTTGGGAGGAACACGGTCGTTCCCTTTGTATTCCCACGGATTGGATTCAGATATGTTGATCTATCCCTTTTTATTATGAATGGATATATTTTCATCCGATGTCATGTATCATGTAAATCTGAACTAGAATAGTTTCCATTCTCTGTTGAATGATTTGATATTTGATGCATTGTATTTGATTAAAAAATGAAATTGCAACGATTCATCTTCTTTGTTTATGTTCGTTATGAGAAATGTATGTGAAGAAAATCCATATACATATATATATATAGTTGTAATTCATCTACTGGAATGTTCATATCTATCTGCTGAAGTAGAGTTACTGGTAACGGAAGATGAAGTCTATTTGTAGTTTTTCTTTGTCTGTCGTCATGTAGTTCAGAATAAACATCCAAACTTTGGAAAATTGTTCCTCCTGTGAGTAAAATGCTAGATGGATGCACCTGTAATTTATATTCCTATAAGTAATAAAGGAAAGGAGGAGCTTAACGTCAATAGGGCGGGTCCTCTGGGTAGTTAAACCCCCAGAAAACCAAACTCAGATCCCTCAGAACATCAAATTATAATTACCAAATTCTGATGGAATGATATTCTTAACGATGTATTTTTATAGATGCACAGATCTAGTACTGTTGACGTTTAATGCATTGATTTAAAAGAGGCTCTGAGTGGATATTATAGAATTTACCCTATACAGAGAATATTTTTATCCTTTGTGTCCCTCTATGCACGTAAATTTCTTAAGTCCTCAGGCGTTCAAATTTTTTTGAAGTAAAGGTATATCGTATCCTTCTACACCCTTAGTCTCCCAGAAACAAAAGTAAGTTTTCTCCCAAAAACAAAGTTTGAGAATACCCGCAAAGGTTAAAGACTAAGGAGTGATGAAACTAATGTGAAGAGTTACAGTAGGAGCTCTCTCTCCCTTTGTGTTTGTTTTTATTTCTTTAACGTTTTCACAGGAATACTCAGTCCAACTTCCCTTTTTCCTTTCAGAGGTTCGTGTATATTGAAGTATGGATTCTGAACTCATGAAGTTTCGAACCTCGAAACCCCGAAGTTCCCACTTTACCTTTTCGAAACCTTTGGAAATGTCTTGTGTATTTGTTGACATTTGAAACCCCGAAACCCCGAGTTTTGAAATCTCGAAGTAGCGGGTCCCACTTTACCTTTTGGAAACCTCGGGAAATGTCTTGCGTGGTTGTTGACATTTGAAACCCCGAAACCCCAAGTTTCAAAATCCTGAAATTTCGGGTCCCACCTTACCTTTTGGGAGCTTCGGGATATGTTTGCGCTATTGTTTAACATTTGAAACCCCAAAACCCCGAGTTCCAAAATCCCGAATTTATGGGTCCCACCTTTCCTTTTTTTCACTTTTCATGATTTCGAAAGTTCTGGTGTGTAAAGGCTTGGCGTTTGAAGTCACAAGATTCTGAATCCTAAAATCCCAAAGAGGGTCCCACCTTTCCTCTTTTTCACATTTTGCGATTTCGGGAGTTCTGGGGTGTAGAGTTTAGGTTTTGAATTCATGAAACTCTGAACCCCGAAACCTCGAAAGGCAGGTTCCACTCGGCCCTTTTCTCTTTTCGCAAGTTGTTGTGAGGAACTTTATGATCTGATGATTCACGAGATTTTGGTACCTTCCTGATGAATTTTCCACCGTCCGTTCCTCTAAAGACATTTGATCGTTACCCTCCCGAGTTTTGATAGATCATCCTTAACTTTCACACAGATCTATGGGATTTAGCGATCCACTAGATTTCAATCCTTTTCCCAACAATTTTATCACCGTTCGTTCTCCTAAAGATATCTGGCGAGGAATATTTGGCATTTTTCCACTGGATATCGACCCCTATGAGGCGATGTTGCTCTCAGCCTCGCTCTAAACACTTCAGGGTGATACCTTTTCTCTCTCTGAACAACAGAGGCTCCTTTGAGCTAAGTTCGTATCGCCCTCTTACTTTGAGTATGCAGGAGGGTGTAGGGAATAAGGGAAGGAACAAAATCATGGAGGGACTTTTCCTTTTACCCACAGAAGCTTCTGTTCGAAGTAGATTAGATGGGTGTAATAATACCCTTACGGTCAGAATTGAATCATTCCTATTTTTTTTTTACATTATAAGCTTAAAACGAAATTGAGTTATGCCATGGGAATAAAAAAAAAATTATGGTGATTTTTGTGAGGTTCATTACACCACCAAATCCACGCTCAAGCGTCAAGCCCTATAGCCTAAACCCACAAGCACACCAAGCAAGCATGCCTTTTCCAAGCTACACAGAGGAGCCAAGAGGGTGCACTACGGAGACATCCGAAAAAAATAAAAATGATGCTCTCTCTCGACTCATACATGGTGCAAGTTACAACCCACAAGTGACCAAAGACTATGCACAATGCACACTCAACCACCAAGGAGAAGCCAATACACAAGTACCAAGCTCCAATGCATATCCTTGTGCAAGCTATGCAAATACACAGTAAGATTACAAATGAAAACACCCGATAATGTCCATTGGATTCCTTTGTTTTTAAACAAAAAAGAAATGTGTTATCTATGATAGTTATGACCAGGTAGGTGTGGACGACAAGATTCGAACCTACGCAGGCAGATCCCACATGATATCTAGTCATGCCTGATAACCACTCCGACACGTCCACAACCAAAGCCAAGCACTTGTGCCAAGCCACCAGGAGAAGTCAGACTAAGCGCCAATCAAGCAGCAATATACAAGCCAACGCCCAAGCACCAACGCCATACATCAAGAGCCAAGTCACAGAGAAGGAGTACCCACGATTCTACATGCAATGTGCACTCAAACCAAGTGCCCAACACCAAGCTCACGAGAAATTTCCCATAGGAAGGAGCCCGGGACAACATGCTTGCACAACCAAAGGAATGCACGGTCGAACCCACATGGCCATTATGCCTTCCCTCTGCTGAGAAGTTAACAAAAAAAAATGAAAATGAAAGAGGAGGCTGGCCATGGTAGCCGATCGTGTAGCCAGGGGCCTCGCAAGAGGAAACTCTTGTGTGAAAATGAGAGTTTAGGGTTTAGTAAAGGACATCGGGAGGAAACGGGGGCGGGGCATGTGGGCTTCATGCGTGCCCACACTTTATTTTATTTTAAGTTTTTTTATTATTTTAATTTATTACTTTTTTTTGTATTTGATTATCGTAATTTATTTTTTTATATATAATATAATTTATTTTTTATTAAATATTCTTATAATTAAATTTTAAATTTTAATTGCTTAAATTTAGTTAAACCTCAATTATTTAATAATAACACAAGAAAACATATTTAGTTTAAACTTTAATTATTTAATAGTAATAGAAGAAAACATAAATTTAAATATTATATGTTTTAAAATAAAATTAAAGTAACTATGATTAATCAAAGGTGATTAAGTATGTTTTATAAGTATAATTAATGTGATTAATTAAAATTAATTAATCATTAGTAATTAATATTTTAAATTATGTTTAAATTATATTTAAATTTATGATTCATGTTTAAATTTAAAACTAGTTAAAGTGACTAATTAAATAGTTTAAGTGAAAAGTTTAAGGACTTAGACCAGGTGTTGGTAGCGGGTAAATGCATGCATGACGTCGAGACAACTTCGTCGGGGTACTGAAAAGGCCCGCTGGCAGCGAAGCAATGTCGGGTATATGAAAATTTGTAAAAACGAAACCTCTTTAATGTCCTTTATTCTGATCCAGAACTTCTTGACAGGATACAGATGTCAGAGTGGGTTAAATGCAACCTTGTCGAGGCTATGGAGGCCTGTTGGCAATAGTGGCTATGCCAACAGTATTGGAGATTTTATCTTTAGTATCATGACTTGCTGATCTTAAGATTGTTATCAGTTTTCATCTTTTGAAATACTACTGGAATAGTTGGTTAATGATGATGTTTATACGATTTTCTGGTTGTTATTTTTGAGTTGAGATTTTCTTTGTTGTCCTAACCTGAATTTGTTTCTTTTGACAGAGATAACTGCTTCTACCAGTGTGCCGCCATTGTTGGCAGCCACTTCACATTTTTCCACTGTCTTATAAGATGCCTACACCTATGTCTTGAAAACATCAATTTTTTGTCGCAAATTTCAAATAAACGACATTTTCATTTTTTTTTGCGACATTTACACACTTATTTTTGTTTTGTTTTCACGACTGTAAGCGTGAAAACTTAATCTTTTGAAGTCACATTGGAATCACTATCTGAACTTTCATTATCTTTTTGTCGATATGCCTATTGCGCTTACCTTTTATTTATCATTATGTAGCTGGCAGAACTTTCGAACAATACTCATTGGACATTCTTATATTGATTGTGTGACTTGGTTTCATTCAGTTTGCAATGCATTAATATTTGGATTTGCATTTTTATTTGATTTACTTGACCTTTTGGTTTCATAAGATACATGGGTGTTATGGTTAAATATTTCATATATATCTTTTTAATATGATACCTATGTTGATTATATGAATACCCATCGGCACATTGGTTAAACTATTGATTATGTGAGCTGGTACATTGGCGCATAATTGATTTTGGTTTTGATTTATATGTCGGGTGTTTAAAACGATGGCATAATGTTTGCGCGCATTGGTTTATACATTGATTTCATTAGTTGGGCACATGACTTGATTGTTGAAATACTATTATGGATTGAATAGCTATGTAAATCAACGATTGTACTTTGGCAATTACTATTTTNATACCCATCGGCACATTGGTTAAACTATTGATTATGTGAGCTGGTACATTGGCGCATAATTGATTTTGGTTTTGATTTATATGTCGGGTGTTTAAAACGATGGCATAATGTTTGCACGCATTGGTTTATACATTGATTTCATTAGTTGGGCACATGACTTGATTGTTGAAATACTATTATGGATTGAATAGCTATGTAAATCAACGATTGTACTTTGGCAATTACTATTTTACATGGCAGAGATAAACTCCACCACCTTCGCACGCTGGCATTTATGCCTATCCCTTATTCCCGTTCACTTCTGTTAGCTCGGGTAGCTCTGCTCCTGTGTGTTATGATCCAAACCCTCGACTTACCATGTGCTCGGCTCCATGGCACCAGTCGTGCGAATCGAGCCAAACGACAACCAAGCCCTGTTAATGTTTGACAATGCCCATAAAGACTTGGACGATAATGGATGGCTCACCTTTGTGCAGCGATTTGAGGGTTTTAATCTCTGTGTAGAACGAAAGTTTTCCATGACTTTCGATGGTTGTAGAGCCAAGGTGGGCGACATACAGTTGGAAATTGATGAGAAATTTATCAGTTCTGCTACAGGGTTACCTGCCACAGGCCAGCGTTGGTTCAAAAATTGTAAGGTCGAGGAGGTGCCATGGACACTGTTGTTCCTCTCGCGCAAAGTCACTTCTTGTGACAGAGGTATGCCCATCTCTACACTTAAAACATGATGGCACGATACTTTGATGGTAGTCAAACTGTTTGTGACTTGTGAAGGTCGATACAGACTCGTTTTCCTCTACCACCTGCGTTTGCTAATGAATTTTATGGGATACTCATTGAATATGCCCTATTAATTTTAGCGCAGCCTATATAAAATGTCAAAAAAGTTTAAAAGGCAGAAGGCTCACAGCACCCTGTTCCACCATGGACTTATCAAACTTATCATTGTTTATCATTTGAGTTTTCACGGGGATAGCTGGAGCGCTTTCGTCGCTTGAAATGGTTTCGATGACTCAGACCCTATACAGGTTGACAAGCCTATGGTGAATGAAACCAAGGCCGAGCCACCTGTGCCCTTCCATGTCCTACTACCTAAACCCTCGGCTGACCCTGGTGTTGACTTACCCAATGTTGTTATTGAGAAAGTTGAGACTATTAAAAGAACTGTGAGAAAAAATCCCAAGGAAAACCCTACTGCTAACGCTAAGGGTAAAAAGAACGCTCGTTTGATTTCACGGATGGCCAGGAACAAACCTAAACCCTCTGTTGAGTCAAAGCCTATCATCCTAAGTGAAGATTATGATTCTGATGTAGAATGTTTTCTAGCCAGCGAATACCCTTACTCGCAAGGTTTATGTCCCGAGCCACCTTATGATTTCGTGTTGAATCTTCCCCCCTACCTAAGAAATGACCCTAGCTATCCTGGTATTAAATTTCCTCGTGAAACCCTCAGCCATTTGACCAAACCCTCGCCTACTCTTTCAAAACCCACACAGTCATCCTGTGACCAATGTGATTTATGGTTGGAACGATACTACATTGATGTTCCCATACTCCAATCGAAAATTCAATCGCTGGAAGATCAAATTGCAGTGTTAACCAGTCAAAGAAACCAACTCCAAGAAACTGATAAAAAGCAAAAGACAACCGGCTCCATCCTTTTCAAAAACGTTGAATCAGCCACAGTCGTTGTCAACTCCAAATTGGCATAATCAAGCCATCTTGTCGCTATACAGGTATGAAAATTTGATATCGTTTTTGTTTTTTGAATAATCAAGGCTAATATAATGATTTGAATTATGTTTTTAAATAGCTTAGTCTCTCATCCAAATGCCTCTGTCATTCGGTGATCATCCTATACATGGTTTCGTTTTTCTAAAAATGAAAGGAATTTTGATTTGATATACGATTTTCTCATAGATTTTTATTGGATTTGAATGGTTTTCGTTTGGATTTCATTTTCTAAGTTTGTCTGATTGAAGTTACAAAATTAATGGTGTGTTTTCAATTCAATTCGTTTTGTATTCACTCAGAACAAGAAGTTTTCATTCTCAATTTAGAATACGATTATGCTTGGATTCGATCTCGTTATGATTCGTATGTTGTGATTGGTAAATGATTTCAAGAGTGTAGTTGTTATGATATGCTGTGTCATATGATTTTCCAAATCATGAGTACCACTCTGTTCAACTTAATTTGGAAAGAGCTACTCTGTTTTTATAAAAACAATGATCTCATTAAACCTGTGCAAATACACCTGAATCATGGAACGATTATGATTTGCAATGACTATGCTAAACCCAACCGATTGATTTGCTCGATTGGATTGTTGTTAGTTCGATCATTTTTAGGAATTGGATCCCGATTGTAATTGTTGTTTTGTTTGATTTTAAATGTGTAAAATGAATTGGTCAAACCCGGTTATAATTTGTTTGATTGGAACGATTTCGATCAAAGACAATCAATCTTGTTTGCCCAATTTTCAATAACAAATTACGAATTCTGTTGCTATCAATCGATCCTGTTACGAATTTATTTGAATTGATTTCCGTGCCAGCTCGAGTTAATCTACTTGTGGCATGAGTCGTTTTCTATGTCAAAATAGCTATTATGATTTGAAAATGATCTTGTCAAATTCATATTTCCTGTTGACAAGGAAGCGTAACAGTTGCTTGCCATTTGTTTTGATTATGTTGAATTCGATTTGTTATGAAACGATCGCATTGTTGTTCCATATGATTTTGTCATCCGACTTTCAGGTAACAAACAAAATAGAGTATGCCTATCTCTGTAGTCATTTAATTGGTTTGGATCATGTTTGATTTCGAATGTTATAACAAACTCAAATTAAATGATTCGTTTTCAATTGCTATTGGATGTCAATTAAATGGAATTCTTTAAAAGATTTTCGATTAATTTCAATGCTGATTCTGTATCTTATTTAGACTAGCTACAGAATCGCATGATTGTGTAGCTAGTCTATAGAATTAGATTTTTTATCATTTTATTAATAAAAGATCCTTCTAACTTGTTCATTTTTGGTCCTTTTTAGGTGAATTCAAATTGCATGGGATTTGATGGACAATCAAGAGGATATTTGGATGTTGTTGGATCATGTTGTCATTGATGCCAATGGTTTGATTACTTGGGAGATTGTTGGATCATATGTCATTGATGTAAATGGTTTGGTTTGATTGATGTCATTGGTTGATG
>JZKD02S1924042.1:1158301-1169106 GCA_000966675.3 Picea glauca
TTGGCTGATGTCGCCCGAAGATATTGTTCAGGTGAGAACTACATGGCTGGGAGTGCAGTGAGTATCAGTGGGTTGGATGCCATGTTGCATCGCTGCATAGCAGTGATGGTTGTTCGGGTGTATGGGTCACGAGCGACCCACTGGATCAGTGGTGGCGAGCTACTGGTGATGGAGAGGGTGGTGGTGGGCCGTGAGTGATTCTCTTGGGGTTTGACCCTTCACGCACGGATGATCGCACAGCTGGACCGATGTCATTCCACAGGCACCGGGGAGTTTTCTTTTGGCTCCATCCTGGTGGCCTATTTTTTGGAGAGGGTGTCGATGCTGCGCCCGAGGGTGCTATTAGAGGCACCGGGGGTACGAGAGCCGCGTTTGAGGCGGTGGTCCCAGATTTTGGTTCGCCACAGTGGTGGCGAAGGCGGACATTATTTTTCAGCGCAGGCGGCGCAGATATGGCGGCAGATGCCGCAGGTTATGCTGCAGTACCCCTATGCTGGGGTTGACTTCCGGGGAGACCTGGACATGGTATTGCCTCCTGGGGAGGTTTTTGATGATCGAGGTATGTTGAGTGTTGTATGTTTTGATTTACGTTGTGTTTTTTGATATACCAGTTCATATGTATGATATATAGATGCTGATATGATGTGTTGTTGCTTGTTTTGTGCATGTGCAGATTTGGCACCTCGCGGGCGCGAGGTGGAGTTGTACAGAGCGTCGGCTCAGAGAGAGCTAGAGAGAACTCCACGTGGAGGGAGGTAGAGATGGGATGAGGCTGCCAGGGTACTAGCAGAGCCTGGCAGACCAGCGCAGAGGCACCATTTTGATGACCCTGGTGCGGGGCCATCGCACGCCCCTCCGGTGGCATCCGGAGGAGATTTGGATGATATACACCGCCGTTTTGAGACGCTGTTGCAGGACCTGCCCGAGGGCATGTGGATCTGTATCCAGGATGAGGGGTTCCTNTGATATTGTTCAGGTGAGAACTACATGGCTGGGAGTGCAGTGAGTATCAGTGGGTTAGATGCCCTGTTGCATCGCTGCATAGCAGCGATGATTGTTCGGGTGTATGGGTCACGAGCGACCCACCGAATCAGTGGTGGCGAGCTGCTGGTGATGGAGAGGGTGGTGGTGGGCCGTGAGTGGTTCTCCTGGGGTTTGACTCTTCACGCGTGGATGATCGTGCAACTGGACTGATGTCGGTCCACAGGCACCAGGGAGTTTGCTTTTGGCTCCATCCTGGTAGCCTATTTTTTGGAGCGGGTGCCGATGCTGCGCCCGAGGGTGCTATTAGAGGCACTAGGGGTACGAGAGCCGCGTTTGAGGTGGTGGTCCCAGATTTTGGTTCACCACGGTGGTGGCGAAGGCATACATTATTTTTCTGTGTAGGCGACGCAGATATGGCGGCAGATGCCGCAGGTTATGCTGCAGTACCCCTATGCTGGGGTTGACTTCCTGGGAGACCCGGACATGGTATTGCCTCCTGGGGAGGTTTTTGATGATTGAGGTATGTTGGGTGTTGTATGTTTTGATTTACATTGTGTTTTTTGATATACCGGTTCTTATGTATGATGTATAGATACTGATATGATTTGCTGTTGCTTGTTTTGTGCATGTGCAGATTTGGCACCTCGCGGGCGCGAGGTGGAGTTGTACAGAGCGCCGGCTGAGAGAGAGCCAGAGAGACCTCCGCGTGGAGGGATGCGGAGACGGGATGAGGCCGCTGGTGCACCAGCAGAGCCTGGGAGACCGGCGCAGAGGCGCCATTTTGATGACCTTGGTGCGGGGCCATTGCACGCTCCTCCGGCAGCGGCCGGAGGAGATTTGGATGATATACGCCGCCGTTTTGAGACGGTATTGTAGGATGTGCCTGAGGGCATGTGGATTCGTATCCAGGACGAGGGGTTCCTGGAACAATGTATAGGGTTACCGCCACCATGGCGGAGCTTAGTGCGAAGAGCAGTAGTGCTCGCCGCGATGACTAGCGGGCATCTGCCGCCTGAGCAGGGAGGTCCTGTGGATGTGCCACCACCACCGCCTAGGGATGGTGGGGGTGGGCCACCACCTCCTCCCGAGGGAGGGGCAGCTGGGGGTGCGATAGAGGAACCCTGATTGTATCATGTATTTTGTATACAGTTTTGATAGGCTGGTGAGCTGATTTTTGTACCGGGATGTGGCACGGGCCTGAGGGCCGATGTATTTTTGTTGTATATAAACATTCATATGGCCTGAGGGGCCCACACACACACACACATATATATATATATGAGTATACATGTTTTTGAGATCCAAATGTGTTGTACATGTGTTGTGTGTGTTGATGATGATGATGTTGATCCTATCTATATGTTGTGACATGACATATGAGATGTTCATGTATGTGTAGCTTGATGTGATATATGCCAATCTAACACTATGTTAGCTATTTCATCTGTTGTTTGATTCAATTCTCTTGGAATATGTGTAAATGTAATGGAATCAAAATGTCGAGATAATAATCTAACCTACAGGTATTTGCGAAAGAGGCACGGATCGTGTACACGGTACACATTGTTGAGCTGAAGAACGACTAGCTGGGAGTCGAGGAAAACGCTAAGGTGATGAATATGATGATGTTGGGTGTCGGTCAGGAGGCCAATGAAAATAGTGTATTCAGCTTGGTTGTTGGTTGCTGGTCCTAAACAGATGCCGCTGGAATGTAGCATGTCATGTGAAGGGGTGTAGAGAGCCCAAGCAGCCAAAGCGAGATTTTGTGTCCAACGGCTGGCGCCGTCGGCGTAGCCAATGTGGTAAGATGGTGGAGGAGTCATCTGTCAACAACACAAAGGATAGTTTAGATGAGGGATAAAAAGATTAAAAAACACTAAAAAGAAAAAATAACCTAAAGTAGCATGACTACGTTTAAGCATAAAATTTCTTGAGNTGGGGGACCAG
Organism: Picea glauca; assembly: GCA_000966675.3. Classification (NCBI taxonomy): domain Eukaryota; kingdom Viridiplantae; phylum Streptophyta; class Pinopsida; order Pinales; family Pinaceae; genus Picea; species Picea glauca. The sequence goes on from JZKD02S1924042.1 coordinate 1,161,233, forward strand.
CAGAGCCCGGGAGACCAGCGCAGAGGCGCCGCTTTGATGACCCTGGTGCGGGGCCATCGCACGCTCCTCCAGCGGCGGCCGGAGGAGATTTGGATGATATACGCTGCCATTTTGAGACGGTATTGCAGGACGTGCCTGAGGGAATGTGGATTCGTATCCAGGAAGAGGGGTTACTGGAACAGTGTATAGGGTTACTACCACCATGGAGGAGCCTAGTCCGACGAGCAGTAGTGCTCGCTGCGATGACTAGCGGGCGTCTGCCGCCTGAGCAGGGAGGTCCTGCGGATGTGCCACCACCGCCGCCTGGGGCTGGTGGGGGTGGGCCACCACCTCCTCCTAAGGGAGGGGCACCTGGGGGTGCGATAGAGGCACCCTGAGTGTATTATGTATTTTGTATACAGTTTTGATAGGCTGGTGAGCCGATTTTTTGTACCGATATGTGGCACGGGCCTGAGGGTCGATGTATTTTTGTTGTATATAAACATTCAGATGGACTGAGAGGCTCATATATATATATATATGAGTATACATGTTTTTGAGATCCAAATGTGGGTTTTATGTGTTTTGTGTGTTGATGATGATGATGTTGATCCTATCTATATGCTATGACAAGACGTATGAGGTGTTTATGTATGTGTAGCTTGATGTGATATATGCCAATCTAACACTATGTTATCTATTTCATCTATTGTTTGATTCAATTTTCTTGGAATATGTGTAAATGTAATGGAATCAAAATGTCGAGATAATAATCTAACCTGCAGGTATTTGCGAAAGAGGCACGGATCGCGTACACGGTACACATTGTTGAGCTGAAGAACGACTAGCTGGGAGTCGAGGAAAATGCTAAGGTGACAAATATGATGATGTTGGGCATTGGTCAGGAGGCCAATGAAATTAGTGTATTCAGCTTGGTTGTTGGTTGCTGGTCCTAAACAAATGCTGCTGGAATGTAGAATTTCATGTGAAGGGGTGTAGAGAGCCCAAGCAGCCGAAGCGAGATTTTGTGTCCAACGGCTGGCGCCGTCGACGTAGACAATGTGGCAAGTTGGTGTAGGAGGGATCTGTTAACAGTACAAAGGATAGTTTATATGAGGGATAAAAAGATTAAAAAACACTAAAAAGAAAAAATAACCTAAAGTAGCATGACTACGTTTAAGCATAAAATTTCTTGAGGTATAACCCATTGACGGGTTCTTTGAGCGAGAGGCCTTCAGGGGAGGCCAGGATGTATGTGCCTTTGGTGAGGCAATGTTGGATGATGTAAGGGCCATGCCAAAGTGATTTGAATTTTCCGTGGCCAAAGGTATCATGAGAGATATCATAGGCGAGGACAATGTCTCCTTCGCGAAATGAGCGAAGGTTGACATGGCGATCAAAGGTAGCCTTGGATCATTTTTTAGCTGCCTCGTTGTTCTATAATGAAGATCGACAGTCTTCATCCAGAGACTCTAAGTTCAGCAAGCGCTGCTCCATTGGAGAAGTGTCGGGTAAAAGCTCGATTGCGGTGCGAAGGGTGGGAATTTTGCACTCGATGGGAAGAGTGGCCTCGAACCCATGGACTAAATGAAATGGCGTGAAACCCGTAGCGGTCTTCACTGCCGTTCAATAAGCCCATAGCACGGAAAATAACATATGATGCCAATTGGTTTTATGTTTATTAACCGTGCATTGTAACATGGTCTTGAGGACTTTGTTTACTGCCTCGACCTGTCCGTTTGACTGAGGATAATATGGTGAGGCAAACTCGTGAGAGAAGCCTAACCGAGATGAGAGTTCGACGAAGATCTCATTCTTGAAATGTTTCCCATGATCAGAAACTAGTTGGAGTGGTACTCTGAACCGGGATATGACGTGGTTGAAGAAAAAACGCGCTGCGGTGTCAGCAGTGTTGTTGAAGGTGGGCATAGCTTCAGCCCATTTGGTGAAGTAATCGACAGTGACAACAATGTATTTGTGACCTTTGCTGGAGGGGGGATTACAAGTCATAAAGTCAATGCCCCATTTACAAAAGGGGCCTGCAGTAATGACAGGGTGAAGAAGAGCGGGGGGAGCGCGGGCTTTGTTGGCATAGAGCTGACATTGCTCACATCGTTTCACAGCATGAATGCAATCGTGAAACAAGGTAGGCCAAAAGTAACCGGCCCAGATAATATTTTGAGCCGTGGCGATGCCCGAAAGATGGCCCCCGCAGGCGCCGCTGTGGTAGTCGTTTAAGACTCTGTCGGCCTCGTCAATAGTCAGGCAGCGATGAAGAATGGTGTCGACGCCCCGCCGATATAGGATGTCACCGATGAGGAGATAGCAGGGGGCCTAACGGGGAATGCACCGACGATCATCTCATGATAGGTGGTTACCGAACTTTTGAGTTCATAGGTAGACAAGGAGGTCGCCATACCAAGGATCATCAGAAGCAATGTAAAAGAGATGTTCGTCAGGAAAGTCAGTATTGACAGAGGAACTGGGTGTGTCAGAGGGAAGGGCCGTGACAAGTTCAACGAGAATGAGGGCCTTCTTACTCTTTGGTGTTGAGAACTCAAGGTCGTATTCCTAAAGGATAAAGATCCATCAAGCGAATTTTCCGTTAACTTGGCAACGGCTAAGCAAGTATTGCATAGGGTTGGAATCCGCGACGACCTTGGTAGTGCGAAGCAGAATGTAATGGNTTGTTCTGTAATGAGGATCTACGATCCTCATCCAGAGACTCCAAGTTCAGCAAGCACTGCTCCATTGGAGCAGTGTCAGGTAAAAGCTCAATTGCGGTGTGAAGGGTGGGAATTTCTCACTCGATGGGAAGAGTTGCCTCGACCCCATGGACTAAGTGAAAGGGCATGAAACCCGTGGTGGTCTTCACTGCCGTTAGATAAGCCCATAGTGCGGAAAATAACATATGATTCCAATTGGTTTTATGTTTATTAACCGTGCGTTGTAACATGGTCTTGAGGACTTTGTTCACTACCTCGACTTGTCCGTTTGACTGAGGATAGTATGGGGAGGCAAACTCATGAGAGAAGCCTAACCGAGATGAGAGTTCGACGAATATCTCATTCTCAAAATGTTTCCCATGATCAGAAACTAGTTGGAGTGGTACGCCAAAACGTGAGATGACGTGGTTAAAGAAAAAATGCGTTGCGGTGTCAGCGGTGTTGTTGAAAGTGGGCATAGATTCGGCCCATTTGGTGAAGTAATCGACGGTGACAACAATGTATTTGTGACCATTGCTAGAGGGGGGATTACAAGTCATAAAGTCAATGCCCCATTTACAAAAGGGGCCTGCAGTAATGACAGGGTGAAGAAGGGCGGGGGGAGCGCAGGATTTGTTGGCATAGAGATGACATTGCTCACATCGTTTCACAGCATGAATGCAATCGTGAAACAAGGTAGGCCAAAAGTAACCGGCCTAGATAATCTTTTGAGCTATGGCGATGCCTGAAAGATGCCCCCATAGGCGCCGCTGTGGCAGTCGTTTAAGACTCTGTCGGCCTCGTCAATAGTCAGGCAGCGACGAAGAATGGTGTCGACGCCCCACCGATATAGGATGTCACCAATGAGGAGATAGCGGGCGGCCTGATGGCGATTGCGCCGACGATCATCTCATGATAGGTGGTTACCAAACATTTGAGTTCGTAGGTAGACGAGGAGGTCGCCATACCAAGGATCATCTGAAGTGATGTAAAAGAGATGTTCGTCAGGGAAGTCAGTATTGACGGGGGTACTGGGTGTGTCAGAGGGAAGGGCCGTGACAAGTTCGGCGAGAATGAGGGCCTTTTTACTCTTTGGTGTTGAGAACTTGAGGTCGTACTCCTGAAGGATAACGATCCAGCGAGCGAATTTTCCGTTAACTTGGAGACGACTGAGCAAATATTGCATTGGATTAGAATCTGCGACGACCTTGGTGGTGCGAAGCAGAATGTAATGGCGCAGTTTCTGAACTACGAGGACAACTGCGAGAGCAAGTTTCTCTTCATGTTTGTACTTTAGGGGTGGTCCTGAGAGGTTCTTACTGACGTAGTAAATGACATGTTCACGATTGTCATCTCCGAGCTGGACGAGGACGCCGGCTACTGATACAGCTGATGCTGATACGTAGAGGATGTAGTCGCGATTGTAGTCAGGTGCACTAATCAAAGGTGCATTGGAAAGCGCTTCTTTAAGATCGTCAAACGACTGTTGGGCATAGTCATCCCAGTGAAAAGGGATGTCGTGATGCAGTAAGCGAAGGAAACCATGTGCGCGTATAGCGTAATTAGGAACAAAGCACTGCAGAAAGTTAGCTTTGCCCTGTAGACTCTGCAGTTGTCGTAAATTCCGAGGAGGTGGAATTTTGGTGATAGCTTGGACTTTGAGGGGGTCCACGATGATACCTCTTTGTGAAACGATGAAACCGAGGAGGCGCCCTGCGGTGACATAGAACACACACTTGAGAGGGTTCAAGNTTGAAAGTGGGCATAGATTCGGCCCATTTGGTGAAGTAATCGACGGTGACAACAATGTATTTGTGACCATTGCTAGAGGGGGGATTACAAGTCATAAAGTCAATGCCCCATTTACGAAAGGGGCCTGCAGTAATGACAGGGTGAAGAAGGGCGGGGGGAGCGCGGGATTTGTTGGCATAGAGATGACATTGCTCACATCGTTTCACAGCATGAATGCAATCGTGAAACAAGGTAGGCCAAAAGTAACCGGCCTGGATAATCTTTTGAGCTGTGGCGATGCCTGAAAGATGCCCCCATAGGCGCCGCTGTGGCAGTCGTTTAAGACTCTGTCGGCCTCGTCAATAGTCAGGCAGCGACGAAGAATGGTGTCGACGCCCCACCGATATAGGATTTCACCAATGAGGAGATAGCGGGCGGCCTGATGGCGAATACGCCGACGATCATCTCGTGATAGGTGGTTACCGAAATTTTGAGTTCGTAGGTAGACGAGGAGGTCGCCATACCAAGGATCATCTGAAGTGATGTAAAAGAGATGTTCGTCAGGGAAGTCAGTATTGACGGGGGTATTGGGTGTGTCAGAGGGAAGGGCCGTGACAAGTTCGGCGAGAATGAGGGCCTTTTTACTCTTTGGTGTTGAGAACTCGAGGTCGTACTCCTGAAGGATAACGATCCAGCGAGCGAATTTGCCGTTAACTTGGAGACGACTGAGAAAATATTGCATTGGATTAGAATCTGCGACGACCTTGGTGGTGCGAAGCAGAATGTAATGGCGCAGTTTCTGAACTGCGAGGACAACTGCGAGAGCAAGTTTCTCTTCATGTTTGTACTTCAGGGGTGGTCCTGAGAGGTTCTTAATGACGTAGTAAATGACGTGTTCACGATTGTCATCTCCGAGCTGGACGAGGACGCCGGCTACTGATACAGCTGATGCTGATACGTAGAGGATGTAGTCGCGATTGTAGTCAGGTGCACTAATCAAAGGTGCATTGGAAAGCGCTTCTTTAAGATCGTCAAACGACTGTTGGGCATAGTCATCCCAGTGAAAAGGGATGTCGTGATGCAGTAAGCGAAGGAAACCATGTGCGCGTATAGCGTAATTAGGAACAAAGCACTGCAGAAAGTTAGCTTTGCCCTGTAGACTCTGCAGTTGTCGTAAATTCCGAGGAGGTGGAATTTTGGTGATAGCTTGGACTTTGAGGGGGTCCACGATGATACCTCTTTGTGAAACGATGAAACCGAGGAGGCGCCCTGCGGTGACATAGAACACACACTTGAGAGGGTTCAAGAGGATGTTGTACTGACGACACCGTTGAAAGATGATTCGTAAATAATCGAGATGTTGGGTGCGTTTCTTGGACCGAGCAGTGAGGTCGTCCAAGTAGGCGAGGATGATTTTATCCAGATCATGAAATATGTATGTCATCACCCGCTGGAAGGTTGCGCCGACGTTTTTTAAGCCAAAAGGCATGACACGATATGAAAACGTACCCCACGGGGTAATGAATGCGGTTTTGTATTGATCGGCTGGGTGAATTTGAATTTGGTTATAGCCAGAGAATCCGTCCATAAAGGAAAGAGCCTCGTGGCCGACGCAGTCATCGATAATCTGATCGATGAAAGGCGTTGGGAAGTTGTCCTTGGGACATGCGTTATTGAGATCGTTAAAATCGGTGCAAACACGGATAGATCCCTATTTTTTGTCGACGGGTATAGGGTTGGAAACCCATGATGTATAAGCGATGGGGTAAATGAATCTGGCCGTACGTAATTTATCAATTTCTTCTTTGATAGCCGCGGCCTTAGATGGGTGTAGCGGTCGTTGTTTCTTGAGAACATGTGTGATGTCGGTCCAGGTGTCGATACGATGTTCGACAATATATGGGTCGAGGCCAAGCATCTCCGTGTATGACCAAGCGAAGATATCCCTGTATTCTTGGAAGAGGGATTTGTAGTCAACTATTTCCTGTGTAGTACAAGCGGCTCCAATGATGATTTCTTCGACTATGCCCGGTTTAATGGAAATGTCGATTTTGATGGTGGGGGAAATGTTGGCCAAATTACCTTCTTCAAAAGCGTCGGGTGCAGGAATAGGATTGTTGAACCAATCGATAGGCNAATTTTGGTGATAGCTTGGACTTTGAGGGGGTCCACGATGATACCTCTTTGTGAAACGATGAAACCGAGGAGGCGCCCTGCGGTGACATAGAACACACACTTGAGAGGGTTCAAGCGGATGTTGTACTGACGACACCGTTGAAAGATGATTCGTAAATAATCGAGATGTTGGGTGCGTTTCTTGGACCGATCAGTGAGGTCGTCCAAGTAGGCGAGGATGATTTTATCCAGATCATGAAATATGTATGTCATCACCCGCTGGAAGGTTGCGCCGATGTTTTTTAAGCCAAAAGGCATGACACGATATGAAAACGTACCCCACGGGGTAATGAATGCGGTTTTGTATTGATCGGCTGGGTGAATTTGAATTTGGTTATAGCCAGAGAATCCGTCCATAAAGGAAAGAGCCTCGTGGCCGGCACAGTCATCGATAATCTAATCGATGAAAGGCGTTGGGAAGTTGTCCTTGGGACATGCGTTATTGAGATCGTGAAAATCGGTGCAAACACGGATAGATCCCTATTTTTTGTCGACGGGTATAGGGTTGGAAACCCATGATGTATAAGCGATGGGGTAAATGAATCTGGCCGTATGTAATTTATCAATTTCTTCTTTGATAGCCGCGGCCTTAGATGGGTGTAGCGGTCGTTGTTTCTGGAGAACATGTGTGATGTCGGTCCAGGTGTCGATACGATGTTCGACAATATATGGGTCGAGGCCAGGAATCTCCGTGTATGACCAGGCGAAGATATCCCTGTATTCTTGGAAGAGGGATTTGTAGTCAGCTATTTCCTGTGGAGTACAAGCGGCTCCAATGATGATTTCTTAGACTATGCCCGGTTTAATGGAAATGTCGATTTTGATGGTGGGGGAAATGTTGGCCAAATTACCTTCTTCAAAAGCGTCGGGTGCAGGAATAGGATTGTTGAACCAATCGATAGGCCCTGATGGGATAAATTATTTGGTTTTGACCGCGTAAACGGGGTTGTGGCTAGGAGGCATGTGGGCTTCCTGCGGAAGGAAGAGAGCATGGTGATGTAGTGCGTCCCAAGGAGAGTCTAGGTGTTGTAGCTCTTCCAATATGTCTTTGTCACATTGAAAATGACGAGAATATAATGGATCGTGAGGAGTGATCTTAGCTCTAGTGTGATTGCCCCCTGCTGGTGAAGCAAGGGGAGAGGTGTGAGCATATGGTGAGGGTTCGCTCGTCATGAACCATATTTTTAAGTACTGAGGGGTACCCGTGGTGGTTGGGTGGGTAATCTCTGCAGGGGAATGAGCAGGAGAGTTGGGAGGGTTACGGGGTAAATCCTCAGATGTGCC
>JZKD02S1924042.1:1206101-1224751 GCA_000966675.3 Picea glauca
AGCCACATCAGCGCGCATGCATTCATGTGCTGAAAAGGAGGTGCAACATCATTCATGTTTGTATTGAATGTAATTTAATGTGCTTAGGCTGTTGAGCCAGGAAATCCATGCCTTTTCACAGGCATTAGATAGGATCAGCCTTTATTGTAGATTGGCTGAGATCTAGGTCCGATTCTATACTAGACAACCCCATTCATTGTAATTGAATAGGGTAGGTGTACCTGGAGGGAAGCGCTCAATGATCCCTTAGGTAAAAGAGGTTTCAGATCTCATTTTGAAAGAGACTCCGCCAAGAGAGAAAGAGAGAGAGGGAGACAAGGTAGAGTAGAGTAAAGCTGAGGAGAGATCGGTAACACCTTGTAAAATATACAGGCATTTGCCATTATTAATACAGAGCAGTTTTTCCTGCACCAGTCTGTTATTATATGCATGTCTGTATGTGTGTGTTCATTATATGCTGCAATTGTGTATTGTTATCATGTATTTGCAGGGAGTTGGTTTGATTTCAGGTTTGAGAGGTCTTTGAGGGTTCATGCCATGAGGGCGTGACATAGTGTTGAGACTCTGAATCCCAGTGCACAGAGGAGGCACTTCTGAACTCGTGAGGAGTCAGACAAAGACGTGCTGAGGGCACAAGCCTTGAAGACAACAACTCATACAAAAGGAGGACTTTGGGGTTGCTGAATACCTCAATAGTCAAGGCAGTGTAGCTGAGACACTGTTGGAAACAGAACCTCTGAGAAGTTTTGTAGGAGCTCTACCAAGAGGGTATTGAGCGTGCACCGAGGAAAGAACTCTGCTGTGAGTTCAAGAAGATAGAATTCTATTGAGGGTTCTGAAGAGCTCCGTTTGGAGGACATCGAGTGAAGTGCATGAGTACACAGGAAGAAATAATTGGTGGGTGTTCTGTGCCAGAGATACTCCGCCGGGAGGGCGTTGAGAGAGTGCGCAGACAGCACCGGGAAAATGAACTCTTTGAGTTCTATCATTTGAAAGAAGGTCCAGTGAGGGAAATTTCACTGGGTTAATGAATACCCAGAAAGACTCAGTGAGAAGGTCGCTTGAGAAGAAGGATAGCAAGAGGCATCTATATTCTCCATCAGAGAGAGAAGGAAGAGAAAATCCCCCAAGGGGTCTGAGTGTCTGTGGAAGCTCAGGACAGATAGCGCTTTGCACGCGAAGACTCTGCAGGAGTGCAAGAGCCAAAGAATCCTGTGAGGATTCAAAAGGGCAAAAGCTATGGAAGGATAGCGTTTTCATACGCACATGCGAGACTCAAGTCGAGGGGTTCGCAGGGCAGAAAGGAAGCAAAGGTCGAGGCCTTTGAGACTTGGAGATTCTTCCAAGCATAGGAAGGAAGGAAACGTAGAAGCTCAAGAGGGATAGTTCCGTGGTGAAGACTTTGGGAACAGACCCAGGAGGAGCTCGAACCGAGAGAAGCTTGGAACGGGGAGGAATCTCCAAGGCGGAGAATCAACGGACCGGATAAGCGGAGGAGGATCGCGCAATCTCGAGGATCATTGGATCGTGGAGAAGTTGCGTGGGTGTTAAACCAGGGGCGCAGGAGGGACTAAGAGCCGTCGCGTATCGGCATATCGGGATTCAGCATTTGACGAGAGAAGAGGTTTGCGCTCATTGAAATCGCGAGTAGCGATTTCTCGATTTAACGGGAACCGTTGATCAGGGCAAGGACAGGTGGCGCGCGATCCCAAGAAGTCGGACTTCGGGATTTCGGCTTTCGACATTTGGCGGGGTAAGAAATTTATACCTCGTGAAATCGCAAGTAGCGATTTCCCAATTTCATGGGAACCGTCGATTGTCGGAGGGATAGGTGGCACGAATCCAGAGAATCGGGGGTTCGGCATCCGGGATTTCCCAATGCAAGAAATTCGTGACAGTTAAAATCGCGATCCCGCGATTCCCGATCACACGAGCGGAGGAGTGACGTAGCTGAGTGGGACCTCCAGAGCAGGTGGAGGACAGGTGTCATCGAACTTCGGGGTTTCGGAATTTTGTGTTTCGGGGTTTTCGACCACGAAGAAAACTTGTATCGCGGATTCGCGATCCGCGAAATCCCGATGTGACGTGGCTGAGTGGGACCCCAGGTATTAGTGGGAGACAGGTGGAGAAGTCTCGGGGAATCAACACTTCGGCACTCGGGGTTTTAAAAATACAGAGTGTTGACATCGCAAAGGGCGATATCTTGATAGGGAAAATCCCGATATCAGAAAGGGTTGACCCGTTGACCATCGGGGTTCGGGGTTTTGAGTTGCATGTGACTGCGCTCACAGAATTCGCGAGATCGCGAATTCCGATTTCCCGGTTTCCGAAGGGGAGATCGCCGAAGGAGGATACTGTGGGTAACTCCCGAGGGGAGTTGGAAGAGAGTTGTGACTCTTCGGATCGAGCAAAGAGAAGGTCTTGGTAAGAGAAGGGGGGAGACTGTCGTGAGGGTTGCCTCTTTTGCATCGAGTATGTATTCTAGGAGGTACCAAGACTACCCCCAGAAATAGATATTGATTTCTCTATTAACCTGATGCCCAGAGCATCTCCAATATCAAAAGCTCCTTACAGAATGAGTACACCAGAGCTGAAAGAACTGCAATTGCAACTTGAAGAGCTTCTGAAGAAGGGGTATATATTCCCTAGTGTGTCACCTTGGGGAGCCCCGATCCTATTCGTGAAGAACAAGGATGGGACATTGAGATTATGTATCGATTTCAGATAGTTGAACAAAGTGACTGTTAAGAACAAGTATCCTCTGCCAAGGATCGATGATCTCTTTGATCAGTTGAAGGATTATAATATATTTTCAAATATAGATCTCATGTCAGGATATCACCAGGTAATAATAAAGGATGAATACATCAACAAGACCTCTTTCAGAACAAGGTATGGTCATTATGAATTCACAGTGGTGCCATTTGGGCTGTCAAATGCACCCGTTGTTTTTATGTGCCTAATGAATGGTGTATTCATGGACTATCTCGACAATTTTGTCAAAGTATTTTTAGATGACTTCCTGGTGTATTCCATTTCGTAGGAAGAGAATGAAAAATATCTAAGGATGGTGTTGCAGGTGCTAAGAGAGAACCAACTATATTCAAAATTGAGCAAGTGCTCATTTTATCAAAAGAAGATCCATTACTTGGGGCATATCATTTCAAAGGATGGGATAGTTGTAGATCCTAAGAAGATAGAATCGATCAGAGAATGGTCAGTGCCAAAGAATGTGACATAAGTTAGATCCTTTATGGGTCTAGTTGGCTATTAGAGAAGGTTCATTGCAGGGTTCTCAAGGATAGCTCACCCTATCACTTTCTTGCAGAGGAAGGAGAAGAAATTCCAGTAGACAAAAGAATGTGAGAAGAGATTCCAGCAATTGAAGTAGTTGTTAACCAGTTCTCTAATCCTAAGGATAACAGATCCAAATGAGGATGTCATAGTGTGCACATATGCATGCAAAGAAGGACTAGGAGGAGTACTCAGTCATAATGGGTTCGTAATTTGTTATGTGTCCAGGAAGCTGAAAGAGAACGGAAAGAACTATGCAACTCATGATTTGGAGTTGGCGGCTATTGTTCATGCTCTAAATAAATGGATGCATTACCTCATGGGAAAGATGTTTGAACTGAGGAAATACCATAATGGTCTGAAGTATTTGTTTGATCAACCAACCTTGAATGCTAGGCAGAGTAGGTGGTTAGAATTCCTCTGTGAGTACGACTTTGATATCAAGCATATCAAAGGAAAGGAGAACAAAGTGGTTGATGCACTCAACAGTAGAGTGCATGAACGACATGATACAACCATTAGCATGTACCAAAATGACATTAAGGGAATAATTTTGGAAGCTGCATATGCAGATTTGCAGTACATGGAATTGGTAGAAAAGTTACAACAAGGTAAGATGCTGCAAAAAGTGGAAGATTATAAATTAGAGGTTGATGGAATACTTCTGTACAAAAACAGAGTTTATGTACCTAATGTCCAAGACTTGAAAATTATGATTTTGAATGAAATGCATAATGTGCCTTATGCTGGGTACCCTGTATATCAGAAAATTGTGGTAGTAGTCAAGAGCCATTACTTTTGGCTAGGTATGAAGAACGAAATTGTAGAATACATCGCCAGATGTATGGAGTGTCAGAAGGTTAAAGTTGAGCATAGGCACCCAACCAGGTTGCTACAACCTTTACCCATCCCTGAGTGGAAGTGGGAGGTAGTGACAATGAATTTCATCACATGATTTCCTAGAACAGGAAAGAAACATTATTCAATCATGGTGGTGGTGGACAATCTTACGAAAGATGCCCATTTTATTCCATTAAAGACTACTCACAAGGAAACTAACGTTGCTGATATTTTTATGAAGGAAATAAAATGATTGCACGGTGACCCGAAGACAATTGTGTCTGACAGAGACCCGAAGTTCACCTCAAAATTCTGGAAAGGGTTATTCAAGGGGTTCAGAACAAATCTGAACTTCAACACTGCTTATCATATTGAGTATGATGGACAGACATAGAGGGTAAACCAAGTGATAAAAGATATGCTAAGGATGTATGTAATGGACAAACCATCTAAATGGGAATACTACCTACACTTGGTAGAATTCGCCTATAACAATGGGTATCAAGCATCACTGAAGATGAGATCATTTGAAGCACTTTATGGAAGAAAGTGCAACGCTCTAGTAAGTTGGGATAACCCAGTTGATAGAGCAATGGTTCGGCCAGAGTTACTCAAGGAAATGGAAGAAAAAATATTGAAGATTAAGTAGAATTTGAAAGCTTCCCAAGATAGGGAAAAGAGTTATGCTGATAAGAACAGGACCCACAGGGAGTTTAAAGTGGGTAATCATGTTTTCCTAAAAGTGAAAGCTAACAGAAGTTCCATGAAGCTCGGAAATTGTTCAAAGTTGGCAGCCAGATTTTGAGGACCATTTGAAATCCTAGAAAGAATTGGACCAGTTGCATATATGATTGCATTTCCTACATCCATGAATGTACATAATGTGTTTCATATTTCATTGCTTAAGAAATATATACCTGATGCTAATCATGTAATTGATTGGAATGTGATTCAGGTGGAGCAAGAAGGAATCTTGCAAGTGCATTCAGTGCATATACTAGACTGAGAAAGAAAGAATCTCTGGAATCGAGCCATAGGGCTTGTAAAATTCCAGTGGACCTGGTACAGTCCTGAGGACGCAACATGGGAGCATGAAGATGCTATGCGGGCAAAGTACCCACATATTTTTTAAGATTTTGGAAATCTTGTTGTTGTTTTGTAAATAAGTTTCACTGAGGACAGTGAAAAAATAAGGGGAGAGGATTTTAATACCCCAAGGCCGAGCCCCTTCTGAATTGTAATTTTTTCTTATAGGTTGGTGAGCCAAGTGGTTGTAATTTGAAATACTTATGTGTTTATTAGGCTGGTGAGCCAGATGCCAAGACCAATGAGCCTGATTTTTGTATATGTAATTATGCAGAACATTAATAAAAATATAAACATTGTTGCATGTAGACCGACCACGAAGAAGAGTTATGGGGGACTAAGATCCACTAGGTAGGGTAAGGAAAGGGGGGCTAAGTATTTGAGCCTAGGGGATAAGCTAAGGGGCTTACCTCTAGAGGAATAATATTTTAATATTAATTCATGCAGACTAAAGTGGAAATTATATGTTTTGTTATCCTAAGTTCCTGGAAAGTGGGACATAAGCTAAATGGAGCACATGCATCTCCAGGAAGACAAGTGTCAACCTGGGTGCATGCAGTTAAAGTTGAAGCTTCAACTTGTGTTAAGGGGTTTGAGAGTCACTCTGCGGTCATCCACCTCAGTTCGTCCTGACATTTTTCCATTACGCTCATGAACCCAATTGTTTCTCTGCGTCTGACCTTGGCATACCCTAAGACATCGTTGAAACCAGAAAGGGGGAATCTGTCTTGTGTTGTTTCCTATGAATCTCGACACACAATTCGTCCTGTGTTGTTTCCCATGAATCTCAATGCACAAGTCATCCTGTGTTGTTTCCTATGAAGCCCGACACACAAACAATCCTATGTTTTTTCTTGTGAATCCCGACGCACAAGAAGTCCTGTGTTGTTTCCTGTGAAGCCCGACGCAATTATGTTTTCCTAAGACATGTTGTGACTTAGTGTTAGGATGTTGTCTTGTTGGGTTTCCATACCCATTTTCCTTGTTGTTGTTTTCTGTTGCTTTTGCTTTCACCTGTACTTGGTTGTTGCTGAGTTGAAGACTGGTTGAAGAGGCAGGTTGTCAAGTCTGTGAGAAAATATCCCAGGTGAGAGAGTCTACTGGGAAGTGAGTTCTCCTGGAAGGGAGTCCCTTAGTATCCACAGTTCTATGAGACTTGTGGTCCAGCCTGTTGTTGAATCCCAAGGTAAGTGAGGTGTACTAGCCGATGGAATTGTATTAGTGAAGGTGTATCTTTCTGGGGTGGAGGAGGTGTGTGGGGAATGAGGGTCTGTGTGTTGTGGGCATAAGTGGCTTCTGGGATAAAATATCCTTCTTGTTTCTTTGTGCAACTTCCTTGTTGTCCTTCCCAAGCCTAGAATTCCCTTTCCCGATGGATTTTAGTACTATCTTGGGGGTGACCTACTGCTAAGAGTGATGAGAAGCAGGGTCTAAGGCTGGGAGATTCCTGGAAGGTATGCACTCAGTTGGTGTATTTACTCCAACTAAAAGACAAGTATCATTACTGTGTTTAATTATGTATTTTATGCATTGTTTTGTGATGCTTGAATCTTATCATGTATTATGTTGCGTATATGAATTAATGTTAATTTCATCATTGTGTATTTTACCAATAATTCTTTGATTACTCTATGTTAAGTATTTTAATTCATTAAAATGCATGTTATATATATAAGTGTATATTCTGCGTGGTAGCATTACCTAGTCTGTGGATGGTTGGGGATGTTACAACACCAATCAGTGGAAAGTATCAAATAACTCGGCACTGTTCAATAGGGCTAAGACACCAAAGAACACGCCATTCATATACTAAGGGATAACAACATTAATTGCATAAAGTAGTTGACCGACTACTGGGTGGAAATAGCCCAAGAACCTCACCAGGAAATCCAAGAGAAATGGGTCGAGTGCGAAAAGAGTTGGACCAAGATCAACCAGGTGATGGAAGACATCGGCCTCACAGAATTCGGCACACCCAATGACTTTGTCAACTTGCATGACATAGTCAAATTACATGCTAAACATGAAGCATCATGGGCTACATAGATAAAACAGGTGGAAAACATGGTGCCAGGACAAGTACAACAGTTCATGGAGCACCCAATCAAGGCTCAGACAGTGCTACAACAGTTAAGTGCTAAAGTAGTCAAATATCAGGTACATGCAGTGGAGATAAATGAGATCCTTTCGACCCTGATGGACCAACAAAGGTTCCCGTATGACAACACATGCAAGGAACTCTTCGTTAAATGGTCAGAGTATGAGAAGATTCATCCATGCAAGTAAGATAATTTGATGGCTCTTAGAAGACTGAGATATGAAAGTGCCATGTGGAATTTTTTTGTTTTACTTACATGCACTTTTGATAGTTATTTTTAGTTAATAATATGTTATAAATAAGAGGATCAACCTATTAGAAAAGGTCGATGATTTTTGAAAAGACCCTCATTTTTGGATTTGTAAAGAAATATTTCAGAGCTGCCTTAATTTAGAAGTCTTGTTTAGGATTAGAGACAAAGTTTTTTTGTTTTTCATCAAAAGCATGTATGATTGGATCTAAAGAAGATTTATTTCTGATTTCATCTTATGAATGGATGCTATAATGAGTAAGAGCCTCTGAATCTATTGATAAGTTATCTAATTCAATATGTTTATAGTTCTTGTCTCTAATGATGAAGATTAAATAGTTGTGTTAATATGTGATTGATGATTAGAGTTAAAAAAACTATTTTTCTTTTCGTCCTTTATTGCATGTATGTTTTTCTTCTGATAATAGTATCCAAGTCTATAATTGGAGCACCATCGGGTTAGTGTATTAGTACTAGAATTGTTGTAGGTGTAAGAATCATTGTTTGCATGCTTGAGTAAGAGGGTTATCCCGAGCTCAACCTTCTTTAGTAGTTAAGTCCTTTCCCCTTTGTTACCTGACTGGTTTATACCAACATTCATCTTGTATCAGTCCCCCCTATAAGAGAAAATACAAAAAGAGAATGTTCGAACTGAAGGAGGAGTTTTCACAACAGGACATCCTTCCAATCAATATGTAAATCCCATCGATTAATTGGTCGGATCGCAAGATCTGGAGAACCATTCCACCAACAAAAGTTGCAGAGTCTAATTGGGCCTCAATGGTGGGTTTGGTTCCTACTATTGAGTTAAAGGGATTTAGGACCCCTCAACAGTAGGGAATGTGCATCCATCATCCAAACCAACGACGAGACTTAATTCGACGTTTGGTGATGAACATTCCTTTTCTTTTCCGCACGCATGTCCCCGGGAGTACCGAATTCCCGAACTCCGTGTTTCTCTAGCCTTTGGGCCTTTCAAATTACTCACAACACTTCATTCCAACCTCCCCGAGTCTTGAATTCCTGGACTCCTGAAGGGTCCACCCTCGCACATGGTGACGTAACAGATGTGAAGGAAAAATACAAGTGGGTCCCACATACTCCTCCCACCAAATGGAACAAGCGGTAAGAACCAGGTGTGATACGTAGGAGGGAAAATATGACACATGGCCCCTTCAGTGGGTGACATGTGTCACGTGTTAATAGAAGCGTAGGGTCTATGAGACATATGATTCTAGGTGACACGTGGCATGTTAGTTGCAGGTCCATGTCACCCTAGATGACATCACTGCACCATGTCACTTCAAACTGATAGCCTTCTAATCCCTTCAATCTCACAGTCAAGGTGTGTCCACATAACCCATGTATCGATGACCTTCATTACTTCATAAATTTGGCATTCAGGGAATCCATGGTGTGACTTCCTCCTTAGTCCCGAAGTGGTCAGCGCCAGGCTGACCATGATCTAGATTTGACAGTTATGGGAGATCCTAAAACATCATCAGATATACGGCTCTTATCACTTCATGAATTCAGCGTTCGGGTCCTCCACTCGCTTACCACCACCTTTCTTCCGGAGTGGTCAACGTTGGGATGACCTTGGCATAAATTCAACTGCTAGGGAAGATCCTGAAGGATCCCTAAATCTATGGTTCTCGTTACTTCATATATCCAGCCTTTGGGGGTTTCATCTTTATGGCTGCTCACTTATCTTGAAGTAGGACTTCACTGAAGTACTGTACGCGGGTCCCTCCTCTGGATGATTGTACGATTAAGAGGGGTTCTTAATGAACTCCCCAGATCCACGACTCTCATCACTTCGTGACTAACGTGTTCAGGGAGCTTGATGCTATATCATCCCCATTCTCATAGAGTGGGACTTTGACAAAGTTACATCAACATGGATCCAATGACCAAGGCGGCTCCTGAATACTCTTAGATCGGTGGTTTGCGTTACTTCGCGATAACTGAATGGATCGAGGTTTAACAGTAGGGAAATTCTGTCTGTCCCAGATAAGGAAACTGTCAGGTGCCATTCAACCTTGTGGGTAACCGAAGCCATCTGTTTCCTTCGGTCAATTTATAAATAGTAGGGTTGAAACATTCTGGAGCTCCAAAA
The DNA here is from genome assembly GCA_000966675.3 of Picea glauca. Classification (NCBI taxonomy): domain Eukaryota; kingdom Viridiplantae; phylum Streptophyta; class Pinopsida; order Pinales; family Pinaceae; genus Picea; species Picea glauca. The sequence goes on from JZKD02S1924042.1 coordinate 1,215,789, forward strand.
TATTGAATTTTCGATGCCATAAAGGCTTAGCTCCTTTCGGGCCTAACGTAGGGATCCAAGACCTTGGTCACATGGGTCCTTTGAAAACTCTTGTGGGATACACGCTAATTCCTTTAGCCGTAAATGGGTTAAGGACATGGGCATGAGCCCTCGATCATACGGTGAGGAGTTTGAAGGAGGCGCACCCCTTCCACAGGGTTTGAACTTGGAATTCCTGTGAGGGTAGATCCTAGAGATCGGCTGGACTTAAACATTCCAATAAATCATACACCGACCCTCTTGTAGGCTTACATCCCACGACTCTTTAACTTCTAAAATAAGGAAAAAAAAAGAACATTCAAAAGCATTATTTCACAGGGAGATAATACATATATCTACCTTAATGATTGAATACAAAACTCATTCATAGACAGATAAATATATATATTCAATCATCATTTCCATTTCAATACACAAAGTATGAAGATACTTATCAAAAACCAGAAACCGTGAAGCGACTGCTCAAAGGGGTGTCTGTTTCCATCCAAAAATAGGCATAACCACTCCTAACGAATTTACTATTGGCCACCCCCGAGATAGACCATGATGCCCTTAGAGATACTCTTCATTCTTTCTCAATTACAGTCAAGGAGGAAGGTTACTCTCCTCCTCCCACAAGATCTTGGAAACCAATTTCCTCTATACCAAGCAAGGAGGTCTGCATGAGTACTTCCACAGTCACTCGTGAGCCTCATTTATCTGTTTGTAACGAAAAACCTTCCCACGTCTTCTTGCACCCAGAACGATCTTATTACCCAGTTCTTCCTCGAACCAGAGAGTTGTAACCACTCTTTTTCTTATCTCTATATTGCTCTTTCAACTTTACTCTCTTCACAGATATTCTTCCTCGCTCTCTTGCCTCTGCCCATGAATTACCTCTTTGTTTCCTTCCTCAGCAAGGTTGCATGGGTTCCAATCCCCATCTCATGGTAAGTTATGTAAGTCTTGCAGATGGGTACCCTACCCTATCTCCTCATTAATTCTTGAGGAGGACTCTTCCAGCTACCACTCTCACTGGAAATTCATTTCTGGGTCAGAGAACTGTTCTGGGTCTGAGCCATTAATTCACATAAGGTATTGGTTTGGTGGGGGGAGTCATCTCAACCATTTCTGGTTCCCCTCACCATCTTTATCATAGAATCCATGGTCTATCTTGGAAAAACCCCTTTTGAGTAGTTATGCAACACTTATCCATTTTATATTAATAACAGAAAATACATAAATTGACCCTTTATACAAAGGCTCATCAAATCAAACATTCACACATATCTAGTCTTCCATAGTTTCTTGGCTAGTTATAATTATATTTACAAATGGGGGAAACATGGGTATTAAAATCCCTTCCCCCTTAAAGGAAACTCATCCTCGATGTTTTATCTTCGATCTACTTTGTATGTATAGAAGAAAACAAAAATGGATATGCATGTTTCATGGCATCCTCCATTTCCCATATAGCCTCATCTGGGCCCAAAGTGTTTCCATTGCACCTTGACCTGTGAAATGGTTCTGTTTCTGAGTGGGGTTTCCTTCCTGTCTATTATGCATTGAGGTTTTGGCAGGAATTCTCCCTCTGGTTCCACTGGAATCACAAAGGAGTCAATAATATGATTAGAATCATGTACATATTTCTATAATAACGAAACATGGAAAACATCATGTGCCTTCATTGTGGGAGGGAGTGCTAGCCTATAAGCTACAGGTCCCACTCTATCCAAAATTTCAAATGGTCCACAATACCGAGGTGCCATATTGGCCCAAGCTCCCATCCTCAAGGATCTTTTATTGGGTCTAACTCAGAGATACACATGATCCTCTGTTTTGAACTCTCTAGGAGTCCTTTTTCTGTCTGCATAGATTTTTTTGTCTATCCTGAGCTATTTTTAGATTCTGTTTTATTTGAATTACTTGTTGTTCCATTTCTTTCAGCATGTATGGACCGATTGTAATTCTATCTACTGGATTATCCTAGTTGATTGGAATCTTGCACTATCTACCATAGATAGCCTCGAAAGGGCTAATCTTTAATGAATCTTGATAGCCATTGTTGTAGGCAAACTGTACCAGTGGTCGGTAGTCTTCCCACTTCTTAGGCTGATGATTTTCCTGGATCCTTAACACGTCCTTCAACACTTTGTTTACCCTCTCCATCTTTCCATTAGTTTGAGGGTTATAGGTTGTGCTAAATAGAAATTTAGTTTCAAAACCAACAAATAAATATTTCCAAAATATTGAAGTACATTTTGTATCTCTGTCAGATATGATCTCCTTAGGCATGCCATGCAACCTAAATATTTATTTCATGAAAATAATGGCAATATATACTGCCTTTCAAGTTGAATTGACGGGAATGAAGTGAGTTGAATTGCTCAATTTTTCCGCCACTACCATGATGGCATCGTTCTGTTTGGACGATTTTGGTAATCCTGTGATGAAATCCATGGAAATGGTTTCCCATTTCCATTCTGGGATTGGTAGGGGATGGAACATCCATGCTGGATTTCAGTGTTCTACTTTAACCTACTGACATTCTAGACATTTAGATAAGTAATCAACTACGACCTTCTTCAATCCGAGCCAATAAAACAGTTTCCTATTGGATGTGATCATCTTCTGATAACCAGGATGACCAATATATGTTATTTTGTGTAGTTCATCCACCATGAACCTATTCAAGTCATCAAAATTCAGAATATACAAACTAACTTTGTAAGTTAGTAAGCCATCCTTCAACAATTGATATCCTTCGTACTTCATCCACGTGGGCTCTTGTGATAGGTACGGTTTTATAGTATTGAAAAATGCATCCATTTCTTGTGCATTATGGAATCTATCCCTGATGTTTGTTTCACAGGTGCTTACAATTTCAAAGTGAATCACTTTCACACATCTGCTAAGGGAATCAACCACCCAATTTTCTTTTCCTTTGATATGCTTGATTTCAAAATCAAACTCACTAAGGAGAGCCATTGATCTAGCTTGTATAGCATTAATTTTTGGTTGATCAGATAGGTACCTCAACCCACAATGATATGTAATCAACACAAATCTTCTACCCATGAGGTAATGCCTCCACATTTTTAAAGAATACACTATGGCCTCCAATTCAAGATCATGGGTCACATAATTGATTTCATGCTCTTTCAATTTTGTGGATTCATAGAAAAATACATGTTCTTCTTGCATAAGGACTCCTCCAAGTCCTTCCTTGTAGGCATATGTACACACAAGGAAGTCTTTGTTTGGATCTACAATATTCAACACATGTGCATTGGTTAGAAGGAATTTTAGTTCTTGGAATATCTCTTCACATTCTGATGTCCAAAGGAATTTAACTCCCTTTTTTTGAAGGGAATTTATTGGGCAACCAATCTTGGAAAATCCTTTTATGAACCTCCTATAGTATCCTTATAGGCCCATAAATTATATGATATCATATACATCCTTTGGGGTAGAACAATCCATAATGGCTTTGATCTTTTCATGATCAATAGACACCCCTTCTTCAGAAATAACATGGCCTAAGTAATGGACTTGTTTCTGGAAAAAGTTGCACTTACTAAACTTAGCATAGAGATGATGTTCTCTTAGTACTTGAAGCACTAAATTGAGATGTTATTCATTCTCTTCCCTATTCTTAGAATATTTTAGGATATCATCAATGAAAACCAATACAAATCTATCTAAGAATTTATTGAGTACATTATTCATTAAGCACATAAAAGTGGTTGGTGCATTGATTATCCCAAATGGCACCACCACAAAGTCATAGTGACCATACCTTCTCATAAAGGTTTTTTTATGGATGTATTTATCCTTAATTCAGACTTGATGGTATCCATACCTTAATTCAATCTTGGAGAAAATTGTAGCACCCCTTAATTGGTGAAACAAGTCATTAGTCCTTGGCAAGGGATACTTATTATTTATGGTCATATTATTGAGTTTCCTATAGTATATGCACAACCTAAGTGTGCCATCCTTCTTTTTCACAAATAAGGTTGGTGGTCCCCATGGAGACACACTAGTCCGAATGTATCCTTTTTCCATTATTTCCTTTAGATGTAGTTTGAGCTCAACTAGCTCTGGTGTACTCATTCTATAGGGTGTTCTAGACACTCGCATTGATCCTGGTGCAAGTTCTATTGAAAAGTCAATGTATCTTCTTGGAGGTAGACTTGGTACCTCTTTTGGGGAACACATCCTTATACTCTCTTAATATGGGATATTCCTCTAGGCTTGGATTTTCTTCCTCAACAGATTCCAACACCTATGTTTCATACAAAGGACATCCTTTCCTGCAATACTTCTTCACTTGAGGGGCTGATATTTGTCTCACTTAGACATGATTTTGAATCCCTTGTAGGCTTACCTTCTCCCTTCTTCATTGTCACACTCCAAAGTCTTGTTGTAACAATCCAACTTGGATTTATGTCCAGCCAACTAGTCCATGCCAATTAATAGGTCATAATATCCTAAAGGGAGTATGTTTAGGGTCACTTGGGTGGGTGATCCACTCATAAGGAATTGGCATGTTGGTATGACCTCTGTCACTTTTCTCTTGGTTCCAGTGGCTAGTTGTACCATCCACGATTTAACATGTTTAACTTGTTGCAATTTACATTTCTCAACAGTGTGAGGGGAAACATAACCCAAATTAGAACCAGGGTCAATTAAAATGGAAACTAGATGGTTGGAAATCATACCTTCCATCTCCACCACTAAATCTTGGTGGTCATCTTGTCTATTATCCAAGGCTACATAAATTTGTGATATGTGCCTAGCCACATCATTGACTATGTTAGCCTCTTGGACATTGTAGACCCTCCTATTGTTATGTTTCCTATATGGGTAGTCCCTCAGCATATGCTATTCTCCACAACCCCAACATTTTAAGGGTTCTCTCTTTGTATTATCAGTGTTACCTGGGGTTGCTCCAAAGGGTTTATTTCCACTCTAAGAGGGGAAATTTTTCTGGTATACACTTTTAGCAGGAAGGCTCATCTTAGAACCTTTCCCATAGCTCTTGAATCTTGAGGGTTTAAATCCCTTCTTCTTGAAACCGAAAGAGATTTTCTTCTTCTAGTGCTCATGAGATTATGTCTTATTCTTGAACTTCTCATAGAAATACCTCACCTTTCGTATAGTGTCTTCTAATGTCTTTGACTCATCAAATTCAATTATGTCCCAAAAGGACTGAGGCATTCCACTAATAAATAATTTCATATTTACCTTTTCATCTCTGATGTAGGGCACATACCTTATCAGCTCAAGGAATTTATTGATATATTCTTCTATGGTGAGCTGCCCCAACTTGAGTTCATAGAAATCCTTGGTATTACCATCAAAGTATTTCTTGGATAGGTACTTATTCTTGAAGTATTTCTCAAATTGTTTCCATGACAGGTCCTCATGGATTCCTTTTACATTCTAAAGGTCTTCCCACCAAATGGAGAAATTTCCATTCAGGTTAAAAATGGATATTTGAACCTTTAAATTTTCAGAGTCGTCATGGAATCTGAAGTACTTGTTCAAGATAATACGCTAAACTTCTTCCTCTTCCACCTTCTTAATTTGTCCATTGAAAGTGGGTGGTATGGCTTTCTTGAACTCTTTAGGGTCATGACTCTTGGAATGTTTCCTCTTCTTTCCTCTCTTCTGGGAATGTGAACTAGTTTTGCTACTAGAAGATTCCTTGGAGTTGTCATTCTCCTCACCAGAGGATTCTACTGATGAGTGTCTCTTGGCTCCATGTTGGGCCTTATTTGAGGTGCTCCTCCTTGTGTGTCAACTTTCAAGGCCATTCTTTCGTATCTTAGGTAGAATTTAGGTTTTCTTCCTATGATGCTTTTCCACATGACTCATTGTTGGTCCATGCTGCAACTGCCTTTGTATATATGATAAGATATGCAGTGGAACTACACTGATTTCATTTTGTTTTTCCTGTTCTTTTATTATCCTTTCATTGTCAGCCTTACATCTCTATAATTCGTCCATGAGGCTTCTTACAGTTTCAACCAAGTCTGGAGGGGTTTCCATCGCCCTCCTTTCATTAGATTCTTCCTCTCTATTGTGGGAGATCTCCCCCAATTCATGGTGTGTCACCATAATTTATGTTGTAGTTTTCCCATGATTCACTGACTATTTAAGTGTTGATAAAACATTCCCTGTTAGTCACTAATCTACTAGTTTTATGAACAACACATAGTTCAAATTTTTCAAAACATATACAACAACAGAAAGTTTCATTCCTTCCTTCAGTAGAGGTTTAACTAAGAATCTTAGGAATGGGGTAACATAGGGTATCAACCCTAAAAGTTCTCTAAATAATATTTTTAAGTGACTCGTTCACGAGCCCAAGCAGGCCAAGTGTTGTAACCATGCTCTGATACCAATTTGTAACACACCCAACCCTTCAATACCCTTTTGTAGAGATGGGGCATCACAATTTTTGTTACTCAAATCATCTCTCCAAGATGATTCATCCTCTTCTACTCACTCGTAGATTTCTAACAAATATTAACAGGCTATAATAYGACCTCTAGTTTACAAGTTATGGCTTCCATAAGTCCTTTGGACGCTCATTGGTTGAGGGCCACGTGGCGTCCACGTGGGTCCATCTTGTTTGTACCATTTCCAGGTTCCAACCTCYCATAGAGAAGGTCCATCCACTATCCAAACCAACGGTGAGAATTAATTCTCATCTAACACACAGGCTAGAGGATAATTCGACGATCAACGCTTCGATGATGAATGCCCCTTTTCTTTTCCACACGCATGTCCCCCAGAGTCCCGAATTCTCAAACTCCTGAAGGAGCCCGTAATCCCTGCATGTGGATTTGGCCTTTGGGCCTTTCCACTTACTCACAACATTTCATCCCAAACCCCGGAGTCCCAAAGTCCCAGACTCTCGAAGTGTCCACCCCCTCACATGGTGATGTAATAGATGCGAAGGAAAAATACAAGTGGGTCTCACATTCTCCTCCTGTCAAATGGAACAAGTGGTAAGTGCGAGGTGTGATACACGGTGGGGCGGAGATGTTATGTGTCTCCTTTAGTAAGTGGCATGTGTCACTTGTTAATGGGAGCGTAGGGTCTACGAGACGTATGATTACATGTGACACGTGGCATGTAAGTTGCGGGTCCATGTCACCCTAGATGACATCACTACGCCATGTTACTCTAGAATGATAGCCTTCCAATATCTTCAATTTCACGATAAATGTGTGTCCATGTAACCCCTGTATCGACGTCCTCCATTACTTTGTAACTTTGGCGTTTGGGGAATCTATGGTGTGACTTCCTCCTTACTCCTGAAGTGGTCAAATCCAGGAAGACCATGATCTAGATCTGATAGTCACAGGAGATCTCGAAACATCCTCTGATCTACAGATCTTATCACTTCATGAGTTCAGGGTTAAGGTGATCCACTCGCTTAGAACCCCCTTTCTTCCGGAGTGGTCAGTGTCGGTCTGACCTTAACATAAATACAATGGCCAGGGAAGATAGAGAATAATCCCTAGATCTATGATTCTCGTTATTTTACAGATCCGACCTTCATGGGTTTCATCTTTATGGCCGCTCCACTCTCCCGAAGTAGGACTTCGCTGAAGTACCATATGGGGGTCCCTCTTTTGGATGATTGGATGGTTAAGAGGGGTTCTTAACGAACTCCCCAGATCCATGGCTCTCATCACTTCGTGACTTCGACATTTGGGGAGTTTGATGCTATATCATCCTCATTCTCACGGAGCGGGACTTTGCCGAAGTTACCTCGATGTGGATCCAATGACCAAGAGGGCTCCCGAATACTCTCATATTGGTGGTTCACGTTACTTCATGATAACTGAATAGATCGAGGTTTAATAGTGGGGAAAGTCTATCTTTCCTAGATAAGGAAACATCTATGTGCCAGTCCAACTTGTGGGTAACCACAACCATCAGTTGCCTTTGGCCGGTTTATAAATGGTAGGGTAGAAACATTTCAGAGCTCTGAACTCCCTAAGTTATGAAACCACAAAGGCTTATCTCCTTTCTGGCCTAGCGTAGGCTTCCCAGACCTTGGTCACATGGGTCCTTTCAAAACTCTTGTGGGATGTGTGCTAACTCCTTTAGCCATAAATGGGTTAAGGACATGGGCATGAGCCCTCAGTCATATGGTGAAGAGTTTGAAGGAGGCACCCTTCTTCTAAAGGGTTTGAACTTGGAATTCCAGTGATGGTAGATTCTAGATATCAGGAGGACTTACCTTGACCCTCTTGCAAGATTACATCCCATGACTCTTTAACTACAAGATTGAGGCAAGAAGACGACCATTCAAAAGCACGATTTCACAAGGATATAATACATATATCTACCTCAATAATTCAATACAAAAATCATTCATAGATAGATAAATATATATATTCAATCATCATTTCCATTTCAATACATAGAGTATGAATATACTTATCAAAAACCTGAAACCATGAAGAGACTACTGAAAGGGGTACCTGTTTCCACCCAACCATAGGCACAACCACTTTTGAAGGATTTACCGCTGGCCACCCTCGAGCTAGACCATGATGATTTGAGAGAGACTCTTTCTTCTTGCTCAATGAAAGTCAAGGATGAAGGTTACTCTCCTCCTCCCACAGGATCTTGGAAACAAGTTTTCTCTATACCAAGAAAGGAGGTATGCATGAGTACTTCCACAGTCACTCGTTAGCCTCATTTATTATCTTGTAACAGAAATACTGCCCATAACTTCTTGCACCCAGAATGAGCTTATTACCCAGTTCTTCATTGAACCTGAGAGTTGTAACCACTCTTTTTCTCTTCTCGAGATTTCTCTTTTGACTCTTCTCTTTTCGTATATCTACTTACTCTCTCTCTTGTCTCTTCCCACAAATTACCTCTTTCTTTCCTGCCTCAGCAAGGTTGTGTGG
>JZKD02S1924042.1:1225382-1244266 GCA_000966675.3 Picea glauca
GGGGGGGGTTCATCTCAACCATTTCTGGTTCCCCTCACCATCTCTCTCATAGAATCCATGGTCTATCTTGCCAAACCACCTTTTCAACGGTTATGCAACACTTATCCATTTTCTATTAATAGCAAAAAATACATACCTTGATCCTTTATACAAAGGCTCATCAAATCAAACATTCACACATATCTAGTCTTCCATAGTCTCTTGGCCACTTATAAATATATTTACAAACTGGGAGAAACAATAGTATTACAGTGTTGCACTTCCTGTCTTGTTTCCCCAGTTAGCACTTGTGTTGGGACTTTTCACAAGGCTGCTAATTTAGTTGGTAACAAGGATTTATCTGTAAAGTAGGATTCTCAAATTTTTTCCTCCTTGTCATAAAAAAATAGATATTCCCAAGGAAAATGATAGTCTGTGATGCTATCTATATTATCATCCTTGGTAGGTGATATTCCTTGTTGTGTGTTTGGGAATAGTGTCTCAACTAACCTTGATGCTAATATTAAAACACAACATCAAACCCTACCTCTTCTTTTAAATTCCTTTCTCAAACATGATGATAGGATACAATAGGGTATTTTATTTTCAAACTTTTTGTTTAGCATCCAAACATCTTTCATGTGCTATTTCATGCATAAGTAATCTTTTGGGGTTATTTTTTATGGAAGTTTTCCAAAGTTTATAGTTATTTCAATATTGTCATACTAAATGTGGTTGAACTTATACACTATCTAAAGTAAGGTAAGACACAAACTCGGAAATGAATCCATCCATTCAAATTACCATTTCCCATCCCATTAATGAACAAGGAAAATGGGATAGAAACGTAAATTAATTTGAAAGATAACAAAATCTTTTTTTTTAAACAAGTATTGACTATAAATGTCGTATCTAACCATATTTTATTATCCTAGTGTTTTAATTACTTGTAGAACATCAATCCAATTATTAATACTTTAAGTGCCCTTAGATTGGTGCTTTGAGCATCAAATTCTTTCATGTTATGCATAAAACCTTAACTTTTGAATTAATAAAGGGATATATATTTATAGAAGAATCAGTTACAAAAAGAAAACCACATTAGAATTTGACCATAAAGAACATGTTTGCTTTTTACTTCAACAAAGTGAAGTAAAACACATCTTTACACAGTTCCTACATTAGTTTTTGGTACTTTCTTTTCTAGTATATTGTGATGCATAGAATCTATGCTAGCCATAACCTTTTCAAAAAATTGTCTTCCTCGCAAATACTAATACCTAATGAACTAGCACTTGTTAAAATTTATGTATGTGCAAACTTTCATATCATTTTCTTCTACTATCATAAATGTTTTCAAGTCCAAATTTTAGTAGGAATTTATTAAAATTGACATGGCATAGTTAGATTATTTGTACAAACTTTTTCTTTCTTGGCATTTGTATTTGTGAGTTGTTGAATTGTTAACAAATTGGTCTTTAATATAATATTGCAACTTTGAGGGAATTATTTAGTAGACATAAGTGCAGTAATGTGGACCTTGTCCTAGAGATATCTCCTTAATAGAATAGTAAAAGAACTTTGCATTAACCTTTTCATAGAATTGGCTTAAAATCTTGAATAGAATATGTACAAAGTAGCTATAGAAGAAAGTCTCAAATGGTTCCACACACTCTTTTAGTCACTAGGAGAATGCTTGGGCAAAGTCTTGATTGATAGCCTTATTCTAAATTTAATAGTATAGCATGAATTCTTGTCACACAAAACTTCATTACTGAGCTATCCCGATACCTTTTATAGTATTTGAATGTATTTTCAAGCTCATTTCTTAAAGTTCACTCAATCATTCCATTTATATGTTTTCATATTTGTTTTTAGGCACTTAAATAACCATGAGTATGGTGTCTCCCTTTTGTCCTTATTTAACTTGATCTTTTGTATTTAACATTTCTATTAACCTACTTTTCTGATCATTTATTAGACATAAATAAAATTATTATATTTTATATGATTTCCCTCCATAAAACTCATTACTCTCAAATAAATCAAATCATTCTCTCTTGCAAATGTAATATATTTCTAAATGGCCTCTTGAAATAGTTTATTTGACCACTCCATGAGATTTTCTTTGAACTCTTTTTTCTATAGTTATATTATGCTCTCATCCATTTTTATAAACAAATTCTAAACTAAAAATTTATATAAAAACATTATTAAACTCTCATCCATTTTTATAAACAAATTCTAAACTAAAAATTTATATAAAAACATTATTAAAACAAAGAGCACATTTTTCAGAAAGATTACATAAAAAATAAGATACATCTTGATATGAGGTGGCAATCAAAACTTTTCTTTTATAAAAAAAGGCCCAAAATACTAGGGAGAGAAAGGGAAACCCTTTGCAATTATGTAATGGTTTCCAACTTATGAAACAAATAATTAACACAACAAAATCACTAAAAAGGAACTCCAAATATTTACGTCGACGATGAATATACACACCATTAATGCCAAAAAAAAAACTTTAAGATGATAGTTTGAACTACCTTTTTTTCACAATTTAACAAATACACCGAGACCAACTGACATGGAGTATTTTTTATTAGAAAAATCTTGATGTACGGAAGAAAATTAGTTTGAAGTCCAATTAGTTGTACTAAAGAAATTTTTCATTGTAAAAGTGGATGTAGATGAAATCAATTTATCTTGGTTGAAGTGATAAATTGTGAAGAATATGAAGGAGTTACCTCATTAAATATATTGTTATAAATTTAAAAAATATTTGAATTATAATTATAATCTTTCACCACTTAACCTTATAGTATAGCAATACTGAGGGTTTTAATAAATTAATGACTAAAGAAAGTTGTACCAAACCATGATATTGTTCATGTACAATGACACACTAATGGAATTGCATGCATTGTAGTAACACAATGGAGGTATTTTATTCATATTGATTTATCTTCGACCGATCACCTTCAATTTTATGGTATCTTTGAAATCAAATGGAAACAAAGATTGACATTTCCATGAAATCAAATGGAAACAAATATTGACATTTCCATTGATATTAATATATAGCATGCTCATTTGGGATTTTCATGTAGAGAAAAACAACATGGTGAGTGTAAGAAAAATTTCCAACATTTGTGGAAACAAGATTCGCTGAAGCAAAGAGGAGATAACAAGAATTTTATAATATACGGTTGATAAGAATGTGAGGCCTAGCCCAATGGGTGAGCTCAAGTTGTTGAGTATTGTGAATTACAAATAGGAGGCCATGGGGTCAAGTCTCCGGGCATATATATTGACACTCTGATCTTTGATGAATGGTCATGATCAATTCTCAACACCAAATCTACTGTCAAAGTTTCTTTGGGGTTCTTATGCACGTAATTTCGAATAAGGGTATAGGGCATTTGTAGGCGATTAAAATACTCTCGTTCCTTCCAGTGTTGCGATGAACTTAACTTCGATATCTTCATACCTTTGGTATGTACCCTCGGCTCCCAAGTGTCACCTCCCAACATCCCTCAAAGTGATGATTTTCTCATCCTGTAAACTTTCCATTCAAATAATAAGGGAAAACACAGGGTTATAGGCCCCATTAATCAAGCTTCCCATACATGCTTTCTACATGTAACCAACCATTTTCAAAATGGACTCAATAGATGAACAAGTCCAGATTTAACATTCATTCATCATATTATAATCTCTTTCAAAATCAAATTTCAAGGACTAACATTCATTAACATATATTTATAGGGTACACTTGGGAACACTTGTATTCTCTAGCTCAAAATCTAACCAACCAACTGACTTAGGGTGAATGCCTTTCCACCCAACCATAGGATCTGATGGTCCTTTAATTTCTACAACAAGCCACCCTCATTCTAGGCCATGATACCACTAGGGACTCTCATATATTCTCTCATAGGTTTAGAGTATGAAAATGAAGGTTACTCTCCTTCACTAATTGGAAACGATAGAAATCCCTTTTCTTCATTGAGGCTAGGACCAACATGAGCTTACAAGGAGCCTTCCTGGCTAGATTTTTGTAAGGTACCAGATCTATTATAATAGTTGAAAACATAAATATTACAGAGAATAACAACATAAAAACACATAATATGAAACCACATCACCAAAATAATAACTTTATTGATAGGAAACAATGTTCACTTTCCTCTTCGAGGGGGAAACCTCCAGTGTAGAAACGCTCTATTGCGATAATTCTCAAGACAAAAAATTCCCATGCCCTCGACTCCTATTTATACTAAATCTATCTACCAAAATAACAATCTATAGGAAGATCTTCTATAAGCGAAATCTTCTATTATGTATTCTTACATTTGGATTATTCTTCCTTATAACCAGGGCTTATTAATATTGGCCCTTATTGCATGGAAAATATATTATTCTACCTATGTGAGGAGTTATGGAGGTTAGGTCCCTAACATGCCCTCCCCCTTAAAAAATATCCTTGTCCTCAAGGCTTGAGATGAGGAAATTGTTGCAGAATGGTAGCTGGCTCCCAGGTGGCATTTGTTGGAGTTGTATCTTTCCACTGTACTAACACTTCCGTGGTGGTGCGTTGATGGAGACAAAGCTCAAAATGGTACAAGACTTCTTGTGGCTACAACCAGATGTAGCCTTCTTCATCCAACTTGGGAAGACTCGTTTGATTTTGGCACTTAGTTCCAATCACCTTCTTTAAGTAGGAGACATGAAAAACATGATGGAGCTTAGAATGATTGGGAAAAACTATCTGATAGGTCACTTGTCCCATGCGCTTAAGAATTGTATTAGGACCATAAAATTTGGGTGCAAGTTTCTGAAAATGGTTAGCCTTGAGTGAAGTCTTCTTATAACTTTGCAGTTCAAGAAACAACCGATCCCCTTTAGCAAATTGACGTTCTGAGCAACCTTGATCTGCTTGTTTCTTCATGTGATTATGAGCCATGAACAAATTCTCTTTGAGGGTATGAAGAATAGCCTCTTGAACTATAAGAGTTTGGTCAACCACCTGGACCTTTGAGACATTGGGCATGTATGAGATAACTGAAGGAGAATTTTTTCGATATACTGCTTCAAAAGAAGTCATGCAAGTACTTGTATGCTAAGAAGTTTTTTACCACCATTCAACTAGGAGTAAACATTGAGCCCACTAATTTTGATTATTAGATGAAAAACATCTTAAATATGTTTCCAAACACTTGTTGAAAACTTTAGTTTGAACATCAGTCTAGGGATGATAGGTTGTGCTGAGATGAAATTGGGTGCCGTGTAGCCTAAAAAAGTATTGCCAAAATTTGTTGGTAAAAGTGGGATTTGAGTCAGGGACAATAGAATGAGGCATGCCATGAAGATTGAAGATATGATCCATGAAAATTTGATCCATTTTGGATGCAATGAATGGGTGTTGAAGAGCATAGAAATGAGAATATTTGGAAAGACAATCAATGACCACCATGATGAAATATTTATTTCCCTACTTAGGTAAGCCAAAAATGAAATCCATAGAAACATCCCTCCAAATAAAGGGTGTAATTGGAAGAGGTTGTAGTGTGCCCAAGGATTTGATTGTTTTTCCCTTGTTGCATTGATAGACATCACATTCCACCACAAAGGTGTAGACATCCTGCTTCATACCATCTAGAAATATGTCCCTCATAAGAGGGGGTGATGAGTCACATATGATATTCTTGGGGCAGTAGCTTGAAAAGTGTGGAAAAATTAGGTGGTCATTTACATGCACGTTACTGACTATGGCACCAACCAACATGAAATTGCATAGGGTCATTAGATGCAGATCCTTCAGGTAGGGAGAGTTTTCCATATTTTCAAGTTGGAAGGACACCATGTGTGGTTGGAGGTGTTTCCTAGCCTTGGGATAGATGGGTAGTGTGTGCACACTACATCGCCTAACCCTCATGGTTAGATGCCCAGTTACTGTGGGATGGATGCTTGGTGTGCCAACGAGAAGAACTAGCTCTAGGGATAGTTTTATTCCATATTTTTTGTGAGATGACCAGTTGTAGTTTCCCAAAATCCATTTGGATTGGGCAGTAGAATAGTTATGTGTAAACTGACTCAAATGCATATTCCAGACTATCTGTGAGATGGAAAGTTTCCTAGTTTTGTATGAGATAGATGCCTATTTTTGTGTGATCTAGATGAAATCCCTATAATGACATAAGATCTAAAAGTACAATGAGGATGTTCCCACTAGAGATATCCTACTTTTGTTGATGAGGCCCTAGATGCATGAATATGATATGACCATTAGATAGTTTGTGTGTTTGACTATGACAAATCCTGTGTGGCTATGATGGTGATACTTATGACATGATCGGTTTGATCATGAGATGGAATATGTGGCCATGCTACTTGAGACATGATTTGTTTGATCATGAGATAGCTTGTGTGGCTATGGAAATGCTACTTGTAGGCTGGTATGCAAGACCATGTGAGTCTTTCCAATGCCATGTAATATGGATGGATGTGTTTGAGACCATTACATGAAGAACATATTAGTTAATAGCTCCATAGCTAAGAATGCATGTTTATGTTTTGATAGTTGTGGGAGGTATTAACCATTAAAAATATGTGTGAAAATAGGGGTGACCATCTCTACATATCATACCAAACTCATTTAGTATGGATCCTTCAAGATGGCTCGATTGGTACAAAAGGTGTACTCTGGTTTTAGGGGCCTTTATCTAAAAACATTATTCAATCACCACTCTCATCATATGACATTGACTAATGTGGTAGTATTATAGCTAGAAGAATGCTTTAGTCATTCCTATCAGCCCCCATCCCTTGTTGACGCAAAAGGCCAACTACTATGACTCACCTTTCTCAAAGTTGTGTTGGAGTTGGTGGGGGGATAGATGGTGCATAAGTTCCTCAAGATTCAGAGGCTTCATTTCATGCCACGTCCCATAGGAAACATTTTCTAGATTACATTCAACGTGATTTTGGATAGGTTCATTTGGGTGATGATGCACCATGAAAAATTGTTAGAATGGCTCTGGTACAATTAAAGAAAAAGAATGGAAACCAATGGTTGTTGAAAGAGGTAAGAGATGTTCCAAATCAAAGGAAAAATCATATTTTAATAGGGCAGTTGGAAAGTGAAGGTTGTATATCTATATTTACAGATAAGGCGTGGAATGTCACCAAGGGATCACTAGTGATAGAAAAATGAGAGAAGGTAACTACATTGTATTTATGTACTAGTAATATTGAATATTGAATCTCTTTAGATTCTATAGGAGTGGATACAACACTGTGGAATCATAGGGTTGGACAAAAGAGTGAGAATGGGATGGAAATGCTTCACAAAAGAAATTTGTTTCCATACATTAAAAAAATTGATTTGGATTTATGTGAGCACTGTGTTTATGGAAAACAAAAGAGAGTCATATTTCTCAGAGTCAAAAAAGAAAAAAAGAGTAAAAGGTTAGAGCTTGTGCATACAAATGTATGGGAACCAACTCATGTATCATCTCTTGGCGACTCTCGTTATTATGCTACTTTTATTGATGATGAAACTATAAAAACTTGGGTTTATTGCATTCGATGAAAATATGATGTTGTTGATACTTTTAAGAAATGGAAAGCTTTGGTTGAGAATGAGATAGGAAAAAGGTTGAAGTGTCTGTTGGCAGCCATATTAATCTCTATTTTTACAAGCTGCCTACACAGGGTTTTTAAATTCTCATTACACGTCGCAACCTTTCTCATTAAACGACACCATTATCCGTCGCTTTCTACGTACCTTCTTTTCAATTTCGTTTTCATAACTGCAAGTATGAAAACTCACAGTTGGAATTCATGTCTGATTTCATCAAAGGGTTAATGTTCATATGGTTTATCGTCGATTTGTCTTATTTTGTCATGAACATGGTTGTTTCCATGATTATCACCCCTTGGTCTTGAACACACCTTGGTTACATATGTATTAAACCACCACCCATTTAGCATTTGACTATTGTTAATATGGTTTTGATTTATAAAATCTTTGATTCAATTGTTTATTTGACATATTGACATTTTGATCGAATCGTAGATATGCATATGATGGTTTTCAATTGTTATGATTTTTATGTGTACCATTACACCGAGGTGTCATTCCAAGTACAACGTGGTATGATGTTTTTGTATGGTTTTGATCTATACGATTTTCCTCACATGCATAGAAATTAACGTTCATGCCTGCCATTTCGAGCTCTTTTCGCATTGTGTTGGGGAAGCTCGGGGCAATGGCTCTATTCCTGTTTTGTCAAACTCTATCTCCGAATCCCTTGTCTATTTCTTGCTGTTAGCTATGGCTCCTGTAGTGAGAATTGAGCCTAACGGTGTCCAGACATTGTTATTGTTTGATAATGCCCGAGAAGACTTAGAGAGAAATGGCTAGCGTGTCTTTGTTGAAAAGTTCGAGGGTTTTAATTTAAAAGTCACTCAAGAATTTTCGTTAACGTTTGATGGTTGTAGAGATAAAATAGGAGATGTCAAGCTTGAATTAAATGAATATTTTATTATCCAAGCCACCGGTCTTCCATCCGTGGGACAAAAGTGGTTTAAAAACTCAAAGGTTGAAGAGGTTCCCTGGTCATTGTTATTCACCTCAAGGAAGATTACCAGCTGCGACAGAGGTATGCCCGTTTCAGCTCTAAAACCTAGATGGAACGATCTGTTAGCTATTGTCAAATAGTTCATTACCTGTGAGGGTAGATATGGTTTGGTTTTCTTATATCACTTGCGGTTGCTCATGAGTTTTATCGATTTTCCCCTAAACATGCCCTATTTTCTCCTTCGAAGTTTATACAATATGGTAAAGCGTTTTAAAAGGAAGAAATATGATTCCATCTTGTTCCACCATTGTTTTATCAAGATTATTATTGTTCATCAGTTGAAATTAAATGGTGATTGTTCAGATGCCTTCCTATTAAGAAATGGTTTTTCTAGCAATGAAATAGGACAGGTTGACAAGTCTGTCGTCGCAGAAACCCTTGTCGAGCCTACCATCCCTCCTCCTTCGCTCTGTGATCCTATTTCTAATGTGGAACCCTCAACCTATGCTGATACTACCCAACCCAACGCCCTACCAGATTCGTATCCCAAATGTGGTGTTAAGTCTGTTAGAAAGTCTGCAAAGAAAAATTGTAAAGGCAATGTTGATGTCAATTATAAGGGTAAAAGGGCCGCACGTTGGGTTTCACGATGTGCCCGAAATAAACCCGAGCCCTTTGAAGACCAAAAAACGATTATGTTGAGCGAGGATTCCGATTCGGAAATTGAACAATTTCTAACTGAAGAATATCCATATTCGTATGGACTTTTCTTTGGTAAACCCTATGATTATGTGAAAAACCTTCCACCATGTCTTAAAGACAACCCCGAATTCCCTAGAATCAAACTCAATAGTGAATCTACAGGTCAAATGGAAAACTCCCCACCTGTTAATACCATCACTGCTAATACACAGTCTATTCAGCTGCAATGTAACGAATGTCAAGCATGGATCGATAGGTATTACAGAGACATGCTTATACTTCAGTCTCGGCTAAAATCCTTGGAAGACCAGGTGAATTTGCTAATGAAAGAGAATGGCAGACTTCAAATCGTAGCTCAAACCAAAGATAAACGACAAAAAACAACAGGGTCTGTTGTTTTTAAGAATGTGGAAGCAACAACTGCCATTGTGAATTCAAAGATTGCTTGATAAAGTCAAATTCCTTAATCTGAGGTATGAATGTTTAAAAATAAATTTAGGATGATTTTATTCTTTTTAAAATTAGGACGCATGGTTTGTTTCCACAGATTACATCTAGTCTGTTTTGATTGATTCAACAAAATATGATTCTAGTTATAATTATAACTAGCTACAGAATCGTGGGATTCTGTAGCTAATTACTAAAATTCGAATTTCTTGTTTTTACAACCAAAATGCAATCTGAAATCATTTATTTTTATGTGTTTTCAGGTGCCTACGATTTCTAAAGAAGATTTGAATCACTGGTGGCATCTATCAGCATGCTATTTCTTTATGTTGTTTTAGAATATGCTGTTAGTTTTTGATATCAAATAGAATCTGGGAGGTTGCATCCCCCACAATTTTTGGAACAAATTGAATGACATCCATAGGAAAAGTTTTGATCCTGTAACCTATATAAATGTATTGTTTTGTAAACTAAAAACCATCGCTGCCTGGGAGCAGAAACTATATTTATAATTGAAAGACTTGAATGGAAGTTGATATTGATACAACTTTAGCTTTGATATATCTTATTTTTGTTCAAGTTTGGGTCATTTTGATTTGTAATTAAATTGTGACTACTTTAGATATCATGGTTTATTATAGATTGATGTGATAGCATTTATATGATGTCCGTGTTTTATGTCCCTCATATTATATACAAAAATTATGTTGTTCAAATTTGATGATTAGAAGGTTAATCTTCTTTATTCAATGAGCAGTTATATGAAAATTTTTACAGCCAGATTTATCTTAATGTGATCATTTGTCAAATTATAAAATTGTTGTTGCTACATCTCTTACATGTTCTATCATTAGCATTCAATCATTACTGCTTCACGTTTACGAGAAGCATTGGTAAGATCTGGTGCGGGTTGGCCTCATCAAAACGTAAAATTAAATGCTATGCACAAGACGAATAGGAGATGCGATTACAGGTTAGTTTGCTAGTTTTATTTTATTAGTTTAATTAATATAGAAATTTCCTGTAATCTAAACACATTTTACTGTTCATCTCTGTTTTCAATTAGACAGTTTCCTATTGCATTTCTCGTTTATAAACGTTATAAAAAATAATCAAAAAGACTGAATGATAGTTTTGCTGTCATAAATCAATTCATATTTGATTTTCCCAGATTTCGATCAAAATTTGCATTCTGTAAATGTTATACATATATCAGAGATATGATCATATTGTACATATAATAAGTAGAACTATTTTGTAAATATTAGTTAGTAAACTGTAAGTATACTTTAGATTTGTATATAGTTTTAAGTGAGTGTTTTTATTAAGTTAGTTTCTTTTGTTTTGTTTTTTCACTTTCTTAGGACTTAGATCGGCCAACGAAGCCGCTAAACCTGTCGGAGTGGATTAATCCAAACGGCTTGGGTTAAGTAGACAACCCCGGACTAGATTCACTCCTCCAGTTGATGAGTGGTCATTTTCGCCCGTCAACAGTGTCTCATATCAGACAATGGAGGTGAATATTGCAACAAGGAGTTTGATGATTACTGTTCATACCATGGGATTCATAGAGAGAAAAAAGTACCGGGAAAACCACAATAAAATGTTGTGTTAGAAACGATGAATAGGACAATCATGGAGCATGCAAGGAGTATGAGATTTCATGTTGGGTTTCCCTTACAGTTCTGGGAAAATGTTGTAGATATTTTTGTTTACTTAACAAATAGAGGACCTTCAAACTCTTTGGATGGTGGAATTCTAGAGGAGGCATGGATAGGTAAAAAGGTAAACCATTATTTTTTGAATACTTTCAGTTGTGAAGAATTTGTCCATATTGTTAAATAAAATAGAACAAATATTGAGGCAAAATCCAAGAAGTGTACCTTTATTGGATACAATGTTAATGCCTTTATGTATTTCTTATGGGATTATTAAAATCACAAAATCATTAGGAGTAGATATGTCATATTCAATGTTAAGTTCATGTATAAATATCAATTGCAGGGAAAGAAATAGGAAAAAGAAAAACTAGAATACACAATGCTTGGTGAGATCACTAAAAAAGAAATTCCAAAGGTACTAGAAAATCAAAATGTTTAACAATAGGAGCAACATGTACCTCAAAATCTTGCAAGTGTTGTTAGAAGATATACTCGGTTAATTTTACCCCATGAACAATATTATGCTTCACTGTATTATTTATTGTTGAGTGATTCTGGTGAACAAGAAAGTTATGGAGAGACAATGCAGGTATAAACTAAAAATAAGTGGGAGCAAGGCATGAAAGAGGGAATGAAATCCTTGGTAAATAACCAGACTTGGGACTTGGTTTAGTTTCCTGTAGGAAAATGAGCATTGCAGAATAAATGGGTTTACAGGTTGAAGGAAGAAGATGGAGGAAAAAAGTGGTACAAGGATAAACTTTTTGTAAAAGGGTTTGCAGAAAATAAAGGTATAGATTTTGATGAAATATTTTCTCCTATTGTTATAATGAATTCAATTAGGACTATTTTAACTCTTGTGGTAGTAGAAGATTTTCATCTTGAAAAGTTAGATGTAAAAACAACTTTTCTCCATGGCGAATTGGAGGAAGAGATTTATATGCAACAACCACATAGGTATGAGGTTAAAGGGTAGGAAAATTTGGTATGCAGGTTGAAGAAGAGCTTGTCTGGCCTAAATCAAGATCCAAGGCAATGATATTTGAAATTTGATAGGTTTATGATAGAACAAGGTTATAGTAGATGTCATTCTAATCACTGTGTTTATTTTAAGAGGCTAGAAAATGGAAGCTATATTATCTTACTATTGTATGTAGATGACATGCTTGTTGCAGGGTCTAATATGTAAGATATCAATTTTCTCAAAAGGAAATTAGTTGATTCTTTTGCGATGAAGGATTTGGGTGCTGCAAAGAAAATCCTTGGTATGAGAATAACAAGAGACAAGCAAAATTGCAAATTGACATTGTCTCAGGGTGAGTACATAGAAAAGGTGTTAGAGAGGTTTAGAATGAAGAATGAAAAACCAATAAGTAAATGATTTTCCAACCATCTCAAATTAAACAAAGAAATGTGTCCCAAGACACAGGTGGATATAGAATACATGTCCAGAGTCCCTTATTCATCAAAAGTTGGAAGCTTAATGTATGCCATGGTGTGCACAAGACTAGATATAACAGATGAAATGGGAGTTGTGAGTAGGTATATCAACAATCTAGGTAAAGAACATTGTGAGGAAGTAAAATGGATTCTCACGTATTTGAGAGGTACTGGTACTCATGCATTATGTTTTGGAGGTTCAGACACTGTTCTATAGGGATGTGTTGATTCATATATGGAAGATGATAAATATATAAGGAGGAGCACCACATGGTATGTTTTTACTGTAGGTGGAACAACAGTAAGTTGGATTTTAAAGTTGAAAAAGGTTTTTTCACTTCCAACAATGGAAGCGAAGTATGTTGTAGCTATAGAGGCTAGTAAAGAAATTATTTGGTTACATAGGTTTATGGAGGAATTGGGAAAGAAGGAGGAGAATAGTAAGTTGTATTGTGACAACGAGAGTGCCATTCATCTTGCAAATAAATCAACCTTCCATTCTAATACTAAGCATATACAACACATGTACCATTTCATACAATCCATCTTGGATGATGGACAACTGAAATTGGAAAAGATACATACTAGCCAGAAACCTGCAGACATGTTAACAAAGGGACTAACTAGGGAGAAAGTGAGTTCCTACTCAGTTTCACTTGTTCTTAAAGCATGAAGGTGAAGATGATAAATTTTCCAAGTCCAAGGTGTATCATAGCCCAACAAGTACAACAACAGTGGATTTGTTGTGACCAATCTCCAAGTGGGAGATTGTTGGTTTTAGAGCCTGATCATCTCCTTGATTTATATGCAGTTATTCCTAACCCCCTTATGTTGAGGGTTCAAGGATCTAATGGGGGACCTAGCCCTCATATTGAGGGCATGGGGGCGAGTGGGCCCCTGAGCGAATTTTGTTTGGGAACAATTTCCTTCTAAAATATTGTAATTTCGTAGTCAATCTAGACCGTTCATTATAAGGTCGCAAATTTGACGGTATAAGTTATGTCAGGGTTTTTTTTCCTTAGAAGGAAACCCTATTTTATGAAGGAATTGTATTATGGATATGTATGTGTGTGATTATTTTATGCTGATAGAGGATACTGCGAGAGAAAGAAGAGGAAGTTACAATGGGCATGTTATAGTTTTTATCCCTTCATTTTGCTAGACAACAAAAATGAATGACATGGAAATTTCTATGGTGGATGTATCCCACATAGTTTGAACCATGTATATCTATGTATCTATTGTATTGTGTATCTTTTGTGTTTTATTTCCACATTTCATTTTTAATTTTATTGCTCCACGATCCTGTTTTTCTAACATCTGCATGGTTCCCATTGGTACCTCCCAAGTTTTGGTTTGCTTGCTTGCCAAAAAAACACCATGTGAGGAATTATGTCAATTGTTGCTACCCATTAGCTATGCACTCCAATAGTTGTATGGTTTTGTATTTCGGATGGTCCCCCATAACTCCCTCTACTTCTACTTCTTCTCATGATTATGGTCTTAGAGTAGGTTGCTTCCCGCTTCTCGTAGGTTTACCTGGCATCAATGCCTCAATAAATCACAAGTTGGAAATATCACCAACTCTGATACCACTGTAATGTCCCCAACCAGGCTAGGACGGTAAATTATGTTTTATGTCCCAAATTCATTATTCCTTCTTATGTGAATGTGTTGTTAACTTCTTACAAATAGTTTTCTCAATGAATAATATTTTCAAACATATAACATACATCCATTACAAAGAAAATAAAGAAAATAACATGTAATATTATTATGGATGGAAACTCACAAAACCATTAGAATGATATATAATGGTTGTAATAAAAACTACATAACACTCATAAGAAACACAAATCCAATGGCTTCCGGGAAGATACACAATATACTACATAAACAACAAAAGAAAACTTGGAATGATACCAATACACTTTACCAAGATTCACCGAGCCCAACACTGCTCTGATCTAGTAGTATCCACTCTGCAAGTGGCCTTCCAATCCTATCCTCAACCCATCACAAACTGTTGTAACCACAATTTGCAGAGGTCCTCGCAAGACAACTGCGAGGTGTCTACTAGGATTTGTGGGATAACCCTAGCTCAACCCACATCGGTGTCTCCTCCTACAGATGCGAAAAAACCCTTCGACACTTGTACATTAAATGCTCGAAATCCTCCTGAAACTCACCGCAAACACCCCGTGCAAACTAATATTCCTTCCAACTCTCTCTATCAAGAAACCAAACACAACAATGAACTTTAATGAGAACTCTAGATGAATTCTCCTCTTTTTCTAGCTAGGGTGGATATTGCACCACCAAAACTAAACCTGCAGTGGAAGGGTTTTTCTCAAAAACCCAACGAAAATGCTTGCTACAAGAGAACTTCAATAAGATATCAAATCATAATGCCAAAAATAAGGGTTACCCCTCTATTTATCCTTACTTTGGGACTTCTAGATCTTTCATCTTTTTGACCAAATCAAACCCTTACTTTATTTTTACCTCCAATTCCAATTAATTATAATTATTTATTTTATTTAATGTCACTTTTAGGATTTGTTATTCCCTTAACCCAGTGACACCGAATAAACCTCCTTGACTACATTTTTCCTTGTTGACTATATCATACGAGAGTCGTATGGTCTATTGAGTCATCCTCCATCAATTGGAAGGGGACATTACATTTTCTAGCAGTGCTTTACCTATGAGTAGGGGATCTCTGATGTCCAATCCTCATGCTTCCTTTGGAGCACACACCTTATCTCATGCCACAAGTTCCCCCTTCCTTTCATTGTATGAACGTCCCCACAAGAAGGCATGTTGTAGGTTGTGAATGGTTTTGATAATTTTCATTGGAGCCGCAAGAAAAAAAATGAGATACAGAGGCATGGATTGGAGAACCCACTTAATTAGGAGGATCCTTCAAGGAAAGTTGAGTAAACGGAAGGTCCATATAACAATTTTGGATTCAATATTCAATAATAACTCTTCCTTAGAAACATTTTGAAGAGATTTCTCCAATAAAGGATCTGCTCAGTATTTGGATGGAAGGGAGTTCCTCCAAAAACCCATAATTCACACACCATTTCTTTAAATGGCTATAGGGGTGTTAAAGAAGAAAATTTGGTATTTAGAATAGTTGATAAGAGCTCGATATCCTTTCATGAATAGATCAAGAGTAGATTTAAAAGTTAAGGCTTCTGTAATAGTAGCTTGGCCCTTGAGTAGAGTATCGTCCACAAATTGAGGATGGAAGAGAGGGTCATTAGCCAAATATTTCTTTAAGGATATTCCCAGGTCTTACACCATCATAATGTATATTAAAGGTGAGAGAGGGTCCCCTTGTCTTACAAATCTATAGGGGCTAAAAATAATGGATGAAGAAGCATTGACAAGGATAGAAAAAATGTAGAGGAGAACAAATTTCTAGTCCAACAATTCCAATCCTTGAAGAATCCAAAGGAAGCTAACATGCTTCATAAATTTTCATTCCAACAATTCCAATCCTTGCAGAATCCAAAGGAAACTGACATGCTTCAAGTGAAGTCATAGTTTAGGCAGTCATAGGCCTTAGACAAGTCAAGTTTTATCAACATTCCTAGCTTCTTTTTAATTCCCCTCAATGAATGGTCTCATGTTCTAAAATAACACCATCCAAGATTTGTCTTCTATCTAAAAAAAACCTTGTTCTCAGGATATGATCTTGTTCAAATGGTTAGTGATTACCTTAGTGATGATTTTGTAAATAACACTACATAAAGAAAGAGAATGAAACTTATATGCAGTAGTCACTTCTTGCTCTTTTGGAATTAAGCTGATGAAGGTGAAATTTAAAGCCTTGAGGATTTTTCCTGAAGCTCACGAATCCTCCACAACTTCCCAGATATCCTTACCAATAATAGGCTATGAAGTCTAGAATAATTCCATTGTAAATCCATCCAGACCTGGTGACTTACCCATTTCCATATCCTTTACATTATATTCTACTTCTATTAGGGAAATATGATGTATGAGGCTTAGATTTTTTTTGAAGTTATACGAGTCGGGATTATTATGGTGATCACCCAAACTGTTGAGATACATTCTTTTTCTGGTTCTTTAACGATCTGACCAAAGTGTCTTGTCGGTTTTGAATCAATATCCCCATGTTTTTCTAATTTTGTTACCTCTGCATTTTTTATGACTGCAATTAGATTCTTATTTCACCAATTGAGGATAGGATTATGAAAGAAATAGGTGCTACTACCCCCCTCCTTTAACCATTTTTTTCTTGACTTTTGTTTCCAAATAATTTCTTCCTTATTAATGGTTTATGTCGAGCTTAGGTTGTTCCTCCCTTATGGATAACTCATCGGTGCGACTAGTCTTGATGATGGATCTTTGTACCTCTTCCATTTATTTTTCTACTTGGAGTTTTGCCTCAAAGATATTCCCAAATACCTACTTATTCTAGGTTTTTAGTCTTATCTTAAGGTGCTTTAATTTATATTGGAATTGATACATTTGGTTCCATACAAGTCCATTCTCTCATTCTCTCTTGCCACCAGTTCTTTATATTTTGTATGAAATCATGATGATCCATTCATAATGTTTCGGATCTAAATAGTTTGGGTCTATGTTTGAGGTTTCTCTATGAATAAATCAAAATTGGTGAATGATCACATCTCGTGAAGGAAATAATTTCAACTATAATGGTTTGTATTGTTTGAATCATTTCTTAAAAAAGAAATTCTATCTAACCTAACAAAAATCTAATGCACTCCTCCTCTACGGTTGTTCCAATTATAATTGGCATTGCTTGTGGGAATGTCAACTAGTCAAAGCCTTTCTATGCTTTCCTTGAAAGCTTCATTTCTAGAGTTTAGTCTCTTAATTCCTCCTTTCTTCTTCTAGAGGGAGATGATCATATTAATATCTCCTCCTATATTGCATGGGTAACCCTCAAAAGAAGCTCCTATAAGGGGGATGGAATATAGGAAATCCCTTTTCGTCATCATCATAGAGGGTCCCGTTATCGCTCAGTTTGTAGTTTAGGTCATAGGCTAAAGGATAGAGATCAAAATGGCGTAACAGGAACCTTCCCCACTCAATGTCACCTCAATGGGGAGGTTCTTTCTGTTTAGGGAGGTTATTCCAGGGGAGACGTCCCCGAAAACCTGGGGCTTTGAAGAGGCTAAGATATAAAGCAAGGTTAAAGTTTCCTCCTCACATGTTACCACCTAAGTCAGATAGCCCGGCTAAACAACCAATAATGAAGTGTGCCCAATTGAAAACACCTTCCCATAACAAGATAATAGCAACACAATATATATATATATATATATATATATATATATATGCAGGCTATAACTCAAAGGGTTAGTACTTCAATAACTATCTGATATTATTCAATAAGCAATTGAATGCAATAGATATAAAATGAAGTCAACAATTTGTTAATTAACCATGAAAAAAGAATCAATTCATCAATATCTATGGAGATGACTAAGCCAACAATATATCCAATCAACAATTTGCTCAATAAATGCTTCAAATCATCATTTAATTGCTTATATTCAACTTTTGCTACGTCAAGCTGAGATATCCAACTATGACGTCAACCCTTATTAGGTTAGTTTGTTAGTTAGGGTTTCAAAATTTAAGGTTTTGAGAATGGTTTTGTACACTAAGACTTCAATGTTGGAGATTAGATATCAGTGCCTTAGGGTATATGGAGTCAAATAAGAAGAGGGCATAAGGTTTTGAAAGGATGATGACTTAAAGACTAGAAGGAAGGGTTCTATGGTGCTGCAAAGGAAGGGCCCTAGAATCAAAACCCTAGGGGAAAGAGACTCACTCCGGTGTTGCTTAAGCAAGGCCTCGTGCTCTTTCCTCCTTCTTTAGGTCAACTTGGAAAAATGGCTAACATAAAGAATAAGTCTAAGGGAGAAAGTGTTGTAAGGACAAGTATTTCAAACCCTAGAAGATGAAGGCCCTAGGTGTAGATAACCTAGGCCTAGGACGTCACCCTCTTTCAACCTATAAACTTCAATGCTAGCTTAAGGGAAGAAGCAAGATGAGTGTA
>JZKD02S1924042.1:1263961-1283193 GCA_000966675.3 Picea glauca
CATGTAATAACTCACTATTTTTGTTAATTTATTGCATTGCTTTGGACGAATATTAATGGGCATGAAATGAATACCCAGCCCAAACATTAACTTTTGTTGCAATTTCATCAATATACAGACAATATTGTTTTAGGATTAACTGCTTCCTCATGCCACGCTTACCATACTTGATTTTAGCATGCTTTTGTCGAGTTGTTTTAAAATTTTATTCAAATCACTGTTATCAAACTTATTGTTTTGTCAAATTTGGTGTTTCGTTATAAATTCCATCTTGATATCCTGATTCTTGATAGTTTTTGACACTCGATTTTGAATCTTGGTCGTTTTTGGTGATAGCTTTAAGGTTAACGACGTAAGATGGTCTTTGAAATTGGATCTTTCGAATCTTGATAGTTCTTGGTGAAAGATTCAAGGTGAATATAACAAAGAGTACATCAAAGGTTGATATAATGTAGCATATTCTTTGTTTAATTTTTAAGCGATAGTAATGAATGAGCAAGGTGAGGGGAGTGTTACATTTAAGATTCATATAATGTATTTTATATTTTTTCTCCATATTTGGATTGTTATATGATTAAATTATGTGCTTTATTGTATTAACGATGAGTCAAAAGTGTGGTTGTATTTATATTCATGTTTTGTATTGGACTATGTTTAGTTGTTCTATGTATTAGT
Organism: Picea glauca; assembly: GCA_000966675.3. NCBI lineage: Eukaryota > Viridiplantae > Streptophyta > Pinopsida > Pinales > Pinaceae > Picea > Picea glauca. The sequence continues at coordinate 1,264,637 of JZKD02S1924042.1, forward strand.
GGGGGGCCTATGTAGTATCCATCCCATGTGGTGAGTGATGACCCTTCCTTATAGTCCCCATTTCAAGATAGTAGTTACTTTTATGGATAGAGTTGAGTACATCTTGATGTTGGTAACTCTTTATCATGTGGGTCATTTATGATTTGGGTTTGTATGCACCCATTATGGGGTAGATATGTTAGGACACATGATCTAGATGAGCTACTAGTCTCTTTCCCCTTCGTATATGATGTAAAAGTGTTTCTCTTTGTAAATGTTGTCTCATAGTTATCAAGGAAATACATGTACAATGAGGAATTGGTCACATCCTCTAAGGCACATTTGGGCTATTTTATGCATACATGGACATCCTCTACACATGCCAAGTTGAATATTCTAGAGATCCCTCCTATCACTTTTTGAGTTGTTTTATGCATGATTTGAGGGTAAAACCACTCTTTTGGATGTCATACTAGTCGTTGGGGGTTTTATGACCCATTTTTTGACTTGGAGGGCCACTTCAACACTTCATGAAGATTGTTTGACCTTAGATATGGACGTAGTCATGCTTTAGGTACATATTTCAAGGGTTTATGAGCATTATTTCAAGGGTTTATGAGAGTTACAATGATTAAGTCTTCTTGCTTTCAATCAATCCATTTGAGCATTGAATTAAATAATTGGAGAGAAGATGATTCAGGGTTTGTTCATTCATTGTTATTCTCTTGTTAACATGGGTAAGTGATCAATCTTTTGTCTTGTTTTTCCTTTGGTTCCTTGGAGATGGTTTTAAGTATTTTTTTCAAGTTATGGTCGATCTTATCGATGAAGGTTTTTTCTTTTAGGAATTCCCTCTTGTAGGGCATTGGTCCTCTTATCTTATCTTGATTATGTTGTAGATTATTCTACCCCTAAGGTTCTAATCTCTTACCCTAGTCCTTAAGATAGAAGTGACCAATTCTTAGAGGGGCATGCTTCTAAATCCCATAATCCCTATTTGGATAAAAAAATGCACTAGTCATATATCCAACAACCTACCAAAAAACTCTAAAAATAAAAATGTTTTATTTTTTGTGGTTTATAAAGAAGCCCAATGGTGAATTTTTTTGTTGTTGATCCCGAACCCTAAGGAAGTAAATTGCCCCTATTGTATTGAGATTTAAGGTGTTATCCAAAATTGTGTGGGATGATTTAAGCTGATTCTCAAATATGGAAATTAAATTGGAGCATTGAAAATTAGATTCGATGAAACCCTAAGGCTAGGGTTTGGTGCTTCAAGGTGTTGTGTTTCTTATTAATATCCTCTAGTTCATTTATAGATTGTTTACCAAGATTATCTTAAAAATGTAGAGGTGATTTTAATCTCTAATGTGTATGTAATTGTTCATATTTTACTTGAAGGATTTATTTGGTGAATTCCAAACGATAACTTGTGAAACACTAGGGTGATTCACCATCCATTTTACAATTTCTTGCTTAGATAATGTTTATATACTTTTAGAATTTGTATCTAACACTTGGTTGACTATCATTGTATAGAATATGCATTTCCCAAGTGCAAAAACCCAATACATCGTGATCTTTTGTGCTTAATCTCTATCTTGGATGGTAGTTTCATGACCTAAATATGAAATTTATATGTTTTTATTCATAAATCATACTCAGAAGAGAAAGGATGGACATAATATTGTTTTATAATCATGTAATCAAGTGGGAAACATAAGCACACATTGTACCTTTGATTTATGCTAGAAACTTATTCAATCATTATGCCTTATAGTTTAAAATGGTTCTAACCTTTTGATAGTTATTTTTCTTGGGTGATAGAATTGATTCTAATATTAACTTGTTAATGTTTTATATCTTACACATCAAATTTGGCACACACATCCACTAGATCCTAACCTTTCTTTGAAGTGGATATAATTTTGGATCATGCAATTGTTTTTTGTTGAATATCTTTAGAGCATTGTAATCAATGATCGGAATCCTAATGCATAATATTGTTACATATTTTTTGGATTAGTTAAAGTAGATTATAAGATTGCATGGTTTCATTTAAATTTAAAAGGTTTACTTTCATTATTTGTGATACCCCCATGGGTTCTAGGATTTGGTTTAGTGTCTTGTTTCCTTAGTTAGCACTTTTGTTGGGACTTTTAACAAAGTTGCTAATTTAGGTGGTAACAAGGAGTTATCTGTAAAGTAGGCATTCTGAAATTTTTTCCTCCTACTCATAAAAAAATAGATACTCTCTAGGAAAATGATAGTCTCTGATGTTATCTATACTTTCATCCTTGGTAGGTGATATCCCTTGGTGTGTATTTGGGAATACTGTCTCAACTAACCTTGATGTTAATATTAAATCACAACATCAAACCCTAACTCGTCCTTTAAATTCCTTTCTCAAACATGATGATAGCATAAAATAGGGTATTTTATTTTCAAACTTTTTGTCTAGCATCCAAGCATCTTTCATGTGCTATTACRTGCATAAATGATCTTTTTGGGGTTATTTTTTATGGAAWTTTTCCAAAGTTTATAGTTCTTTCAAGATTTTCATACTACATGTGGATGAACTTATACACTATCTAAAGAAAGGCAAGACACAAACTTGAAAATGAAKCCATCCATTCAAATTACCATTTCCCATCCCACTAATGAACAAGGAAAATGGGATAGAAAAGTGAATTAGTTTGAAAGATAAGAACACCTTTTTTTTAAAACAAGTATTGAATACAAATGCCATATCTAACTATATTTTTATTATCCAAGTGTTTTAATTACTTGTAAAACATCAATCTAATTATTAATACTTTAAGTGCCCTTAGATTGGTTCTTTGAGCATCAAATTCTTTCATGTTATGCATCAAACATTAACTTTTGACTTAACAAAGGGCTAGATATTTATAGAAGAATGAGTTACAGAAAGAAAACCACATTATCATTTGACCATAAAGAACATGTTTGCTTTTTATTTCAACAAAGTGAAGTGAAAAATATCTTTACACCGTTCTTAGAGAACTAACATTATTTTTTGGTACTTTCTTTCCTAGTATATTGTGATGCATAGAATCTGTGCTAGCCATAACCTTTGAAAAAAATTGTCTTCCTCACAAATACTAATGCATAATAAACTAGCACTTGTTAAAATTCATGTATGTGCAAACTTCCATATCATTTTCTTATACTATCATAAATGTTTTCAAGTATGTTTGCAAGTCCAAAGTTTAGTAGGAATTTATTAAAATTCACATAGCATAGTTAGATTATTTGTACAAACTTGTTCTTTCTTGACATTTGCATATGTGATTTGTTTAATTGTTAACAAATAGGTCTTCAATATAATATTGCATCTTTGAGGGAATTATTTAGTAGACATAAGTGCAGTAATGTGGACCTTGTCCGAGAGCTATCTCTTTAATAGAATAGCAAACAAACTTTGCATTAACATTTTGTTAGAATTGGATTAAAATATTGAATAGAACATGTACAAAGCAGCTATAGAGGAAAGTGTCAAATGGTTTCACACACTCTTTTATTTACTAGGAGAATGTTTGGGCAATGTCTTGATTAATAGTCTTAGCCTTAGTTTAGTAGAATAGAATGCATTCTTGTCACACATAATTTCATTACTAAGCTATAGTGATACCTTTTATAGAATTTGAATGTATGTACAAGCCCATTTCTTGAAGGTCACTCAATCATCCCATTTATATGCTTTTGGAGTTTTTTTGAGGCACTTGAATAACCATGAGTATGATGTGTCCCTTTTGTCATTATTAGGCATGATATTTTGTATTTAAGAGTTCTATTAATCTACTTTTGTGGTTATTTATTAGACATAAATAAAACTATCATATTTTATTCTATCTCCCTCCATAAAACTCATTACCCTCAATGAAATCCTTCTCTCTTGCAAATGTAGCAGATTTCTAAGTAGCCTCTTCAAATGGTTTATTTGACCACTCCATGAGATATTCTTTGAATTCTTTATTCTAGACTTATCTTATGATCTCATCCATGTTTATAAACAAATTCTATACTAAAAATTTATATTTGTAAAAAAACATTATTAAAACAAAGAAAACATTATTAGAACAAAGACTACATTTTTTTTAGAAAAATTGCATGAAAAATAAGATACATCTTGATATGAGGTGGCAATAAAAAGTTTTCCGCTGCCAAAAAAAGCCAAAAATACTTGGGAGAGAAAGGGAATCCCTTTGCAATTATGTAATGGTTTCCAACTTATGAGACAAAAAATTAACACAATAAAATTATTAAAATAGACATCCAAATATTTATGTCCACAATTAGACACCACTAATGCATAAACAATTTAATATGATAGTTTCAACTACCTTTTATTCAAAATTTAAGAAAGACACCAACTAACATGGACTAACTTGTATTAAAAAAGTCTCGATGTATAAAAGAAAATTGTTTGAAGTCCAATTAGTTGTACTAAAGAAAATTTTCATTGTAAAAGTGGATGGTGATGAAATCAACTTATCTAGTGATAAATTGTGAGGAATATGAAGGAGTAACCTCTATAATTATATTTTTATATATTTAAAAAAATATTTGCATTAGAATTTTAAGATTTCACCACTTAACCTTATAGTATAGCAATATTGAGGGCTTTAACACATTTTAATGACTAAAGCAAGTTGTACCAAACCATGATATTGTTCATGTATAGTGACACATTAATAGCATTGCATGTGTTGTAGTAACAAGGTGGAGGTATTATATTGATATTGATTTATCTTGGAGTGATTGACTTTAATTTTATGGTTTCTTCGAAATCAAATGTTAACAAAGCTTGACATTTCCATTAAGAGCAATATCTAGCATGCTCATTTAGGGTTTTCATGTAGAGAAAAAAAACATGGTGAGTGTAAGAAAAATTTCCAACATTTGTGGCAACAACAATCGCGGGAGAAGAAGTGGAGATAACAAGAATTTTATAATATATGGTCAATAAGAATGTGAGGCCTAGCCCGATGGGTTAGATGAAGTGGTTAAGTACTATGAATTATAAATAGGAGGTCATGGGGTCAAGTCCCCGAGCATATATATTAACACTCTGATCTTCGATGAATGGTAGGGATCAACTCTCAACACCGAATCTATGCTCAAATTTTCTTCGGGGTTCTTATGCAGGAAATTTTGAATAAGGGTACATGACATTTATAGAATACCAAATGATTTCCCTTCCTTTCAATGTTGTGAGGAAATTAACCTAGATCTCTTGAGACCTTTGGTATGCAACCTCTACTCCCAAATGTCACCTCCCAACAACCCTTGAAGTGATAATTTTTACATCGCATAAACTTTCCATTCAAATAATCACGGAAAACACAGGGTTATAGGCCCCATTAATCAAGCTTCCCATACATGATTTCCACAGGTAACAAACCAGATTTGAAATAGACTCAATATATGAACACATTTAGATTTAACATTCATTCATCATATTAGAATCTCTTTCAAAATCAAATTTCAAGGACTCATATTCTTTAATAGATATTTACAAGGTACACTTGGGAACACTTATATGTTCTAGCTCAAAATCCAACCAACCAACTCACTTAGGGTGAATTCCTTTCCGCCCTACCATAGGCTTTGATGCACCTTTACTTTCTACAACAAGCCACCCTCATGCTAGGCCATGATACCACTATGAGACTCTTGTATATTCTCTAAAAGGTTTAGGGTGTGAACATGAAGGTTACTGTCCATCACTAATTGGCAACAATAGAAATCCATTTTATCCACTGAGTTCAGGGCCAACATGATCTTACCAGGCGCCTTCCGAGCTAGATTTCTGTAAGGTACTAGATTTATAATAATAGCCGAAAACATAAATATTACAAAGAATAAAAACAAAACAACACAATCTATGAAACCACAACACCAAAATAATACCTTTATTGATAGGAAACAACGTTCACTTGCCTCTTCGAGGGGGAAACCTCTAGCAGAGAAACACTCTATTACAACAATTCTTAAGAGAAAAACTTCTCATGTCGTGGACTCCTATTTATACTAAATATATCTACCAAAAGAACAATCTAGAGGAAGATCTTATAGAAGTGGAATATTATATTAGGTCTTCTTACATTTGACTTATTCTTCCTTATTACTAGGCCTTATTAATATTGTCCTTTATTGCATGGAAAACATATTATTCTACCTACGTGACAGGTTATGGAGGTTAGGTCCCTAACATGCCCTGCCCCATAAATAATAGCCTTGTCCTCAAGGCTTGAGATGAGGAAATTTCTACAGAATGGTAGTTAGCTCCAAGATGGCATCTGTTGGAGTTGTATCTTTCCATTCTACTAATACTTCCTTGATGGTGCACTGATGAAGACGACGCTCACGCTAGTCTAATACTGCATGTGGATGCAACCACATGGAGTGTTGTTCATCCAACTCAAGAAGACTGGTTTGAGTTTGGCACTTAGTTCCAATCACCTTCTTTAAGAAGGAGACATGAAAAACAAGATGGAGCTTAGAATTATTGGGAAAAAATGAGTGATAGGCCACCTATCCCACGCGATTAAGAAGTGTATTAGGACCATAAAGTCTTAGCGCCAGTTTCTAACAATGGTCATCCTTGAGTGAAGTCTTCTTATAAGGTTGTAGTTGAATAAAGAACTGGTCCCCTTCAGGAAATTGACATTCTAAATGACCTTGATCTGATTGTTGCTTCATGTGATTATGAGCCATGAACAATTTATCTTTGAGGGTATGGAGAATGGCCTCTCGAACTATAAAAGTTTGGTCAACCTCCTCGACCTTCAAGACACTATGCATTTAAGAGATAAATGAATATGAATTTTGTCCATATATTGCTTCAAAAGGAGTCATCCGAGTAGTTGTATGGTAAGAAGTGTTTTACCACCATTCAACTAGGGGTAACCATTGAGCCCATTGATTTTTCTTCTCAGATGCAAAACACCTCAAATATGTTTCCAAACACTTGTTGACAACTTGAGTTTGACCACCAGTCTAGGGATGATAGGTTGTGATATCCCTTCATGTGTGTTTGGGAATAGTGTCTCAACTAACCTTGATGCTAATATTAAACCACAACATCAAAACCTACCTCGTCCTTTAAATTTCTTTCTCAAACATTATGATAGGATAAAATAGGGTATTTTATTTTCAAACTTTTTGTCTAGCATCCAAACATCTTTCATGTGCTATTGCATCGATAAGTGATATTTTTGGGGTTATTTTTTTATGGAAGTTTTCCAAAGTTTATAGTTCTTTCAAGATTGGCATACTAAATGTGGATGAACTTATACACTATCTAAATAAAGGTAAGACAAAATCTTGAAAATGAAGCCATCCATTCAAATTACCATTTCCCATCCCACTAATGAACAAGGAAAATGGGATAGAAAAGTGAATCAGTTTGAAATATAAGAACATCTTTTTTTAAACAAGTATTGACTATAAATGCCATATCTAGCTATATTTTTATTATCCTAGTGTTTTAATTACTTGTAAAACATCAATCCAATTATTGATATTTTAAATGCCCTTAGATTGTTTCTTTGAGCATCAAATTCTTTCATGCTATGCATCAAACCTTAACTTTTGACTTAATAAAGGGATAGATATTTATAGAAGAATGAGTTACAAAAAGAAAACCACATTATCATTTGACCATAAAGAACATGTTTACTTTTTATTTCAACAAAGTGAAGTAAAAAACATCTTTACATGGTTCCTAGAGAACTAACATTATTTTTTGGTACTTTCTTTCCTAGTATATTGTGATGCAAAGAATCTGTGCTAGCCATAACCTTTAAAAAAACTTGTCTTCCTCACAAATACTAATACATAATGAACTAGAACTTATTAAAATTCATGTATGTGCAATCTTCCATATCATTTTCTTATACTATCATAAATTTTTTCAAGTATGTTTCAAGTCCAAAGTTTAGTAGGAATTTATTAAAATTCACATGGCATAGTTAGATTATTTGTAAAAACTTGTTCTTTCTTGGCATTTGCATTTGTGAGTTGTTGAATTGTTAACAAGTTGGTCTTCAATATAATATTGCAACTTTGAGGGAATTATTCAGTAGACATAAGTGGAATAATGTGGACCTTGTCCGAGAGTTATCTCTTTAATAGAATAGTAAAAAAACTTTGCATTAACCTTTTGTTAGAATTGGATTAAAATATTGAATAGAACATGTACAAAGTAGCTATAGAAGAAAGTCTCAAATGGTTCAACACACTCTTTTATTCACTAAGAGAATGCTTGGTAAATGTCTTGATTAATAGTATTATTCCTAGTTTAGTAGCATAGCATGAATTCTTATCACACAAACTGTCATTACTCTAACACCTTTTATAGTATTTGAATGTATTTACAAGCCCATTTCTTGAAGGTCACTCAATCATCTAATTTATATGTTTTTGGAGTTTTTTTGAGGCACTTGAATAACCATGAGTATGGTGTGTCCCTTTTGTCTTTATTAGGCTCGATATTTTGTATTTAGGAGTTCTATTAACCTAATTTTGTGGTCATTTATTAGACATAAATAAAGCTATCATATTTTATTCTATCTCCCTCCATAAAACTCATTACCCTCAATGAAATCCTTCTCTCTTGCAAATGTAGTATATTTCTAAGTAACTTGTTGAAATGGTTTATTTGACCACTCCATGAGATATTCTTTGAATTCTTTGTTCTAGAGTTATATTATGCTCTCATCCATGTTTATAAACAAATTCCATACTAAAAATTTATATATGTAAAAAAACATTATTAAAACAAACAACACATATTTTTTAAAAAGATTACATGAAAAATAAGATACATCTTGATATGAGGTGGAAATAACAAGTTTTCCACTACTAAAACAATCCAAAAATACTTGGGAGAGAAAGGGAATCCCTTTGCAATTATGTAGTCGTTTCCAATTTATGAGACAAATAATTAACACAATAAAATTACTAAAATGGGCATCCACATATTTATGTCCACAATGAATATACACACCACTAATGCCAAATACATTTAATATGATAGTTTGAACTGCCTTTTATTCACAATTTAAGAAAGACACCAACTCACATGGAGTAACTTGTATTAAAAAACTCTCGATGTATGAATGAAAATAGTTTGAAGTCCAATTAGTTGTATGAAAGAAAATTTGCATTGTAAAAGTGGATGGTGATGAAATCAACTTATCTTGGTTGAAGTGATAAATTTTGAGGAATATGAAGGAGTAACCTCTATAATTATACTTGTATACATTTAAAAAATATTTGCATTAGAATTCTAAGATTTCACCACTTAAGATTTCACCACTTAACCTTATAGTATAGCAATATTGAGGGTTTTAACACATTTTAATGACTAAAGAAAGTTGTACCAAACCATGATATTGTTCATGTACAATGACACATTAATAGCATTGCATGTGTTGTAGTAACAAGGTGGAGGTATTCTATTGATATTGATTTATCTTGGAGTGATTGCCTTCAATTTTATGGTTTCTTCGAAATTAAATGGAAACAAAGCTTGACATTTCCATTGAGAGAAATATATAGCATGCTCATATCAAGTTTTCATGTAGAGAAAAAAAACATGGTGAGTGTAAGAAAAATTTGTAACATTTGTGGAAACAAAAATCGCACGAGCAGAAGTGGAGATAACAAGAATTTTATAATATACGGTCGATAAGAACCTGAGGCCTAGCCCGATGGGTTAGCTCAAGTGGTTGAGTACTGTGAATTACAAATAGGAGGTCACGGGGTCAAGTCCCCAGGAATATAAATTGACACTGTGATCTTCAATGAATGGTAGGGATCAACTCTCAACAACGAATCTATGGTCAAATTTTCTTTGGGGTTCTTATGTAGGAAATTTTGAATAAGGGTATAGGGAATTTAAAGACTATCAAATTATTTTCTTTCCTTTCAATGTTGTGAGGAACTTAACCTAGAGCCATTCATACCTTTGGTATGCACCCTCCGCTCCCAAGTGTCACCTCCTAACAACCCTTGAAGTGATGATTTTCACATCTCGTAAACTTTCCATTCAAATACTCATGGAAAACACGGGGTTATAGACCCCATTAATAAAGCTTCCCATACATGCTTTCCACAGGTAACCAACCATTTTCGAAATGGACTCAGGGTGAAATCATGAATATGGGTAACACTTTTGTGACAATCGGGTCTCCAAAATTCCTAGTGGCAATTTTTCGGCCTAAAAAATGTTGCTAGGAATTTTTTCGGCCGAAACCGTTTTCAGCTGAAAATTTGCACATCAAATTTAATGACGCCCTCAAAATTCATGTACAATGTTTTTTGGATGAATTATTTTCCCGTGGTAAGCATATTTCGGTCGAAATACTTTTTGGCCGAAACGTTTATTTTTAACGGATTCCGTTAAAAACCAGGTTTCGACCGAAAGAATATTTTGGGTTTGGGTCGAAAGAATATTTCCTTCGAAAACGTGAAAATGGGACTATTTGCAGGAAACTACAAATTTTCTCCATCTTACTTCATCTTTGGAGGTAGAAGACTCCTACAAATACTTAGAATTTAGTTTCAAAATTGATACCAACATTTTTAAATTTGAATCTACTTTCATTGGGTATAATTTGTTTTCATTTTCATTGTTTTTATCTAATTTTATTTAATTTTTAAAAAAATCACTGCATAATATTTTTAGGTGATATTATGATTCGGTGAAATGAAAAATCCATATCTCTAAAAAGACACAGTGGAAAATTATGGAAAATTTATATTCATAATCCTTAAACTGTTCTCTTCAAAAGATTATTTTTAGATTTTACTTTTAAGTAAAAGTTAAGATAGATACACGGTGGATGAAAACATGTGTTTAAAATCTGTAACTTTTCCAGATTGGTCAACTTCAAAAAATTCTAGAAATTGTAATATTCATCCGTTAGATTCAAAACTATAGTCATCACAAAATAGAGTCTATGTAGATTGTTGTAGTATATTTCATTTGTCAAAAACAAAAGTTTAATAATGTATACATTGTTGTGGGAAACAATAAATCATTATCTTTCCCTTCATTTTTAAGGAACATACTGTCAAACAATTGCCAAATCGACATATCAAATCTGAATAAAAACAAATTGAAAAATAGTCAGTAGAAAGCTAACAAAATTCTTCACAAGTTTTGTTTTTACGGTAAAGTAAAATTCTAAATAAAAAAAATACTTTTGTTTATCGGAAGTTGAAGAACCTGTTAAAATTAAAAAAAAAATTGTCATAAAACAAGCAAAAGTGTTACCCATCTTCATGATTTTACCCCTCAATATATGACCACGTTTATATTTAACATTCATTCACCATATTAGAATCTCTTTCAAAATCAAATTTCAAGGACTAACATTCATTAATAGATATTTACAGGGTACACTTTGGAACACTTATATGTTCGAGCTCAAAATCCAACCAACCAACTGAATTAGGGTGAATTCCTTTCCACCCAACCATAGGCTCTAATGCACCTTTACTTTCTACAACAAGACACCCTCATGCTAGGCCATGATACCACTATGAGACTCTCATATATTTTCTCATAGGTTTAGGGTATGAACATGAAGGTTACTCTCCTTTACTAATTGGCAACAATAGAAATCCCTTTTCTCCACTGAGGTCAGGGCCAACATGAGCTTACCAAGCACTTTCCCAACTAGATTTATGTAAGGTACCATATCTATTATAATAGACGAAAACACAAATATTATAGAGAATAACATCGGAACAACACAATATATGAAACCATAACAACAAAATAATACCTTTATTGATAGGAAACAATGTTCAGTTGCCTCTTCGATGGGGAAACGTCTAGTAGAGAAACACTCTATTACAATAATTCTCAAGAAAAAAACTTCTCATGTCGTCGACTCCTATTTATACTAAATCTATCTACCAAAAGAACAATCTAGAGGAATATCTTCTAGAAGTGGAAGATTCTATTAGGTCTTCTTACATTTGACTTATTCTTCCTTATTACTAGGCCTTATTAATAATGTCCTTTATTTCCTAGAAAATATATTATTCTACCTACATGAGGGGTTAGGAAGGTTAGGTCCCTAACATTTCCTCCCCCATAAATAATATCCTTGTCCTCAAGGCTTGACATGAGAAAATTTTTATATAATGGTAGTTGGCTCCGAGGTGGCATCTGTTGGAGTTGTATCTTTCCACTATACTAATACCTCCTTGATGGTGCACTGATGAATATGACACTTACGCTGGTCCAATACAGCCTGTGGCTACAACCATATGGAGCCTTGTTCATCCAACTCAAGAAGACTGGTTTGATTTTGGCACTTAGTTCCAATCACCTTCTTTAAGAAGGAGACATGAAAAATAGGATGGAGCTTAGAATGATTGGGAAAAAATGATTGATAGGCCACCTATCCCACGCACTTAAGAACTGTATTAGGACCATAAAATATGAGTGTTGGTTTCTAACAATGGTCATCCTTGAGTGAAGTCTTCTTATAAGGTTTTATTCGAAGAAAGAACTGGTACCATTCAACAAATTGACGTTTTGAACGACCTTGATCTGCTTGTTGCTTCATGTGATTATGAGCCATGAAAAAATTATATTTGAGGGTACTAAGAATGGCCTATTGAACTATAAGAGTTTGGTATACCTCCTGGACCTTCAAGACACCGTGCATTTAAGAGAGAAACGAATGAAACTTTTTTCCATATACTGCTTCAAAAGGAGTCATGCAAGTAGTTGTATGGTAAGAATTGTTGTACCACCATTCAACTAAGGGTAACCATTGAGCCCACTGATTCTTCTTCTTAGATGAAAAACACCTTAAATATTTTTCCAGACACTTGTTAACAAATTCATTTTGACCATTAGTCTAGGGATGATAGGTTGTGATGAGATGCAATTGGGTGCCCTGTAGCCTAAAACATTCTTGCCAAAAATTGTTGGTAAAAGTGGGATCTCAATCAAAGACATTGGAATGAGGCATGTCTTGAAGCTTGAAGATACGAGCCATGAAGAATTGAGCCCCTATGGATGTAGTGAATGGGTGTTGAAGAGAATAAACATGAGCATATTTGGAAACATGATCAATGCTCACCGTGATGGAGTTTTTATTGCCCAATTTAGGTAAGCTAACAATGAAATCCATAGAAATATCCCTCCAAATAGAAGGTGGAATTGGAAGCAGTTGTAGTGTGTTAGGGGATTTGATTGTTTCTCCCTTGTTGCGTTGGAAGACATCACATTCCACCACAAAGGTGTAAACGCCCTGCTTCATACCATCCTAGAAAAAAGAGCGTTTGACCCTGCCATAGGTTTTGGTAAATCCATAATGCCCAACTGTGGGTGTAGCATGAAGCTCGCAAAGAACCATGGATTTAAGTTACGATTGTTTTATTAAATACAAAAACTATTTTTAGTGAATCTCTTCATTTTTCGAAGAGTATTGTGGAGAAATTGGAGAATTTTCTTGTAATTTTTGGATGAAATGCGACAGTTTGGGATCTTGAAGCCATTCCTGGCAAACAACTTAGAGCCAATATGGTAGAATGAAGGATAGAGAAAAGAGGGACCCTTTATATTCATATTTCGTTGAAAGAGGGTCTCTAGACACAATGTGTTTTCCTTTCTTTTAAATGATCTCATAGTCATTTCCAAAAATCTTGGTCACCCAGTTTTGTTGCTCTAGAGATGAAAGTCGTTGCTCCAGAAAATACTTGAGGCTATGATGATATGTCTTAATTTGGAAGTGTTTCCCCAATGGATAAGACCGCTAGAGATCCACAACATGAAGAATGACCATCATTTCCTTTTCATAGATAGATTGATAGTTTGAACTGTCTTTTATTCACAATTTAAGAAAGACACCAAATGACATGGAGTAACTTGTATTAAAAAAATCTCGATGTATGAATGAAAATAGTTTGAAGTCCAATTAGTTGTATGAAAGAAAATTTGCATTGTAAAAGTGGATGGTGATGAAATCAACTTATCTTGGTTGAAGTGATAAATTGTGAAGAATATGAAGGAGTAACCTCTATAATTATATTTTTATACATTTAAAAAATGTTTGCATTAGAATTCTAAGCTTTTACCAGTTAACCTGATAGTATAGCAATATCGAGGGTTTTAACACATTTTAATGACTAAACCAATCTGTACCAAACCATGATATTGTTCATGTACAATGACACATTAATATCATTGCATGTGTTGTAGTAACAAGGTGGAGGTATTCTATTGATATTGATTTATCTTGGAGTGATTTCCTTCAATTTTATGGTTTCTTCAAAATAAAATGGAAACAAAGCTTGAAATTTCTATTGAGAGCAATATCTAGCATGATCATATGGGGTATTCATGTAGAAAAAAAAAACATGGTGAGTGTAAGAAAAATTTCCAACATTTATGGCAACAACAATCGCGGGAGTAGAAGTGGAGATAACAACAATTTTATAATATATGGTCGATAAGAATGTGAGTCCTAGCCCGATGGGTTAGCTCAAGTGGTTGAGTATTGTGAATTACAAATAGGAGGTCATGGGGCCAATGTTGGGTATGTGTTATATTCTTTGCATGTGTCTGTGTGGGCGTGTTAGATAGGACAACTATGTTTGATGATCCCTCGTACTAGTGCTTTGATTGTGTCATTGTGCATTGGGATCTTTCCTAGGGGGGTCCCAGGGGGGGAAGGTATGCCCCCCCTGGTTATGCGTAGCATTCGGAAATAGGTGGTAGCCCGGGGAAGCGCCCCGAAATTTTTCTTTTGGGCGGTTTTTGCTATTTTTAGTGGATTTTGCTATTTTTAGCGGTTTTGTAAATTAATCTCGGATTAAGGGATTAGGGTTTTGGTATCTACGGAATACCTAAAAACATTGTATATATATTGTATAGTGAATGGTGAAATTCGATATAATGAATATAAGAAAGGTTTTCCCGGTTGAGGGTTTCTGGTATAAATCTCTCTGTGCTATATGAATGAGCCATTGATTAATTTTTGTTTTTCTTAAGAATCTATATGCATTTATTTACTTCACAGGTTTAAAACTTACAACCAAGTCCTCATGCATATAAATTGACACTCTGATATTCGATGAATGGTAGGGATCAACTCTCAAAAACGAATCTATGGTCAAATTTTCTTCGGGGTTGTTATGCAAGAAATTTTGAACAAGGGTACAGGGAATTATGTTGTAGATTATTCTACCCCTAAGGTTCTAATATCTTACCCTAGTCCTTAATATAGAAGTGACCAATTCTTAGAGGGGAATACTTCTAAATACCGTAATCCCTATTTGGATAAAAAAATGCACTAGTCATATATCCAACAACCTACCAAAAAACTCTAAAAATAAAAATGTTTTTTTTTTTTTGTGGTTTATAAAGAAATCCAATGGTGAATTTTTTTTTTGTTGATCCCGAACCCTAAGGAGGTAAATTTCCCCTATTGTATTGATATTTAAGGTGTTATCCAAAATTGATTGGGATGATTTAAGGTGATTCTCAAATATGGAAATTAAATTGGAGCATTGAAAATTAGATTAGGTGAAACCCTAAGGCTAGGGTTTGGTGCTTCAAGGTGTTATGTTTCTTATTAATCTCATATGGTTCATTTATAGATTGTTTAGAAATATTATCTTAAAAATATAGAGGTGATTTTAATCTCTAATGTGTATGTAATTATTCATCTTTTACTTGAAGGATTTATTTGGTGAATTCCAAACGATAACTTGTGAAACACTAGGGGGATTCACCATCCATTTTTCAATTTATTGTTTAGAT
Organism: Picea glauca; assembly: GCA_000966675.3. Taxonomy (NCBI): domain Eukaryota; kingdom Viridiplantae; phylum Streptophyta; class Pinopsida; order Pinales; family Pinaceae; genus Picea; species Picea glauca. Next base: position 1,280,436 of record JZKD02S1924042.1, read on the forward strand.
ATGTTCATATACTTTTAAAATTTGTATCTAACACTTGATTGACTATCATTGTATAGAATATGTATTTCGCAAGTGCAAAAACACAATGCATCATGTTCTTTTGTGATTAAGCTCTATCTTGGATGGTAGTTTCATGACCTAAATATGAAATTTATATGTTTTTATTCATAAATCAGATTTAGAAGTGAAAGGATAGACAAAATATTGTTTTATCTTAGCATGCAATCAAGCAGTAAACGTAAGCACACATTGCACCTTTGATTTATGCTAGAAACATATTCAATCATTATGCCTTATAGTTTAAAGTGGTTCTAACATTTTGATAGTTTTGTTTCTTGGGTGATACATGCTAATTAATAATCCAATTAATACACCAAATCCGATTAATACACGCTAATTAAGTCACCGTTCTTCAGCACCACATGTCTTTACCCAGTAGGAGGATCGTATGGTCTAGTTTTATCCCAAGCCATTCTTGGTTCCCTAGGTCCAAGTCACACCTCCGAGACAGACTTTGCCACGACAACATTGTATGGTAATATCGATCAAGTCTAGAGACTTTTGTAGGAGGACAAAAAAAAAATTTCATAGCACATCCTCGATCCTCGATCCACCCACTGAGAGAGTGACACGATGGGAAATTTTAGCATTAGATACGATCAGATTTTGAGCATTTAAGGAGCTAATTAATACCCTATATCGCATTAGTTTCTACCTCGTGCACCACTCAAAATATCCGTTTAGAATCATTGATAGACCACAACACCACCTGCGCCTCCTTCGTCAACCCGCGATGAATTTTAGTTATAGATATTCGATGCCAGATTTGTTAAAATTTCACTCATAACCCGAATTGAATGGTTGATGCAACATGATAAGATATTCCATGTTTAAATTCTCTTAAGCCATTGTAAATGAAAAAATTCTGCGCATAAGAGAATTCTGGAGCATCCGAAGGAGCAAGATGAGTGACTCAAAGATGTATCAACTCCATGAATATCAAAACACCCAGGTTTTTACAAGCTCCAGAGGTATGTATATGAGTCTGTAAATTTTACATGGCTATAATTTATATGTTCTTATCTGGTTTTTGTTTTTACATAGTCTCTGAAATTTTATTTTAAGTTGCATGAACAATGCCTCCAAGAAATCCAAATACTAGACAATTGTCAAGGGCACCGAAGCTGAAATAAACAGAGGTAGGTGAAGGCTCTTCTCCAGGGATCACAAAACAATTGGAATATGCCCCAAGGTTAGAACCTGTCATTAAGACAACAAAAAATAAGGTTTTCATCCATCCTTCGGCCTTTGGCAATACAGAGGAAAGCACAGGGTCCAATATGGTGCTCCCACATTGGGGGGATATCTTTAATAGTATTAGCTGAGAAGAGTACCCGAAATATGTCCAACATAGTGATCCAGACGTAAGGGTGCTCGATGACCAGGTGTTCCCAAACATCCGACGGTCACATCTACATATGGTAGCAAGTAGAACCCCCATTTTTCCCTGCATAGAGGTTCTTAAATGGCTCATCGACCACACATACATACATAAGTTTCTAATTAATGATGACAATGATGCGTGTGTCAGGTTTTACCTCCCGGTAGAAGTTCAGAAGTGTTACAAACTCAGAGACCCTAAGAAGCGTCTAAACAAAAACTTCATGGTGAAGTTCTATGAACACCATGACACTAGCCAGGTGATAGCCTCATGGTGGAGGGAGGACAAGAAGTTCACCAACCGGAGCACTCGCTACTATGGGACAACCAATTTAAAGGAGTTATACATCTATCTGATGGCTCTCATCTTCCGATTGTACGGAGAGAAATATTTCTCCATTTTTTCAGAGGCATGGATTCCTTTGGCATACACAGTTGTGATCCCTAGATGCAACTTCAACTAGGGAGCAATAATCTCCAAACAACTGAGCATCTGTGTGTAGAAGCCCAGGCGTCGAAGGAAGGGGAAGCACCAATGTTTTACATGTCTTCATACTTTTTGGATATCATTTGTGCCAGAAACATCTTCGTCGGCATGAATATGAGATGACATGTTGAAGAACTCCCGGTCCACTTCTACTTCAGCATGCTATGGGAAAAAAGGTATAAGAAATCCTACTCTCCCATCTACAATGAATTCATCGCTAAAATTTATTTTATTCTTTTCAAGAAGGAATTCCCAAGGCTATCAGTGGCAGCCAAAACGATGATATCCAAGGTAAGCCATTGGTATTTGGATGAGAGTGCCACCTGCATCAGGGTGTTCGAGTCCACTGTAGCACCACATCCCCTACCAACTCATTTCCCAGACCAGATTGTCATAGGAGAATATGCTATCAAACCATCTGGAAAGGCTACAATGCTACCTTGGTCAAGGACAAGAAACGAGAGTTCATAAAATATGGTTTCCATGTAGGGTTCTACTTGGTAAAGGATACCTCTTAAGACAAAAAAGAAGGGATGAGCCAACTCGATTTCGTATTCCTGACAGGTTGATTATGAAATAACGATCCAAATTTCTTGGTCTTGAAACATGCTTCAAAAGTGTCGTCCTACTGGTCATACACCCACGAGAAATTAGAAGACGGAGTCTTCAAAGAAAATGCCCAGGACTGGGACGAGGTGTTACAAAGGATGGACGACCCAAAAATGACTAGGTTCAGGGCCATGACGCTGGATGAAAAATAAAATATAATAGAATAGTTGGCTCAAGAGGCCCTCGGAGCCAGGGAAGAAATAAAAGTAGCAGAGGCAAAAA
>JZKD02S1924042.1:1334409-1355193 GCA_000966675.3 Picea glauca
ACAGCTACGGATTATTTTACTAAGTGGGTGGAAGCCATTCCAACCAAAAGGGCAACAGACTCAGTGGTAATCGATTTCTTGGAGGACAATATCTTGTCAAGATTCGGGTGTCCCCAAAAAATAGTTACCGATAATGCCCAAGCCTTCAAAGCTATGGCCATGATCAGCTTCTGTCAAAAGTATAATATCGTTCTCGGCCATTCCACTGCATATTACCCTCAGGGAAACGGATTGGACGAATCATCTAACAAGAGCCTGGTGAACATAATCAATAAAGTACTGTATGAAAATAAAAGGTCTTGGCATGTGCACTTAAAATACGCATTATGGGCCAACCACATCAGCACTAAAAGGTCTATCGGCATTTCGCCTTTTCAAATGGTCTATGGCACAGATGTTGTTCTACCTATAAACCTAGCATTACCAGTGATGAAGTTATGGCAGGATCAAAATGAAGAACCCAATCAAGTAACCAGGAGAATTAATCAGTTGATCGAGGTTCAACAACATAGAGTGGGAGTCGATGATAAAATGCAGAAGTACCAGGATGAGATGAAAGCTTTGTTTGATCTCAAGGGAAAAGATAGGTAATTCCTTCTAGGTGACTTGGTACTAATATGGAATGCAAGAAAAGAGGAAGCCGCGAAACATGGTAAATTTGACCACCTCTGGTATGGCCCATTCAGGGTCTCGGATTTAGAAGGGAATTTTTTTTTTCTTCTGGAAAATATAGACGGAGAAGTCCTTAGTGCCCCTATCAATAGGCGATATCTGAAACATTAGATGACATAACAGTTGTGTGAAAAAAAAAATTGTAAATAAATAAATTTCATGTTTTGTACATACGTATATTTTCATTTGAACATTTACTTTTAATTTTTAGTTTTTTTTTCCTAAACTCTCGGCACATTTCCAATAAGATTCGCATTTTCTTTTTATAGGATTCCAGCTACAGACAAAACTAGCAGGAAAAAGTAATTTGCAGGTCGGTGTCAGAAATAGAGCGGCATAAAACAGGTGATACCTAAAAAAAGTTTCATAATGCGAAAAGAAAGTGAAAATAAAAGATAAAGATGAGCTTTCGAAATACACAGGTTATAAAAGACTGTTTAAAGTAAACCAAGGTAAAGTATTTCAAACTGCAGTGTCGAATAAAACGTTAAATAACAGGATTATTGTTGGCTTGATAATATTCGAGTTAAAGTAATTTGAATGAATACACTAAATCTAAAAACAGTCAGTCAAATAACTGTCCCCAAAGATATCTATAAGAGCCAGTCTTGAACTGTTTTGACCTTTTGTATATTAAGTCTTTGAATCGTTGCCTTGTATCCTGTCTATCTCCGGGTCTAACTTTTAGCAAGTCACCATCTTCCCGAGTCATTACGAAGGGATAAAAGTTTTTCATTTTAAACCTCATGGGTTTTGAAACAGATCTTGATAGGAAAGCGGGTCTTCACAACTACTTGATATCCTTCTAAGCGAAGGAATGTTTAAAGCGATCTTAACTTTCCTAGGTTTTTCAACAGTGTCAGAAGAATCAAAGCTTGCTCAAACGGGATGCCCCTTAAAAAATGTATTTTCCTTTTTCCCTAAGAACAAAGGTGTTGTGAGGGTCAAGGGAAGCTTGGTACCGAGTGATCAAAATAAGTTGACAGACCTCTGATGTAAAATATTACACAGATATCATCCCTGATACAAACTGATTGCCCCCATCTTCACGTTCAAAAAGTAAATTATAAGACAGGTGGTGAAAGGAAATTCAGAAATGATTGCCCCCACCTAGTCTAGGAAGACGATGAAAGGAAATTCATAAATGATTGCCCTCGTCTCAGCATTTAAATGCATAAATATTTTCCGAAGTGGTGAAAGGAAATTCAGTGAAAAGGGCCAGACAACTTCACCGGGGTACTGAACAGGCTCGCTGGCAATGAAGCAATGTCTGCGATATCTATAAGGCTGTTATACATGAATATCACTCTACTCTGGTAACCAATGCTTTCTAAAAACATGATCCACACCCCAAATTCAGACGAGACTTCCCATTTAAAAAAAAAATGTATAATCTCATTCTTTTGATGCAAGCCAAGAGACACAAGATCTGTTGAATCTCCTAGGGTCGTTTCGACTGTCTTGAAACATACCCAAAGTTAGTAGTGGGAAAGGGAAAATTGTGAAAGAGACTACAGTTGTGTTAGGGAAGAGTATCTGATTTTGGAAAAACTTCTCGAGGTAAAAAATGAAGTCTTTTTCCCCCTTTGATTCTTTTTCCTTGGAATTTTTCAGCATGTTTGAGATTTTGACTCCATTTACCCAATATTTGTACGTGGTCTACTATTCTTCCCGCCTCACAGGAAGGCAAGATCCCTAGTTGGAGCCTATGTTGGAGCCGCCCTTGTTTTATTTTTACCTTTCACAATTCTAAATTTTTGATACTTGAAATCTAAAGATGGTCTTTTGATTGTTAACCCCGAGACTTTGAAAACTCTGCAACCTTATTACATAAGCAGCGATGCTTTTCCACTCTCGAAACAAATCTACTTTCGTAAGAATGTCGCTCTCTTTGTTTTACTTCGAGGTCTCTCAGGTCGGATACTTTAACCCATGAATTCACACGTCCCGAGTCACGAAACGGCGAAGTCATTTTAAATTTTCACTCAAGACAAGAACCAGGGTAAAGTTTTTTAACTCAGTGATTAGACGTCGTCGGGGTTTCGCGCCTCGGCGTTCGCCAAGTTCGAATTTTTATTTTTGCAGCTCCGAGATCCGAGAACACGAGGTTCTTTCGGGCTAACCTTGGTCAAGGATTATATGCAAAAAGGATAACCATGGTTAAAATCTATTCTCGGCGTTTCGCCACTTGGCACTATCTTTTAGAAAGTTATGGTGTCTAAAACCCCTAATAATGAAGTCGCGACGAAATTATAGCATGATTAATTAATCGCCTAATCTAAGATTTTCTTTCCCTTAATTGAGTTTTAATTATCGCCATCTCGCAGTTTCGCGACTCGGCATACTAATCTCCCAGAAAATTGTCTTCGAAGTTCCAAGTCATGATATGGCGAATAAATTGATTATGAAATTAATGATGCTCCAAATCGCGATTACTGTTAATTAAGCCAAAATCAGTCCTCGCAGTCTCGCGAGTTGAAGACTCAAAATGTTAAAAGGAAATCCATGATGCAGCGAACAGCGAGAAAGTTATTAACATTGCTAAGTTTTGATATTTTAAAATAAAGCAAAATATGTCCCGCGCATCGAGGCTTGCACGTTTCCCGAGGTATCTATTTTCTCTCCATACTCCGACTGACTGTCAAACCACCAAAATTTATGACATTAATGGGAAGATAAGGTAAATATATGTGTAAGATCGGATTTTTACGGAATAAGTTTATTTCTAATTTCGAATTGACAGGCTTGTTTTGAAAGGTACCGTTTTTTAAAATATATGCAAGATCTACGTTTCACTATGCAGTTTGCATAGCACACGGAGCTCATCGTTTCTGAGTTAACTACTTTCTGTAGGTATACACAGTTCTATCGAAGGAGAGAGAAAATGAAAACTACGGCCATGGCTCCGTGGAAAGAAGCAAAGGCGAATGTCGAAGTCACGGGACAGGGCTCAGACAATATCACCGATACTTCATCCCGAAGTGTCGAATCGATCCCCGACTAGTCATTTTTGTCAAATGTTCTGCAAGCAGAATTGGTAGATTACTCATACGACTCCGACGACATCGAAAGGGATGATCTACACACCAAGTACAAGATAATCGTCCAATCCAGGATGCACAGAGTAGAAACCCAACCACGGTTTCTTTCATATTACGACATGATCCAGTGGGCATTGGACCACATAGACTTACCTACTAGGACGATCATGAACAACCAGCGAGTTACTGTCGGGACGTTTAGGCCTGAGCATCTACAAACCATGTACAAGCTACCTTCGACGTCTGAATATACATATGGTGCTAAGTACCTGGAGGAATTCAAAGATAAAGAGTGCACCCAGTATGACAAAACCATGCCCGGTTTGATCAAAGATTGGGTTTCGTGCTCTGCAAAATTTCGAGCAAATGACCAGGGCATTTATTCTATCACTTCTTTGGAGCCACAGTATAAATATGTGGCCATGATGACATGCTAGCTATTTGGGAGAGAAGACACATTGCATTTCTACATCGCGTGGGTGCCTCTCATATTGTGGGTCGCAGAAGGTTGCTCGTTTAATTGGGCAAAGATGCTCTCAGACAGTTTGGCCAACAGGGTCACTGAGTATCGGGAGCAAAAGGCAAGTGGGAAACCGTCCTCGTTTTTCATGTCAGCATATATCATGGACGCGGTATGTTCCATGGCACCATTCCCCTTGATGATTTGGGCTTGGAATCCAGCCCAAGAAAAACCCGTGCATGAGTATCATGACAAACTATGGGAGAATAAAGCAGAAAAGTTCACATATGAGATTTTTAACTWGGTGATGGTGCCCCTGCATATCGCCATTTTTGGGCACCCACCACCTCGCGTCTCGGACAACATTGCAACAGGTATGAGTGGCATAGCGGATTGGTATGTGGAGGTAGAGTTTTCRTATTTCAGAGTTTTTGGGGCTTCTGTTCCCCCTCATGYGYTGTTCATCCCCGACAAGCTGGCTTGTCGAGAGGTCGCCTGGAAAACGATAATTGGAGGGGTGAGCAAATAAATCAAGGGTTACTCAAAGAAGGTATGGCCTTCTTTTCCCATTCGGTTGAATTCCTATTCTTTATTAGATTTTGGGCATGCCAAAGCTGAGGCTACCGCCCTGGATGACCTAAGTTTGGTCTTCATCGAAGTTAAGAAACATGATCCACAGAGGGTTGTGAGCAACCATTTGGCTCATTGTGGGCTCAAGATATTTGAGCATGAAATTTCACCCTCGGACGATGTTTTCCTAGGGGAGAGATCTTATGAAGAAGTGCTAGCCTGGATCCAATCATTAGCACCCGAAGACACAGCATCTGTATTTAAATTCCAGGAAAATAGACGAATATGTCTCCCCACTGTGTTGGGAGGTTCGGCTGCTTCCGAGACAAAACAGAAGGATGTTAAGGATTCTGAGGACGTAATTTCTAACCTTGGAAAACACCCGGAAGGGGAACAAACGAAGAATCCCGAAGCAGAAGTAAAAACTCTAGGCCCACCAAAGGAACAGAAGCCGGAGACTGAAACAGAGACTCTAGGTACGCCAAAGGAGCACAATCTCGTCGGAACTCCAAGAGAATCAACAAAACAAATAGGAGAGCCCATCACCTCGGTCACACCCTTGCAGTCGACACAGGGAAATGTCGGCGAGGGATGGATATTTAATGAAGAACTAAGGCCCATAAGAGCAGAGGAAATTCCTCCAAATGAGTTCTTTTTTGATAAAAAGAGGAAGGCGGTAGTGAAAAGAGAGTTCTATCAAGAAGGAGATTCCACTGTGAAAAAATATAAAATCATGACCGATGGAAAAAATAAGAAAAGTGACCAAATCACCACTGAAATCGCGGGAAAGGTGGGGCATATGCTTTGGCAAATCAATTCTCAGTTGGGCTTTTTAATAACCAACTAAAAAGGAAAAATCGCCTAATCAGGACCCTCAAGGCTAGATTGGCCACATTCGCAGAGAATGCTAAAGGTCGGACCAACATGGAGATAGAACAGGCCAGAGTGGCCGAAAAAAATGAAATAGAAATGATGAAGACCAAGCTTGAGCAAGCACAGTTGGTGGTCCGAGATGGTAGAGCGCAGGTGAACCAACAGAGAAATATGATTGAACAGTTGCAAACTCGGGCAGAAATCGCCGAGAGCAGAGAAATTGACATCGACATATTTAAATCCTGAGCCAGCGAGATTCGGAGAAAAATATTTTTGGCACAGCAGAATTTTCTTTCCAGGATAGGAGAGATCCGGGAGAACTGTCTGTTGGTGAATCAGGTGTCCAAGAACCTGACTGCCAGGGAAAGGGAGGCCTAAGTGGCTTGGGTCGCTTTCCAGGACGCGGTAATCGCCATAAATAACAGGGTTTCGGTAGGCACTCCTGGCCTTGCCATCCCTGAACAAACCAGAGGCAATATTCTATTGAAATATTGGGAGCATAACATTGCCCTGGGAAAGGAACAAGTCCAAGAGGTAACCCACTCTTTAGAAGAAGCTTTTAACTCCATAGATGGTGAGTTGTTGGATATTGACAGTCGAGGTGATGCAGAAGCATTGATGCAAATAAATGTGGAACAGATCTCACTTGATCTGAAGGAAAAGGATGAGAGAGATTCGGCCGACATCTCTCAGATAGATACGGTGGACATGGCCAAAGTTGAGAAGCACATGATCAAACCCAGCGCACAGCTAAGTGCCCTCGACATCGTCGATGCACAAATGGGGGACAAGCTGCAAAAGTTAGCCCGAGAATGATACTTTGTCGAGGCCAGCTGTCAAGCGGAACCTTCACAGCTCGTATCTCAGTTTTTGGAAAGATGTATCKCCTKCACTGAATCCGCGCGAAGACGAGCACCTGGCACCAAGTAAAGATAGAGTAGGAGAAAGGGAGTGATTGCGCTCCTCTCTGTTGTAACCAAWTTTGTGTAACCGTTGAGATTCTAACTGATCTGTAAAATTGTATAAGTATATAACAGAAAGAAATAAAGAAGACTGGACCCTTTTTRTGTCAATTGTAATAGAGTTTTTGGATTCGAGAAGTTAATATAAGCAAATCTGGAGATTCTCGATTCCGTCAAGACTGGTGTTACAAGTTTGTTTCTTCGTATTTCATGTTTCATTTCATTCCATTATTCATAATTGATGTGCTTCGTTATACTTTAGTACGACCACTACTATAACGAAAGGATTTCGGTTTTCTGTGACTATTTATTGTCTTTCCTCTGCACCAGCTATCAGTGGGTGTAAGACCAATCTGCACTTTCAAAATTCTATATATATTATTTTCTATGTTAGTTATTTCCTTACTAATTTCTTCTTCTATTTATATGTGAGTTTTCTCTTTGACAGGAACCTTGCGTTATATGCAGCTAAATGTTTTTCTCTCACCTCACACCTTTTATTAAAATATAATACAGTTACGGTAAAGAGCCTTCAAATTTTCATTCCTATTTTATTCTTAAGCCGTGAAATCCTCTTTTATTCGACCAAATTGAGACAGCATTTAATCTCTCTTTGAATCCTTTCCTACTCTTACTGTTCCTCCATGACTGTCCCTGAAGCAACACATCCTAATATTGAACCCGGACTATCGAACCAAACACATATTGCTTTAAACCTTTTTGACATAATCCTTAAAACTGCTAATAACCGAGACGAACTTGAACGTTCATGGGCAGCCATTGAACAAGATATAACTACTCAGGAACAGTTGGAAGCTAGACAACGCCAACGTACAAATCTTCCCTAGTTTCCTTTATCGAAGGTTGACGTTACCCTCTTACCCATCTTTCACCTACTTTCGGATGCCTTGACATTGTACTTTAAAGCCTTAAGTACAGACTCAGGAACAACAGGAGGAGTTAATTTATTGGTTTCGATCCACTTATGGGTAATCCAAAAGCCCCACTGAGAAGTTAAGGGAGTATAATAACGTCACTTACAAAGATGGCGAAACCATCAGGTCTTTCAACTTGCATTTTACCAAGTTGTATAATTAAATCCCCGAACTTATCCACCCTCAGAACAATGACGCCTTCATGCATTACTACAATGCATTGACTTCTCCTTACCATCAAAGGTTTGAGGAAAAGGCCATTGATAATATTGGTTCCTCTCTGCACACTTTCTCAGAGTATGAGGAACATCTTGAATGCACTGGTCTACCCCAGAGAGTTTCAGTTAGACAAATGGATATGTCCACTCTCTTACATCTAGTACAAGATATGAACAATCGTATGATAGATTTTAAGTGGAAAGGTATTGTCAAGCCTCTCACCCCTAGAGATTCATGCTCTTCTGCCCCTCCGTTTAGAAGTCTGGTTGAGAATAATTTCCATCCAAAGGCTATCCTTCCTCAGATTTGGTGTAACTTTTTCAAGGAACACCACGAAAAAACCACATGTGAGGTAAGGAAGAGTTCCAGAGACAAGATATTTGGTAAAATACCAGAAGCCACTATCATTTTCCTAGATTTTGTTGAGCCAAAAGATGTCATGGTCATCAACACTAGAAGCAAACCCTATGCCCCGAAAGGCAAATGTGACCCTCCTCGTAGTTCTTCTAGACCGAGTTCATCCTCAACCGCTGCTGCACCCTAGGCCCCTATAATTCCTGAGAGTAAAAAATTCACTCCTCCTCCCCCCTCTTCCAAATACAATATCTTGAATCGATTGGCCAAAATAAAAGCAGATGCAACCCTCCTAGACATGGTTGTCATCCCTGAACAACAGATGCATCTGAAATTCATGGAAGGAAAATCTTACATTCTATCCAACCTTTCCTGAAGGCTTGACTCCTCTCGAGGGTTCGTTTTCCTTAAATGTTGGAGGGAATAAAGAAAAGGAAGAGGAGTCACAACTGAAGGTGGTTGAGGCCATCTCCATGAAAATTAGGGCACCTGGATCTTCATCGAATGTTAAAATAAATATCCAGGGTTCTAATAAAGAAGAAATGAAATATGTTGAATTACTTAGTGGATTTCAAAAGGTTTTTTCTTGGTTTAATGCAGGTATTCGTGGTTTTGATCCAGTTCTTGTTCAACATATTATGAAAACATCTAGGCAAAAACAAAGACTTGTGAACTCTGTGCTGGAAGCAACCTTTCAAAGGGAGTTGAGGAATTCCTTAAGAACTGAAATGTTTTCTTTTGCCCACCCTGAAGGGGTTTCCAATGGGAACCTCTTTCAAAGACCCTTGATAATTTTAGAACCTGCATTAGTCTTCGGACTTCCAGGAAAACAATTATAAGAAATCCTCTCCCTCCTCTCCATATGAAAATGTTTCTACAATAGGTTGTAGAGTTATACTTGAAGCCCTTACTTGAAAGTTTCTTTGGTTACAATAAAATCAAGGTAGAAGGGTCAATTGATCACAAAAACACTTTCATTAATAATTGTGATACTATGTCCTATGATTTTCTGCCCTCTGTCTTATTTGATACAGGTATCACCTAAAATCGACCTATACACACAACTTTCGATGAGTCAGTCAGCCTCCGTTCTTATCTTGAAAATCTAGTCATATCCATCAAGGGGTTGATAGCTACATCATAATTTCAAGTGTTAGTCCATTTCCAGATTACTTTTGTCTTGGACACTAACTCATAAGTTTTAGAGGAATTAAAGAGACAATGGTTTTTCCACACCATTAGCAATCCTCGTTTGAAGTATTGCGAGGGGCCAGCGTGAAATATCTTTGGCTAATGACATTCTTCTGTATACTAATAGTTTAGTTTTGCTTCCAAAATTTTGTGTTTCTTTTCCACTTTATGACACTTTGATTTCTACTTTTTGAGTTGAATTTTATTTTCTTCTTCTGAATGGTTCTATCTTTACTGTTGTTGTTTTGATTTCTGCATTATTATTTCTATTGGATTTTGGTCTTTATCATCTTTTAGAGTGTTTGAGTTAGCATGTTGGATCATGTTTTCCATAGTGACACTCCTGTAAGCATTGTTAGTCAATAACAATCAAGCTTACATAGCTTCTATGATCTCTCCATTGAAAGGCCCTTGAATTTGTTACATATTTCCGTTGTTGTCTATAAGGAGTTGGTTATCTCCACTTCTTCTCTCCTTTTCTTCATCCATTGAGAGTTTAAGAGCATATCTGGAAATTTTCCTCCTTTCAAGTTAAGAGCATATTCCAGTCAAACGATTATGCATACAGTGGTAAAACCCCTCGTACTTAACACTTTTCATGAGTTACTCCCAAATTCTCGGTCATCTTTCCATCAAATCCGCTCATTCCCCCCTATTGCATAATCATTTGAGTTACGTCTTCTTGAGATTACTATTCTTGATCCATGAAACCATGAGTTATGAGTTCCAATTTGTTAAAAACAAGTTTTTCTATGGAGTCACCATTTTGTTGACGATTGAAAAAGTCAACATAATTTTTCCCACAAAATGTTTCTAAAGCCTATTATTATATAAGACTAAATGATGCTAGTAGGTGGGACCCCTTTGAAATTTTGAAGATCAGATCTGTTCACTTCCATTGTTATGAGGATGTGATACAAAGGTTTACATAGTTAATAAGACTATCGTTGTTATTAATATGAGTTGATCTTTCATGATGATATCCCTCCATGTGACCACAACATGCTATTCATTAATGGTGACTATTCCTATTGCACCTTCATAACAAACATAATAATAAAGTTACGTTAAGGGAAGTTTTAAAGAATGCAAGGTATTACAACAAGTGCAAAGGAACCTAGCTCTACAATACTACATGCATGAAGTATTTATTGATTATCTTCAACCTTAGATAGCAAGAAATGGCATAAAAAAATGTTTAGTTTGATATGCATATCATGGAAGTTTTAGTGGTGCATTCTTGGCAAGTGATAATACATGGGTTATGCGTTGATTGATGAAATTGGGAGCCAGTATGCATATGTACAAACCTTGGTGGCTTATAGAAGTAATGGCCTTTGTAATTATTTAAGGTGTTTTTTCTATCATTGATGGTTCTGTTGTATAGTGGTCAAACGATTCATTTGAATTAAAGAATGGGTGGCTCATGTGGCAAGGTGACGATGCATATGGTTGAGTGTGTAACTTGGATTATTCTATAGTTTAATGAGTTGATTTTTTCGATGCATTGATTGATTAATGGTGTTAATGGGGGGATCATTGACATGTACTATGGATTAAATGTGATATGGATGGAGGCGACATGAATTTACTACATGTCACCTTTACCATCCCTATTGGCCGCCACCCTAATCAGACCATTATTTGATCTTCATGTTGTGTTCACGCTCCGAATTTTCAGCAAGGTGAAACTGCTCGGCCACTTCTCATCTTACGGTTTTGATTGACAGGTATGTCTCTTTTATCCATTCTTGACTTCACTCTAGTTATGAAATGTTTTTGGCTCAATTGTATGGGTTTGTGCTATACCGAGTGTTGAAAGTGTGTGGTTTCAGATTTGAATGGAAAATTGATGTTCTGCGTATAATTGTTGTGAGATCGTCGAAGTTGGTGGCCTTCCTGGGTGATAGTTTTATTACCACTGCATTTTTTTGATTGTTTTTCTGAGTGATGGTCTGCGTGACTCATGGGTTTAATTAGAACCATGTTCAAATCTATCAAGGAAATGCCTCCCATTCACAAGCTTCGTCGTCTTCCCTGAGCGTGTGCCTTTAAGCCCCAAAGTTCCACAATAGTCGATGCCCCATTCCTCATGCAATAGCTACTATGTAGACCCTTAAACCCTTCATAATGGAGCTGCATAAGAATTATGTCAAGCATGTTAAGATTATTGTGGCATATTACTTCAAATGCGGGCTCACCCATTATTCATATAACAGTCGTGTTGGTATGAATTTTGACCAATCCTCCATGATAATGTCGTGAACCCCCACTGCCAATTTCACTTCTAAGGGTTCACAGTCGCCAACCTGTTGTCGAAGAATCAGGCTTTTTTTTGTTATGGAAGGGCTTATGTCGTTTCATTTGTTTCATGGGTATGCATTGTTATCATACTTGTTTGGTCGATTTTTTTCCCTTACCATGGTGCCGAATCATTTGTTATTGTACAGTCGTTAGAGTGGTGCTTATGATGTTCATATAATGGCTAGCATTGGTCACAAGGTTTTAGTGTTGTTAACACTGTCGTGTCCTGTAGGTGATGTTTTGAGAATTAAAAGATTGGATTGGATATTTCTATTGCATTTTTTATTGTTGGTAGAATACACTTGAATGTGTGTGGCCTGGTCACTTACAGGAGACTTAATAAATGGCCCAAAATGAATTTTTTCTGTGAGTTATATCGTGGCTATATTGTTGTGTGGTTATGGAAGTTATTACACTGTGGAATTCTCTCAATTGTGTACCACGTATAATTATAGATGGTTTGTTTTGTATGCCTAGTCATAACCCCCAAAACCTAAGTGCATTGTCTTTTTCAAATTGATCACTGTGGATGACAGTTGTGTGGGATGTTTTGGTTCGGTTTAAATTGAACTAAGATACTTGTTTTACAGTAGCATGGTTATTGGTTTCAGAATTTTGTTTCTGCATGGACAATGTCTAAATGATGACTGTGGTTATAGTAAATTTCCTTTCTCAGGCATGGCATGTGAAGTCTTGATTTATTTTTATGGGAACGAATATCATCACAAATCTTATTAACAAAAGAAGAGACTTCATTATTATTTTTTGGAAATAGTACTTTCAAACATAGACGTGGATTGGGGAAATGTATGGTAATGGTGGATGTTAATGGTTATAGATTGAGTGCTATTGTTGATTTTTATAACATGAAGAATGTACGTAAAAGGAATATAACCTCTTACAGATTGTATGAAGTACTCATGTTTTGCAATGACACTTTGTTGGATATTAATGGACAATGAAGTTAAACAAATACACATGAATTATTACTCAGTCATCTGATGGTTGGTTGATGCATATTTTCCTTCTGAAAAATATGTTATGGATTGACTGATTAATATCATGAACAATAAACATTTTCCCCCCTCATTATCTCATTTTCCACTAATTATAAACCCCTCACATGTCGCGTATTCATTTTGTTCACCCCCTATTCTGATATTGTTCACAGCTAAGTAAAATTTTGTGTTAGATTGGATGAAAGTGGAAAATGTCTGTGTGGATTGCAGTAAGGTTTATTGGTTTGCTTACAGTTGATTGTTGTTATCATTGAGAAGTGACCATATCACTTCCCTTTCATTATATCATATTTTCTCTAATTACAAATCCCTCATGTATCCCAGAACATTTTTTCACCCCCCTGCTCATTGATTAACATTAGAACAATTTGTATGGATTGGATTGCATGAGCCTAATACATTCTGAGCCAAATCTATTTCATATTTTTAAGGAGTTGTAATGCATGATTATTTAAAAGAATATTTTCTAATTGTTAACATATGCAGGATGAAATTTTTCAGTCAGGGAAGCCATGGACAAGGAAACAAAGGTAGAGGTAACTGGAACCAAGACCCAAGGAGGCCTAGGTTCTCAATAAATTTTGATGTTGATTTTGAAGAGTTGGGACAATTGTTCGATGTTGGATTATTTAATTAGATTGGATAGGGAATAGTCCAATCGAGGCCTGAAAGGTCTCCCTTCCAAACCCCTCAATCCCCCGGTATACCAGTGCCTCCTCATGTCTCTTTACATCCTGAAATCCTAGAAAATGATGGGTGGCATGAGATTGTCCACCCAACAGTCTCCCAACACTGTGGTTGGTCAAAATTATCTTTGCCTACTCCTCCACCTTTAAAACCCATTGTCTAAGATTCCCCTAACCATTCCCCAGTGAAATCTATTATCACACTAAATTTCCTTGGGTTTTTAGTTTGTTTTTATCCTTTTTAAGCCTTAGATTTTATTTTTTTATGTTTTTAATTTTCATCCCTTTAAAGTTTAGGTTTCTTAAGACCCCTTAGATAAATAAAGTGTTGAGTCATAACTCATGTTTGATCCTCAAATTGATTTTTGGACTTAGAATTATTTTAGTTCATGACTTAAATTTTTGTCCCCTTCGTGGTTTGTCACTAGGATAGATCCCTCCCATGACTAGAATGATGTGACACACCATTCTCCTCATTCATGACCTTGTAGGCATTCCTTGTTGTCCTTGCTTACCTACCCAATTATTTTTTAAATTGGAGCATTGCCCACTCATCAGGCGGTTCCATAGTGCCTTTCTTGTTCATCATCTTTCCATCACAAGTTATGATTACCACGACTGATGTCATGTTCCTTTTTTTCAGCGCGAGGAGTTTGTTAAAGATACCTTCAAGATCTCGTATTTACAAGCCTTGATAATGGTTTGTGATTTGAAAATTTAAGAATGTTGTGCTGCTCAAACTCACAGTTCTGACTAGGCGACATTGGTGCGA
This sequence comes from Picea glauca, assembly GCA_000966675.3. Classification (NCBI taxonomy): domain Eukaryota; kingdom Viridiplantae; phylum Streptophyta; class Pinopsida; order Pinales; family Pinaceae; genus Picea; species Picea glauca. The sequence goes on from JZKD02S1924042.1 coordinate 1,348,468, forward strand.
CCAAATACGATGATGAGGTAGGTTCAAGGGACAAAATGTTTATGACTTCATCCTGAGATTTCGCTGAAGCTTCAAACACGTGTTTACTCCACAGGTATCCTATGTTGTCTCCTTTGCACATTAATTTTCACAAATAATTAGCTCTTAGAGTTTGGTTTATCAGGCTTGCACAGTTGTAAGGAAATCATCCTCCCATCATATCCTTGTCTCCTCCCTTTTCAAACCAGTGAGCTTAATTTTCTTGTATCAAAGTTTGATTACATTTGCTCTCCATAACTATTGAGGTTGCAAGCATCTAAACAGTCTATCCTTTGCATATGCATCGCGCTACCCAAAGGCGCTTCTTAACCCCTCTGTGTCTCCCCTGCTTCTTTTCATCTTTGAGTTAAGCATATTTATCCAACTAGAAAGGGCCAATTACATATTACCCGCTCATTGTCTAAAATTTCATACCTGTACAAATCTAAGGGTGGGATTCCCACAGTCAAAACTTGGCTTACTAGCACTAGTCTATTTTAAAAGGTTATCCTTATACATTTGAAGCCTGATTTTAAGTCCTCCTGGTTATTACTACCCCATAATCCTTAAGAATCTCTCATTATAAGCCATGGAGACTCCTCAGATGAAGAAGAAACACAAAGGGGGCAAGGTGGTTAGAATGGAACCTGTGTATATGCATATTTTTGATACATAGCCCATGGAAAGAGAGGTTTTTCAAAGAGTGGGATGCCTCTCCTTCTGCTAGAATATGAAAAGATTCCATCCAGAGGTGAAAAGACAGTTTGAATTACATTTTGATGGCAATAGAACCAAGGTTAGGGATTTATAATTTGAGGTGACTGAGGCCTCTATTTTACCTGCAATAGGAATTCCTATTATAGGTGAAAAGTGGTTTAAAGCCATGGCTTTGTGTTCAACCTATGACAAAGATCTCCTTAAGCATGAACATCAAGTCAATGATTTGTCTAAATGTGTGCCAAGAAATTGATTGATTGAAGAGATTGATAGGATATTGAAGATCATCCAAAGACATTTTACATGTGAAGGGAGGTTTAACACATTATACCAGTACCATATAAGGCTTTTGCTGCATTTTACTGGTAAATTTGAAATGAATATTCCCTACTATTTATTAAGGAGAATAGGTAAGATGTCAAAAATTATTAAATCCAAGTATAAGGATGTGGATACTAGCATCTTCCACTCTGGATTGATCAGAATTCTAGTCTCTGAGGAATTGGGTAAGAAAGAGATTTCATGGGAACATTTTGTTGTTGCTTCTCACTTTAAGTTGGATATATAATCTTCTCCTCAATCGCATATTGCAATTCCTTTATCACCCACCAGTTTTGTTAAAGCAGGGACCAGTAGGAAGAGAAAGGGAAGACCCCTTGTTCAAGTTTTATAGGTCATCAAGAAAGTCACAGGAACGGAGGAGGAAGCTTGTCCTTCCCCACAATGAGATTTTTCACCACCTCCTCCACTAGGGTTAGAAGAGGTCCCTTCTTATACCAAATCCACATATAAGAAATTAAAGAAGCTACTCTTCCCCTCTTCTCCTGCAACATCCAATACCAAGGGTAGAATACCTTTCACAAGATCATCAATTCCCAAAGAGGTTTTTGAAGAACAGTCCCCATCAGAGATCCTTGTACTAAAGAATAATGGTAAAGGCATTAAAAATCCTATGGAAAGGAAAGAAGAAACCCCTTGTGCAAAAGAAGAAAAATAAATACAAAGACATCAAGAAGCTTGACGAAGAAGACAAGAAAATTCCCATGCAGATGGAAAAGGAGACCGAGAAAAATCATGTTGAGACTGTGCATGTCACTACTTCACTTGACAGTCATACATTCAAAAGATTGATCAGGAAACTTAGGGATGCTAGGAAGGAGGTAGCTCATCTAAAAACATAAGCCATATCTGACAGGGTGAAAATGAAAGAGCTCATGCATAGCTATAGACATACCCTTGACCTAGCAAGGTTTGCAACAAGAAAGTCCCAACCCCTTCATAGGTAGCTCCAAAACCTGTAATATACCAGATGTAAAATGTAAGAAGAACAGAAATAAAATTCTAGTAATGGCAGAATAATAGTAATATAACCAAAACATTCACCACAATAACACTGTAATGATATGAGAATAATAACAGAAATAACACTTTGAATCTAAAAGAAATGTTCATGGGCCTCTTCGAGGGGGAAACCTCCAGTTGAGAAGATCTCTATTACAATAATATTCAAGTTAGGGTTCTCATACCCTCGACTCCTATTTATACTAAAAAGAAGCATCTAGTGGAAGATCCTTCTAGAAGTGGAAGATTCTATTAGGTATTCTTACATCTACCTTATTCTATTTTATTGAAAGGCCTTATTAATATTGACCTTTATTACATATGAATATATTGTTCTACCTATGTGCGGGTTAGGACCCTAACATGTCTGCCCCCTTAAAAACAAACTTGTCCTCAAGGCTTGAGATGAGGAAATTGCTGCAAAATGGTAGTTGGTTACCAAGTGGCGTTTGCTGGAGTTGTATCTTTCCACTGGACTAGAACTTCCTTGATGGTTCTCTGATGTAGGCGTCGCTCACACTGGTCCAAAACTGCTTCTGGCTGTAGCCAAATGGATCCTTCTTCAACTAACTCTGGAAGGTTGGTTTGAATTTGGAACTTATCTCCAATCACCTTCTTTAAGCATGAAACATGAAAAACAGGATGTAGCTTTGAATGGCTGGGCAAAGCTAACTGATAGGCTACTTGTATCACGCGCTAAGAATGGTATAAGGACCATAAAATTTGAGCACTAGCTTCTAACAATGCTTGGCCTTGAGGGAAGTTTGCTTGTAAGGTTGCAGTTGAGTAAACACATGATCCCCTTCTACAAATTGACGTTCAGAGTGACCTTGATCTGCTTGTTGCTTCATGCGATTTTGTGCCATGACCAAATTTTCTTTGAGGGTATGGAGAATAGCCTCTCAAGATGTAAGTGTTAGGTCAACCGCTTAGACCTTCGAGGCACCCAATAAGTATGAGAGAACTAAAGGTGGATTATGTCCATATACTGATTCAAAAGGAGTCATGCATGTAGTTGTATGGTATGAAGTGTTGTACCACCACTCAACTAGGGGTAACCATTGAGCCCACTGATTTTTCTTTTCTGAGGAAAAACACCTCAAATATGTTTCCAAACACTTGTTGACAACTTTCATTTAGCCATCAGTCTGGGGATGATAAGATGTGCTTAGATGCAATTCGATGCCTTGTATCTTGAATAGTTCTTGCCAAAAATTGCTTGTGAAATTTGGGCCACGATCAGAAACAATAGAGTGCCGCATGCCATGAAGCTTGAAGACCTGATCCATGAAAATTTGAGCCACCATGGATGTTGTAAACGGGTGTTGAAGGGCGTAGAAATAAGCATACTTGGAAAGGCGATCAACAACCACCATGGTGACAGATTTATTGCCCGATTTGGGTAAGATGGTAATAAAATCCATAGAAATATCCTTCCAAATAGCAGGTGGAATCGGGAGAGGTTGTAGTGTGCTTGGAGATTTGACTGTTTCTCCCTTGTTGCATTGACACACATCACATTCAGATACAAAATTACAAATGTCCTGTTTCATACCATCCCAGAAAAAGGAATGTTTGACCCTGTCATAGGTTTTGGTGAACCCAGAGTGCCCTGCTGTGGGTGTAGCATGAAGCTCAGAAAGTACCNATGGAGCATTGGACTGCAATTGTTGGATCAACTTCGAACTTTTGGGATCTTGTAGCCATTCCTGGTGAACGGCTTGGAGCCAATCTGGTACAATGAATGAAAGAGAAAAAATGGATCCTTCATCTTCATATTTCCAGGAAAGTGCATCCGCAACCACATTGTCTATTCCTTTCTTGTAAATGATCTCATAATCATATCCAAAGAGTTTAGTCACCCATTTTTGTTGTCCTGGGGAGGAAATGCATTGTTTCAGAAAATACTAGAGGCTTTGATGGTCTGTCTTAATTTGGAAATGTTTCCCCAATAGATAAGGGCGCCACAAATCAACGACATGTAGAATAGCCAACATTTCCTTTTCATATATGGATTTTCCCAGATTTCTTTCAGATAGTTGCTTGCTGGTAAAGGCAAAAGGTCGACCCTTTTGCATAAGATCAACACCAATTCATTTCCCTGAGGCATCACATTCCAACACAAAGGTATTTGTGAAATAGGGAAGGGCGAGGACTGGAGTGGTGCACATGGCCATCTTCAAGGTTTGAAAATCTTGAGCAGCGACTGGAGTCCAAGTGAAAGAGTTATTTTTTAGGAAAGCAGTGAGAGGTGCTGCAATCTTCCCATAATTCTGAAAAAACTTGCAATAATACCCTGTTAAGCCCATAAATCCACGCAATATCTTAAGAATCTTTGGGTGAGGCAAGTCGTGCATAACTTCAATCTTTTTAGGATCCACCCTGATGCCATATTTTCCAACCAAATGACCCAAGTATTCTACTTCTGAGGCACCAAAAGCACATTTATACTATTTCAAGAAAAGTTGGTGCTGAGATAGTAGATGGAGAACACAATCCACATAAGCAAGATGGTCTGTCCAGGTTTTTCTATAGATGAGGATATCATCAAAGAAAACTAATGCAAAATGGCAGAGAAAAGGACAGAAGACATGATTCACGAGGCTTTGGAAGGTGGAGGGGGCATTACACAAGCCAAAGGGCATGACCAAAAACTCATAGTGGCCCTGATGAGTTCGAAAGGAAGTCTTGGGAATGTCTACCTCTTTCATACGTATTTGGTGGTAGCCCGAACGAAGATCAAGTTTAGTGAAGAATTGGGCGCCACTCAATTCATCCAGGAGGTCATCAATGATAGGAATGGGGAATTTGTCTTTGATGGTAAGTTTTTTGAGGGCACAGAAGTCAGGACACATTCACCAATAACCTTCTTTCTTTAGGACCATGACCACAGGAGAAGAGTAGGGGCTTGTACTAGGGCGGATAACACCTTCATTAAGGAGTTCCTGGACCATTTTCTCAATTTCATTTTTTTGGGAAAAGGGGTGATGATACAGATGGATATTGGGAGGAAGGCTTCCGGGTACCAGTGGAATGGAATGATCATGAACACCACGGGAAGGAGGGAGTACTTGGGGAGTGGAAAAGACCAATTGATGTTTAGAAAGGATGGCTTGGAGGTCTTGTGGGACGAGGGTGTCTATGTTGCTTGTATGGAATGGAGTTGGGTGATAACACCAGAATGACCTTTTTTGAGAAGCTTTTCCATGTGATGGGAACCAATGATCTCAGGTGAACCAACGGTGATGCCTTGGAACTTATATTGGTGGCCCTCCTGTTCGAATTGCATAGTTAAGTCTTTAAAATCCATGAGAATGGGACCCAAAGTCCTTACCCAGTCTGCACCTAATACAATGTCACAACCTCCCACGTCGATAGCAAACATATGGGATTTCAGGTAGTAGTCACCAATTTGGAGACGCACATTTTCACAACGCCCTCCACATTTCATGGAACCACCATTGGTGATCATGATTTGGAAATTATTGATGGCATGGATGTAGCAATGAGTGTCTTGGGCAATGCGATGATGAATAAAATTATGGGTGCTGCCACTATCAACCATAATGATGATCTTTCGATGCTTGATGTAACTGATTATCTTGAGGTTTTGGGGAGTGGAGAAGCCAGTGAGAGCATTGAGGGAAATTACCGGTTCTACTTCGAGAGGGTCCAAGGGAGGGGTTATGTCAGTGGATTCAAGTGACTCAGACACAAAGGGAGTTTCTACATCCTCTTCCAAAATAACCTCAGAGATGGCCATAAAAATATTTTGTTCTTTACGCTTGTGGCCCAGGAAATATTTTTCATCACAGTTATAACAAAGGCCTTTGAGTTGACATTCAACCATTTCAGCCCTGGTCAATTTTTGGATCTTTAGTGGAGCAGAGGAAGTAGTGGGATTTACTAGTTTAGAGAGAGGGATTAAGGAGGGTTTTCAGCTTTGAGAAGATACAACATGTTGTGCTTATTTAGCTCTTTTAGTAGCCTCCACCCAACTTTGAGGCTGAGCCATGAGGAAATGGGTCTGAATCTCATCTTTGAGGTCGTTGATAAAACACTCTCGGAAAAAGGCATCATACATGCCCTCTGTTCTAAAATCCATGCACTCAAAGGCAGCTATAAAGTCTTCCACTATTCCTAATTGTTTCAACTTTGTCGAACGGTCCAAATGGCTGGTGTCAGTGTCAAAGCGTTCATAAAGCTCTGCCACAAAGTGTGTCCAAGCAATATACCCTTGACGAGAAGTTTTTATCCATTGACACCATTTCCAACGCTCTTGATCTAGATGGAGAACACCATACCGGAGTTTGGCCAAGTCATCTGTAATGCCGTATAAAGAGAAATAATGTTCCATTTGGGTTACCCAACCAGTTGGGTCTGAGCCATCAAATTTGGTCACATCCACCCGTGGAAGGCGTAGGTCACGTTGAAAGTGATGGTTCTGAAAGTTATGGGAATGAGAGGATTGGTCACCTTCAGTATGTGGAGGTGATGAAGAGGAAGGGTTATCTATAGGGATATGCAGTTTGGTGCAGAGTGTCAAAAAGACTGATTCAATATGGGTGGTGATATTTTGTCTGATTTCCTCCATTGAGGACTGCATGATTGTATTGATGGTGGAAACATTGACACTGAGTTGTTTCACTT
>JZKD02S1924042.1:1355203-1365840 GCA_000966675.3 Picea glauca
GTACTTGGTGTGTAGATCATCCCTTTCGATGTCGTCGGAGTCGTCTGAGTAATCTACCAATTCTGCTTGCAGAACATTTGACACAAACGATCAGTCGGGGATCGATTCGACACTTCGAGGTGAAGTATCGACGACATTTTCTGAGCCCTGACCCGTGACTTCGACATTCGCCTTTGTTGCTTTCCGCGGAGCCATGGCCGCAGTTTTCATTTTTGCTCTCCTTCGATAGAGCTATGTATACATGCAGAAAGTAGTTAACTTAGAAACGATGAGCTCCGCGTGCTATGAAAACTGCATAATGAAACGTAGATCTTGCATATATTTGAAAAAAAGGTACCTTTCAAAACAAGCCTGTCAATTCGAAATTAGAAATAAACTTATGTCGTAAAAATCTGATCTTACACATAGATTTACCTTATCTTCCCATTAATGTCATAAATTTTGGCGGTTTGACAGTCAGTCGGAGTATGGAGAGAAAATAGCTACCTCGAGAAACGTGCAAGCCTCGATACACGGGAAATATCTTGCTTTATTTTAAAATATCAAAACTTAGCAACGTTAATAACTTTCTCGTTGTTCGCTGCATCGTGGATTTCCTTTTAACATTTTGACTCTTCAACTCGTGAGACTGCGAGGACTGATTTTGGCTTAATTAAAAGTAATTGCAATTTGGAGCATTATTAATTTCATAATCAATTTATTCGCCATATCGCGACTCAAAACTTCGAAGACAAGTTTATGGGAGATTAGTATGCCGAGTCGCGAAACTGCGAGATGGCGATAATTAAAACTCAATTAAGGGAAAGAAAATATTAGATTAGGCGATTAATTAATCATGCTATAATTTCGTCGCGACTTTGTGAGTCGGGGATTTAGACGCCATAACTTTCTAAAAGATAGTGCCGAGTGGCGAAACGCCGAGAACAGATTTTAACCATGGTTAGCCTTTTTGCATATAATCCTTGACCAGGGTTAGCCTGAAAGAACCTCGTTTTCTCGGCTCTCGGAGCTGCAAAAATAAAAATTCGAACTTGGCGAACGTCGAGGCGCGAAACCCCGACGACGTCTAATCACTGAGTTAAAAAAAATTACCCTGGTTCTTGTCTTGAGTGAAAATTTAAAATGACTTCGCCGTTTCGTGACTCGGGACGTGTGAATTCATGGGTTAAAGTATCTGACCTGTGAGACCTCGAAGTAAAACAAAGAGAGCGACATTCTTACGAAAGTAGATTTGTTTCGAGAGTGGAAAAGCATCACTGCTTATGTAATAAGGTTGCAGAGTTTTCAAAGTCTTGGGGGAAACAATCAAAAGACCATATTTAGATTTCAAGTATCAGAAATTTAGAATTGTGAAAGGTAAAATTAAAACAAGGGCGGCTCCAACACCTCCCAAGTAGATAGGATCTTGGGAGGAAGGTTAAAAAAGTCAGTCGTAGCATTTCCTTCCAAAGAATTGGCAAACAAGCACATGCAAGTGTCATTGTCGTTAGCCCCTATATTATGACAAGCATTTGAAAATGCCACTAGGTGTTTGTTACTACTGACAGTGTTATTTCCTGAAAACTTAGGCAAATGCTCCTTAAACTTCGGAAGCGAGCGAGTAGCAGGTGCTAGGTTAAGAGGAGAGGACAGATGCCATGGTGTGGTCATGGCATCTTCTTCAAACTGAAAAAGGGCCATACTTTTTAATGACTTTGGTGGGGTTTGTAGTAGATTGGACAAGGATATGGTGGTTGTACAAGATACTAATCACCAATGATGATGAAGATTGGGAAGATGGACCACTTCCAATGCCACCAGAGCCACCACTAGATGCCATCTTGTGGATGATATATGAGAGAAAGAAAGACAAGATGGACGAATCAGATAAAGTTATCCTCAGATAACTTTGTTGGGTAGATAACACAACGTTTCTTCAAGTTAGGGTTGTTGACTAATCCAAAACTAGGCATGTGAGACTAAAGAAAAGTTTGATGAAAATGCTAGTCTCTTGTTTTTAAAGTTAAGGAAGGTTTGCAGGAATGTNGGTGAAGTATCGACGACATTTTCTGAGCCCTGACCCGTGACTTCGACATTCGCCTTTGTTGCTTTCCGCGGAGCCATGGCCGCAGTTTTCATTTTTGCTCTCCTTCGATAGAGCTATGTATACATGCAGAAAGTAGTTAACTTAGAAACGATGAGCTCCGCGTGCTATGAAAACTGCATAATGAAACGTAGATCTTGCATATATTTGAAAAAAAGGTACCTTTCAAAACAAGCCTGTCAATTCGAAATTAGAAATAAACTTATGTCGTAAAAATCTGATCTTACACATAGATTTACCTTATCTTCCCATTAATGTCATAAATTTTGGCGGTTTGACAGTCAGTCGGAGTATGGAGAGAAAATAGCTACCTCGAGAAACGTGCAAGCCTCGATACACGGGAAATATCTTGCTTTATTTTAAAATATCAAAACTTAGCAACGTTAATAACTTTCTCGTTGTTCGCTGCATCGTGGATTTCCTTTTAACATTTTGACTCTTCAACTCGTGAGACTGCGAGGACTGATTTTGGCTTAATTAAAAGTAATTGCAATTTGGAGCATTATTAATTTCATAATCAATTTATTCGCCATATCGCGACTCAAAACTTCGAAGACAAGTTTATGGGAGATTAGTATGCCGAGTCGCGAAACTGCGAGATGGCGATAATTAAAACTCAATTAAGGGAAAGAAAATATTAGATTAGGCGATTAATTAATCATGCTATAATTTCGTCGCGACTTTGTGAGTCGGGGATTTAGACGCCATAACTTTCTAAAAGATAGTGCCGAGTGGCGAAACGCCGAGAACAGATTTTAACCATGGTTAGCCTTTTTGCATATAATCCTTGACCAGGGTTAGCCTGAAAGAACCTCGTTTTCTCGGCTCTCGGAGCTGCAAAAATAAAAATTCGAACTTGGCGAACGTCGAGGCGCGAAACCCCGACGACGTCTAATCACTGAGTTAAAAAAAATTACCCTGGTTCTTGTCTTGAGTGAAAATTTAAAATGACTTCGCCGTTTCGTGACTCGGGACGTGTGAATTCATGGGTTAAAGTATCTGACCTGTGAGACCTCGAAGTAAAACAAAGAGAGCGACATTCTTACGAAAGTAGATTTGTTTCGAGAGTGGAAAAGCATCACTGCTTATGTAATAAGGTTGCAGAGTTTTCAAAGTCTTGGGGGAAACAATCAAAAGACCATATTTAGATTTCAAGTATCAGAAATTTAGAATTGTGAAAGGTAAAATTAAAACAAGGGCGACTCCAACACCTCCCAAGTAGATAGGATCTTGGGAGGAAGGTTAAAAAAGTCAGCCGTAGCATTTCCTTCCAAAGAATTGGCAAACAAGCACATGCAAGTGTCATTGTCGTTAGCCCCTATATTATGACAAGCATTTGAAAATTCCACTAGGTGTTTGTTACTACTGACAGTGTTATTTCTTGAAAACTTAGGCAAATGCTCCTTAAACTTCGGAAGCGGGCGAGTAGCAGGTGCTAGGTTAAGAGGAGAGGACAGATGCCATGGTTTGGTCATGGCATCTTCTTCAAACTGAAAAAGGGCCATAATTTTTAATGACTTTGGTGGGGTTTGTAGTAGATTGGACAAGGATATGGTGGTTGTACAAGATACTAATCACCGATGATGATGAAGATTGGAAAGATGGACCACTTCCAATGCCACCAGAGCCACCACTAGATTCCATCTTGTGGATGATATATGAGAGAAAGAAAGACAAGATGGACGAATCAGATAAAGTTATCCTCAGATAACTTTGTTGGTTAGATAACACAACGTTTCTTCAAGTTAGGGTTGTTGACTAATCCAAAACTAGGCATGTGAGACTAAAGAAAAGTTTGATGAAAATGCTAGTCTCTTGTTTTTAAAGTTAATGAAGGTTTGCAGAAATGTGATCATATACACTAGGCCTATTACAGAGCTACAAATCAGATTTGGATGATGAAATTGATGAGGGATTTTGGTTGAGGTACATGTTGAGTACATGGTTCAGACAAGTAGTTGATGAGTTGGTGCACATACATGAGGTGTATAGTTGATGAGTAGTTGACACATGATTGGTACATACTTGGCACATGGTTGGACGTGTTATCACTCTGTAAATTTCCCAAAGTTTGTTAGAAAATAAGAAATTTACGGGAGGTAACTTTATCCAACCACTTCGAAGCTGGGATCTAGCCCTACCAGCTTCAGAGAGGGATCACTCTGTATGATTTAGATATGTTTCAAATTTAAAATATTAGGCTAGGTAAATAAAATATGTTGGTTTTGTTTGTTGTAGTTTTCGTTGGGTTGGCTGAGAGAGTTTACACATCCATTGGGCTATGGGGTCTGTATCATGAAATAAAATCTAAACCAGAAAGAAAAGAAACTTTTCACAGGGTGAGATAATGTAATCGTTGGATTATTTTAGTAGCATAAATGAGAAATAGTAGAAAAAGGTGAGAATGTCAATTATGAAAAAGAAGCAATTAAGAATTTATTTATCGTAAAATCAGAAGATGAAACACTAAAATATTTTAAAGTCAGAAACAGGGTATACACAGATAAATCCTGCAACGTTCGTTACTTTCAAAGATTAGTTTTAGCAAACCGTGTGATAACTAAGAGAGAATAACATTTAACTTAGAAAGGAAAACATCACCAGTGAATACACACAAGAATCCTGTAAAAATGTCTCTTTGTATTAATGGAAGATTTCTTGAAAAATATTACAGTCTGATAGCTTGCATGGTGTAAAGATCAACCCTTAATACTTCGAAAAGTGAAGTATTTATAACCCAAAATTACAAATGATTCTGTCATTAAAGATCAGGACGTGGCAAATTTATTTTTAGCCTAACTAACTTAACAAATTACAAGAATCTAGGAAAATGTTTGATGAAGTGTCGCAATTGCATGCTATTTTCTGGGTGAACCATTGGTGAGGCCTCTGCATGACCTCATCTGGATGGACAACTGATTGGGTTGCGACAGCTCATTGATTACTCGATCAGGTCGCAAAGTTCTTCCCATCGAAGATGACTGGGAACACTAACCTTGAGTAACCTTCGGTAGACTTCATCCATCTCTGTGTACTTGGAAAAAGAAGGCTTGGTGATGAAGATATATCGAATCTCATGCTCAATGTTGATGTCCAACAAAAGTGCATCTAGGAATGCTTTGCTAGTGATGTTGCATTGAATCCCTGAAAATTTTGAACTATCCTTAGCCACATCGGTTAGTCTCTTTTTGTAATATGGTAGCGTCATCAATTTTTCATTTATCACCTTCAAACCAGGAAGACCTTTCTTCTGTAGGGCCTCAATCTTCTTGAAAAACCTTTGTACCCCTAGGTCCATGGTCTGAACCTTTTCTTCTAGTTGTAGCATAAGTCCTCTCTTGGTCAAGACTCTTTTGACCTCAAGGATGGTCTCTGTTCTATCCTCAATTCTCAGCTCTTCCAGCTCCTCTATGGTTTTATAATTCAAGAGTTTGATGACTTCATTAGCCTGTGTGGGCATCTCTCCCAGTTCTGATATGATCTTCTCRATGGCTTGTTTACTTCTCTGCACCAATTCATTTTKCTCAAACATAATCTGTATCATTGGCCATATTTCRTTCATAGACTTGGTGATGTCTGTCCAGAMACTTTCTTTGACTTCGGCCAGTGTTYTACCTGCCACTGTTTTCTTCCGGAGCTATTGTAACTCTTTTTTGAGCTGGTCTGACAACTAGTTTTCCTTAGAGAAGCTGGTTTGATAAGAAGATTTGAGTTCCTGAAGGTTCTCAATCTCCTTTTTGAGCTTGCTAATCTCTTTCTCCTGTAGATTCATCTCTTCCATAGATTTGGCCAATTCAACCGTCTTTTCCAGAGACGCCAGTGGATTCCCTGATGGGACTTCTGCTAGTGATGGTGTGCTCACTCCTGAGAGTGGAACTCCACTCAATGGAATGACTTCCATGGGTTTCAATTGCTCTTTCTATTTCACTAGCTTCTCCATCTCATCTTCCATCTCCTTCAGTTGTGCATTCTGTTCCATGATCAGCTTAAGCATCTCATCTTTTTCTCCTTTTGTCTCTGCTATTTCCTTTGCCTGCAAGTCTACTGTTGGTGGTAGCTTCTTCTTGAGGACCAGTTCTCGATGTGAGTCTGTGAGACATCGTACCCGATCTTGAGGACCAGTTCCTCCAATGGCTTGATCCTATTATCCTTGGCAAAGGATGATATCTTCTCCAACTTCAACTATGTCTGGACGTTGTTCAAAGACACTTGTAACCTGGAGGCAGTAGTGGAAGCATGTGCCAACGTGGAGAAAACCATTTCTCCAGTTTTCCTGTGTAGATCCATTTGATCAGCAGGATGCACGTCTTTGGTCTGGAATTCAAAGGTTTCCCTTTTATAGTCGGTGATTACCTCTGTGTCTAGCACCTGTGCTTGGAGAAATTCCATGTGCATTATGCCCTTCTCCGTGTAGAATGTCGATAGCAGCCTGTGTTGTGCAGTCGACGTCTTCTTCCAAAATTGGGCGTATGTGTTGTTGGTTAGAGTTTGATTATTTTTCTTGATCAAGACATATTTATCAAAGATGCTCAGCTTTGGTCCTATCTTGCCTCGTTGGTTGATTGGTGGAGTATCTGTAGTCTTCTTCGGTAACACAGTGGTTATAATCTGCTTGCTTCTTGTGTTGAGGAGTGACCAATCAACCTCTTTCACTGTAGTGGATGGAATTTCCTTTTCTCCAGTCGGGTCAGGAGCTGGACAAGTTTTTGGCCTCTTGGTATGCAGTCAGAATTATTTTAATGATACTTCAGTGATAGGAGGTGACAGATCCTACCTAGGCATTTTGTCCTTTGGATCCTGTGGTGTGGTTGTCTGTGATACAGTGACCGGGAGGTCCTGTCGTTCTGTTTCAACCAAAGTGTTTGGTTCCCATCCTGTCTGGTTTGCAAATTTTTCTACCTCAAACCTAGATTCGTGGACATACGGGATATTCTTATTTTTTATCCTCATATTTGAAATGATCCCGCATGGATCGTAGTTCCATGTGAAACTCATAAAGAATTTCATTTCCTTCAGCAGCCTATCTGCTTCCTCCCCGACACCTCGATTGTTGCAGATGAAAAACCCAACCTGCCCTTTGATTCTGATTTGTTGCTTCTTCTTTAAAGACACAAAATGAATATCATCTGAGTTTATCATTTGCCTTATGTATTCCAAAGAAAAAATTCTTATAGGTAAGTATTTGGGCAGTTTATATGGGGCCAACTCACACCCATAGACTTTGATCTCAGTGTGATTTTGGTATAGGTACCAATCACCAGTCTTTGTATGATTCGAGAGATGTAGGATCCTCTGAACTTCATCATTAATCCTGGGTTCGGGTCTGCCACTGAGCATACTCACCACTGGGTGGTAGAATTGATCGATGAACTGCTTGAAACTGAATTCCGTGGAGTTATGTCTGAGTAGGGAAGTCCATGCGTTTACTGCCTGGGGTATTCCATCTCCGTCCATCTTCTGCATGGAAAAATCAAATTTGTTCGCTTGGAAGAAAACGAACAGGTATGCCAGTATTGAAGAATACTGAAACATGCCTTTTGTGGAGAAATTGACAAATTACTCGTGAATATTGTTCGCCAAGAACGTGCTGAAGTCGAATTGTGTAGTAGGCTTCTCATTGGTGGAGAAAATAGACAAAAATCCCAGAATGGGTTCATCTACCCACTGAATTTGAATAATAACCCAACAAGGCGCATAGGGATGTGATAACCTGGTTTCCTTTGGTTGAGAACATGGAGGAAGGATAAGGGGGATTTGTAGCGAGGAGCTGAGCGGATTGTGGAAGAAAAAGATCAAATATTTGAGATCTTTGAGGAAAATTCATTTTCTGGTATAACTCTGTAAGGATTTCAAGGTTAAAAGGTGATGCGAAGTCGGCTCAGGATATTTGCATCATTTGGTCAATCGTTTCTGGCATGATGAGGAAGAGAACTTCCCTGGACAAGGATACAATGGCTCTTTGCTCAAGAATATATTAGGCTTGGCACTTGAGGGCGAACTCTAGGAAATGGTGAATCTGGGGGAAGAGATACACGCATAGGTTAGACTCCTAGAGTCCAATTTCATCACTCTGGTCCAGAAAAACTTATTTAAGCCATGATTGAAGGTATGAAAAGTTGAAATCACACTTAGTGTCTGCGATTAAGTAGTCTTTGTCGGCCAGTGGAATTCTGTCGAGATCGACAGGAGGCGGGAGAAACGAATTCTCCTCTCCTTCTGTTCGTTTTGATTTTGTCACCATTACTATAACAATACCTGCAAATAAAACAATATTAGCGGGGGTGACTGTAGATGTGGGTGAATGACTGTAATGGAGAAGAAAACAAGGTAAATTCTCTGGTGCGATGAGTGGGTAGATGGTGAAGGAATGAAGAGTGAGGGTAATTTTGAATAAACGGGTATCCGTTGGGTGCGAGGGACAGGTCAGCTAGTTAATGGATAAGCTATCCAGCAATAAATGGCCAACAGGTCATTTAGAATGTGAGATGGAAGGTGACAACAACTGAGGGATACATATGGGTGATGTGGCAGTTATCGATTGGGGGAAAAAATCATGGTGAGGGAACTTGCCACGAGTGAATCAGGGAGAAGGAATGACGAAGTTATGGGATGTGAATCTTTTGGAAAGGTGGATGATGACGTCAGGAGGTGATGTGGTATGTCARGCAGTGAGAAGTGGTGGGATTTAGGACCARTAGATTCATGCCACGTCTAGATAGGGGGCCCACCAGRGTAAGATTCCATTATGGAACCCCCCCCCCCACCATTAAAGGTAGATCAGTCAGGGGGGTCCGAAAAATACCTTGGGTCATCGATCTGTGTGCTTTCCTTTGGACCACAGATCTGTGTGCGATCTTTAACACACATTTTGGACCCCCCCCACCTCCATTAAAGGCAGAATGGTTGGGGGGGTCCGGAATCCAATACAGACCATAGATATGAGCGTCAAAACTTGGGTCGTCCATATGCACGCATGCATTATCAGTGATTCCAGACCAGCCCCCCTCCGTTAAAGGTAGAACGGTTGGGGGGGTCCGGAAAGATTTGTCCACTGTAGATCTAGACACGATCATCTAGGCCGTTGATACATGAGCGGTGCATAAATGTGGATGTGAAAGCATATGCACCCTGAAAAACTTAGGATAATAGCATATCATGGGTTTTTCCCAAGATTTTACATATTTACATCACCAAGGGGTTAGGAAAACAACTTTTCGAGCATTCAAAACATGGTCCAACATTGATCATCGAGCTAGTTTTATTGAAGTAAAGAAAACTAGCCTATGTTCTAACCTAACTTCCTATGACAATTAGCCCAGATTAAACTGTTGGGCTAAGAACTTACTCTACTCTGGGGCTATCTGACCAAGATTAGACAGTCTTGCCATATTTATTCACTAACTAACCTAGATCACTTGGATAAGATTAAACAATTTAGCCAAGCTTATTCATTATTCCTATCAACATCAATTTAAAAGAACTTGGCCATGCTTGAAAGGTATGGACCAAGTCACTATTATTGCATGGGGCTCTTATTGAAATTATTTTATGCCCTCTTTTCTTTTTCTTCTTCTTTCTTTTCTTTTTTCTTTTTTCTTTCTTTTCTTTTTATTTCTTTTCTCAAATTATTTGCAGAATGAAAAATCATTTGACAAACAAGAAACACTAGAGAGATAACATTCTAGTCACCAGTTGATCCTATAAATTATAGGGTGATAACATCGGCTCCACCTGGGGATGGTACTCTCCTTGTGAAGTGCTAAGAATCCTAATTCCTGATGTTCTGAAACTTCCTCCGTAGTCGCCTTTGTTTATTTATTGGTGTTATTTTAAAAAAATGGAAAACAGTGGTCAGGGGCTTAGGGCCTTCTCTTCAGGTTTCAACCAATTGAACAAAGTTATTCACTCAAAAACTCGCAAGAAAAATAAAAAAAAATGGTTTGTACAATGGAAAGCGTGACTTCAGGTCTCTACTGAGGTGGTGAATAATGTTTCAGCATTCTTCCATTTACAGGTCCTTCTGTAAGATCCATCCCATCACTGTTGTTTAGCAAGAAATCGTTATTTCCTCCAAATTCTTGAATCATGTATGGTCCCTTCCACAGACTATCGAATTTTCCATGCTTTCCCTTGTCTTCATTTCGGGAATCCCATCTCAGCACCAAATCTCTTAGCTCGAAATCATCTTCCTTGGTTCTTTTGTCAAAAATCTTCTTAATGCTTTCTTGGACTACCTGGGTCTTGTTGTATACTTCTTCCCTGGACTGTTGCAAATGGATCATCTGGTTGATCCTTCTTTGGGAGTCGCTTGGCTCAACTTGCATGTCTTGTAGCAATTTCATGACAGGGACTCCTAAGGAAGTGGGAAAAACTGCTTATGTGTTGTAGACCAGCTTATATGGTGACATACCGATTGACCTCTTGGTGGTCAGTCTGTCGGCCCATAGTGCAGAAACCAACTTGTTATGCCACAAATTCTTGTTTTCCTGCAAAGTTTTCTTGATAATGTTTACCAGGGTTTTATTTGATGATTCTGCCAGCCCATTTCCCTGAG
>JZKD02S1924043.1:18309-39372 GCA_000966675.3 Picea glauca
TTCAAACTAAAGGACTCATAAATCTCCATATTAAACAATTCTTCCAAAAAACTACTTATTATCTAAAAAAGTTCACAAATCTCCATTTTAAATACCATTCTTCTGAAAAATACTTATCTTCTCTTTCTTTGATGGAATAGATGTTCTCATATAATACGACGACATTCTTGGACAATAAAGCAAGGACTGCAATTGAGGAAAATTTAGAAACTTTCTCTTTTCTGATGTGTGATAGAATTTGTTCTCAAATATTCAAACATATACAAGTTCAAAATTAGGTGTTCATCATGATCTAACCTTAAATAAGTTTGAGTGTACACCATTTAAGACAACGACAAACTTATTTAGGGGTTCTATATAATTCAAAATAATTGAGGAAAGGCTAAACTATAAATTTGAGAAAACAAAAATTTGATAAAAGTCAAGAACGTACATTTATGAATCATCCTGAATGGACACATCCTTTCCTAATATGGGTGCTTCCTCAATCCCAATCTCTCTTCTGAACACACTCTTATGTACTCTCTTCTCCACATTAGCTTATATAACACATTTCAAATTTGAAAATTTAATAAATTATATTCAAATGATTATATAAGACATTAAATTTAAATGATTTTAAGACATTAAATGATACCTGTGAACTCCCACCTACTTCAAACTCTCCCAATGAGAATTGAGGCAAGCCAGCCTAAGTACCAGGAGATGGAACAGATGGAATAGAGAGCTATGAACAACACAACTAAGAACTAAATCTAGGATTCAATGTGCTCACAATTATACAAAATTATAAATGTTGTTGATATCTTATTCAAAAGAGTGGAGATTGAACAACTATTAGAAAAAATATACTTGATTCAATCCATTCAAATTCAAACTTGTCGAATCAAGTCCCCTATCGACTGGAGATTCGTTTAGCATATCTACAAACTGCAATTAATGACAAGAATAAATTGATTATTTCTATAGAGACAAGGATATCTAAATCTATAACTCGAAGTAAACTATCATAAAATGCATCAAAAGTTTCATAAATAGATCACATACCAATCTGCAATTCGGTTCATCATTATGAATGACCTTATTCCAACCATCCCGACAAAATTTAGCATACTCCAAAACCTCTTCTGTTGACATTGCATCTAAGTTTGCATCTGTTTTATCAACAAATGTGGCCTGGGAATTGGCTTATGCTCGCTGACACTTCATGCCAACATCAACACCATAAAACATAACTTCAAAATTTTCCCTGATTGCAGTCTTGGCCTCTTTGCCAACTTCTGATGTAGACTGGAACTCTGAAAGTGATGCAAATGCCCCTTTTGGGTGAGGTACTAAAGGTTGTGGAGGCCTTGGCAATGCCACATTTCGATATGCCCCTTTGTGATCATATGTATGTCATTTACCAGTCTCATAATATTTGGACGATAGACTATTGTAATATGGGTACGTGTGCAAGAAAAACTTCGCAAAAAAGTGTCTTGAAAAATAGTGTGGAACCTCATCGTTTCACGACAATTTCCCATATGCAGCCAAAAATCTGTTATACAGATGTCCGACAAAGTCAGGGTGCTTAAAATATTGCACCTTCAACATTTTCCACTTTGGGCCCTCTTTGAAATTGAACATGGAAATGACATCTTCTTTTGAAACTCTATTTTTTACTATATTCCATTTATCAAGACCCGTCACCTCTGACTTTCTTCGCCTCATTAGATCGACAAAACTGTCATTGGTTGGTGCCATCTTCTGATATGCATCCATAAAGTTTTCTAGTGAATGAAAAACAATTTGCAAACTTTGTTTTCTCTCTAAAGGAAGTTCCAAGACTGCCAAATCATTTTCCAACCTCTTTTTAACACCTGAGCATCACTCAAGTGTCATTGCTTTGGTATTCCCTTCCCAGGGAAGTTCATCGCCAACTTCTGAAGGATAGGTGGATGTTGGTGTGTAATCTTTTGTTTCTTCATAACGCGGCCTCCTAAATCCACCTTCACCCTCTAGACTGACATTTGAATCTTTGTGATAGCCACTCTCATTGTCGCCCCTTGCTATAAATTGTTTTCCTACAGACACATTTGAAAGTAAATTCAATATTTAACCTCACATAAATTTAAATCCAACAAAATTCAACAAAAATAAATGAAATTTAAGAAACTTACCAGAAATATTCTCTGGTCCAGAGTTATTCCCTACATTCTTAGGTGTAGGAGTGTTGATGCGCAACCTATCTAAGAAGGCTTCATCCATAACACTGGTTCGAGTAGGTTCTGCAGTTGATCTATTTACAGACTCAGTTGAAAATATCCTCTGACAAGATTGTTGGTGCTCACTCGGAGTCTCAGTTGAATAAGGAGTTATTGTTCTTCCTTCTTGAGAATGCCTAGAGTGTTTGCGAGGAATGTTTTCATAATATCGTTTCGACATCACTCTGCAATATCTATCCACAATGAAGATTTTATAAAAAAAATCCAGAGATGTACACAATTTCAAGCAATTAAAAACGCAGAGATAAATCAAAGTTTTAAACAATCAATCCATAGAGGTACTCACTCATTAGAAGGCACAAATACTGGTCATTCACCCATGAATCAATCAAGTAAAAGATAAGTAAGGGGTCCATAGACAACATGGAAAATTCTTATCCTTCACTCATCATCCATGCACAGAAAAGAAGGGCATTTGAATCTATAGGTCTTTAAACACCAAAGTGATGACCGTCGATTTGGCTCCTAGCCGACCTCTCAGGCACGGATTGATGACTAAAGGGATAAGTGACAGAAGATAAAACCACAAACTTTTCAAAATAATCAATAAAACCCACACATATAAGTCATTGAAATCAGAAGTTGGGTTTGCCAAGGGACTATCATTCCACTAAGAGGTTTATCATTCACAATCCACATCAAAGAAAAAGACACAAATACTAGTCATTCAGCCATGAATCAATCAACTAAAGGATAAGTAAGGGGTCCATAGACAGCATGGCAGATTCTTATCCTTCACTCATCATCCATGCACAAAAAAACAAGGCATTTGAATCTATAGGTCTTTAAACACCGAAGTGATGACCGTTGATTCGGCTCCTGGCCGACTGCTCAGGCATGGACTGATGACTAAAGGGATAAGTGACAGAAGATAAAACCATAAACTTTTCATAATAATCAATAAAACTCACACATAGAAGTCATTGAAATCAAAAGTTTGGTTTTCCAAGGGACTATCATTCCACTAAGAGGTTTATCATTCACAATCCACATCAAAGAAAAAGATGCAAAAAATAAACATTCATCTATGAATCAATCAACTAAAAGATAAGTAAGGGGTCAATAGACAACATGGAATATTCTTATCCTTCACTCATCATCCATGCATAGAAAATAAGGGCATTTGAATCTATATGTATTTAAACACTGAATTGACGACCGTCGATTCGACTCCTGGCCGACTGCTCAAGAACGGACTGATGACTAAAGTGATAAGTGACAGAAGATAAAACCACAAACTTTTCACAATAATAAAAAAAAACCACACATAGAAGTCATTGAAATTGGATTGGGTTCACCAAGGGATTGTCATTCCACTGAGAGGTTTATCATTCACAATCCACATCAAAGAAAAAGATGCAAAAACTAAACATTCAGCCATGAATCAATCAACTTAAAGATAAGTAAGGGTTCCATAGACAGCATGGCAGATTCTTATCCTTCATTCATCATCTATGGACATAAAAGTAGGGCATTTGAATCTATAGGTATTTAAACACCGAAGTGACGACCGTCGATTTGGCTCCTGGACAACTGCTCAAGCATAGACTGGTGACTAAAGGGATAAGTGACAGAAGATAAAACCACAAACATTTCACAATAATCAATAAAACCCCCACATAGAAGTCATTGAAATCAGAAGTTGGGTTTTCCAAGGGACTGTCATTTCACTGAGAGGTTTATCATTCACAATCCACATCAAAGAAAAAGATACAAAAACTAAACATTCAACCTTGAATCAATCAACTAAAAGATAAGTAAGGGGTCCATAGACAACATGGAAAATTCTTATCCTTCACTCATCATCCATGCACAAAAAAGTAGGGCATTTGAATCTATAGGTCTTTAAACACCAAAGTGACGACCGTCGATTCGGCTCCTGAATGACTGCTCAGGCACAGACTAATAACTAAAGGGATAAGCGATAGAAGATAAAACCACAAACTTTTCACAATAATCAATAAAACCCACACATAGAAGTCATTGAAATCAGAAGTTGGGTTCGCCAAGGGACTGTCATTCCACTGAGAAGTTTATCATTCACAATCCACATCAAAGAAGAAGACGCAAAAACTAAAAATTCAGCCATGAATCAATTTGGCCAAGATTTTGGTGTCTTGGATTGATTGACTAATGTTGAGGTGTGTGTGAGCCCATTCTTAATATTAGCTTCATGCTCTTTAATTCTTATTTGAAATGATCACCCAGTTTCCTTGATGTAGTTTTTGCCACAAGTGCATTCTACCTTATAGAACAATTATACTAACATTGGTCCATGGTATCCTTCACTGATATCATCTTTTATCTAATGGTTTCAAGGGGTTTAAAAGTGGCAATGATATCCTTTTTTATTAGAATCTTGGTGACCTTATTGGTGACCTCTTTGATGTAGGGAAGGTGGGGTATCTGACTCAGTTGAGTTTCTCTAGAATGAGGCTCACCTCTTGTCCTAACCATGGATTTTCTTATTGTAGCAGTGATATCCTCATTCATATAACCTATTATCTTGAAAACCTTGGCAAGGTGATCTTTTTCCTATTCAAGGTGGTCTTCATCAAAGATATTAATGGCTCGTAGTGCTAGGATGTTCTAAACTCCTATATTTTAAGTGGGATGGTGATAATATTTTGCATGAAAATAACTATCTATATGAGTTTTATTCTTGTAGACTTCATGCACATGGTTCCCATATTGATTCTTTTGAATTAGTACATCCAAAATGGGATGTTATTATTCTCCTCCAATTCCATAGTGAACTTAATGTCCTCTGAGATTCAGTTAAGGTGCTCAAAGAATTTGTTCAAATCTTATTTTATGTGAGGCCATATCACATTAGTATCATCTACATACCTTTTACATCTCTTGGGATTCATGGGGTATGAGTCCAATGCTCTTCTTTCAAAATTTTCCATAAAAATGTTGGCCACCATAGAGGACCCATTTCAATACCATGGAAATATGTTGAGGAAATATTGCAACTAGATTTAATATACACAAATATAAATTGGTCTAGATGCATATTAATGTAGGTGTAAAGTTATCTTCGGAACAATGTCCCAATACAAAAGAAGAGGTAGAGTACATGTCTCATGTTCCTATGCAAGTGTTTTTGAAATTTTTATGTATGCCATTGTCTATACTAGACTGGACACTACCCATGCATTGGGAGGTTTGAGAAAATACATGTCAAAAATAGGGAAGGAAAATTTAACTATTTTAAAGAAGGGTGTCATATTTTTATGGAAGTTTAGATTATTCAATTTTCTACCAAGGAAGACCTATACCAAACAATGTGATAGACATACAGGGTATTGTCGATGTAAACTAAGTTAGAGATAATGATTGAAGAAGGTATATAAGTGGTTATTTATTTAACCTATTTGATAAAGGATTTAACTAATATGTGAGTAAGGGGTAGACTGTAGTTGTAGTTGAGTATATGGAAACCACTCATGACTTATGCATTGGTCGATTTTTTATGATTTTCATCATGCTTTTTTTCCCATTGTAATCTAATACCTCTTGGTGGATTAGAGTTTAGTGATCATTGTGGAATACCTAAATATTGTTTTGATGTGGCCTCAATTTTTTACTTTCATGGCCCATATTGTGCTTAGCTTCAATACATTTTTGCTCCAAGGATCAAGACCTTCCTAAAAAAATTATCATTTTTATGACCAATTTATGTATTTTGACTCACGATATGTAATCAAATAAAATTTATTCAATATCAAGTAGGATTTGATATAGTATTGATATAAATTTTTAATTTGTATGGTTATCATGTAATTTTCATTCTTGAGATAATGTGGTTTACAAACAGGAATTTAGTACAATCTTGATTAATGGCTTTGACACATATGACAAGCCGGTCCTATTTAGTCATTACCATAGACCCATCAACTGAATGAATGATATATCCAAGGTATCTTGTCTTGTCATAATCTTTAGGATTTCCATCACTTAAAGGTAGCAATAAAGACCCTAGATAGTTATATCTCCTTCTAATCTCGAGATTTGAATTGGTAAAGGAGGAAACAATTCCCTTGAAACAACATGCCAAATATTAGGAAATTAAGGGACAACTCCCACCAATCAAGGAATTGATTGAATTTCTAGATATGACTCTTCTCAAGCATAAATAGAGGCATAATTGATAGAATAGGATTGTCAATATTGTTATTTCATTTTCCTTGTTTCTATTCAAGCTAGTTTTGATTGTAATAAAGAGTCAATTTTATGTCATCATGTTCTAAGACATATTTTGAATAAAAGAAGCATACTTTATTGAAGTTCTAAGTATTTGAGTGTTTCCAAGGGTTTTAGGAATTTCCTTGAGTAGTGTCCACTAAAGGAAATGGTGTAGAAACCCTCTTTCTTTACATCTCGTGTCTTTGAATTTATGTTTTAGAGTAGATAAAATTTTGTAGAAACAAATTATTAGTTTACATCATTTCATTTTCTAACAGTGTTTTCATTTCCTATATTTTTTTTAGAAACAATTTCATTCCATGTATTTCTTTAGTTACTTTTAAATTATAATGTTTAGTACTTTGATGTGGATCCTATGAATTTCCTGTATTTCTCTAATTACTTTTAAATTATAATAATGGTTTGTACTTTGATGCAAATAATATTAATGTAATGCATGATAACTAGTGTTATAATGATTTACTAATCCGTGAACACATTGATCAATAGTCCAAGGGATTTCATTTAATCAAATTTTCCTCGAAGAGGTTATGACCTTAGACCTTCATCTATATTGTACATATTTTCATAAGAGATAGGGGCGAAATTCTTGGACTCAATTGCATAAAATTAAATTAGAATGAACTATTAAAGTTGATCGTTTTCCTTGCCACAATTTTTCATCAGAATTAGTAGTGCATATTTGATTTTTGTAATTTGCATACACAGTGCACAACACCTCATAAGTGTACATGACCTTTGGGTTGATAATTAAAGTGAAGCTAAGGGGTTATTTATATCTTGCAACAATTATTTGAATCACAATTTTTTGTCATCGTTTTTAGGGAGTTTACCAAAAAAATTTGGTGTCATTGCTTGTTATCAAAATTAGGAAAAATATGGAATTTTTGAAAAAAAATGGCATACATATTTAGATTGCTTGCATCGACTTAGAGACAAATATGGAATATTTCTTCCAAAATCTCATATTGTTGGTATATCTAAAGTAGGAACTAGTGTTCAAATACAACACCAAGGGGATTTTGAAATTTTTTTGAAGTAGCTTGTTTAAGAGAATCCAACAAATGATTGAATAATGTTTTGAGTAGATTGAAGAATGACAGCACAATATTGCATGGATTTTAATCAATCCTTTTTTTAGTCCAGGACTAAAGATAAAGAGGAATATCCATCTTTGAACAGTGCTTTAGAAGAAAGTGAGGAACAACCCAACATAAGGATCATGATATCTTTCTTTTTCAGATTGAGGTTCTCTGTAGAACCAATGACTACACATCAATTCTAAAAAGTATGGGCTCTTTCTCTCCACACTAAAGGAATCCTCCTTGAGATGGTTCATGAAATTTGAAGGAAAAAATATCAGTGGTTCGGATTATATGAATAAGACCCTCATTGAAATATATATAGATTATTGCAAAGCTAGAGATACTAGGGATTACAAATGGTGCAAAAGAGCTCAAAACTACACTTTAGATGATGTGTCTCTTAAACTACTGCCCCTCATAGGCATAAAATAAGACTTGACCGAGACCTTGAACCTCCTTGTAAATGGTGAAATATTTCAACTAACATATGAGAATATAAATCAAGTGTTCAATAATTACTCTAGGGATACAAGAAAGAAGGATAGGAGTGGCAGAAGTGTTCTCCTATAATTATCAAAATTTACAAGAACAAGTCTCACAAAGAGGAACAAGTCTCACAAAGTAGGAAAATGGAAGCTTACTAGAGGACATAAAAATTGACAGATTGCATTCATTAACTATGTAACTAGACACTTAAGGAGAAATAAGAGAAATATGAAATATCCCTCATTGTTTAATGCCCTAAGAGCACAAGAAAAAAATGTGAGGAATAAGTCCACCTAATTTAAATTTGGGAAAGACGACAAACACAAAGGAATTAACTTATCCTATAATTTTTTCTTAATAAATATTAATTATTTAATCGATTCTTAAGCTTATTATTGAGTATAATTTATAAATTTAGTTTATGTTCTTTTAGGTTGCACATTTATGCAAATGAAACTACTTCCCAATATAGAAGGAAAGATACATAAGTTGAATCTAAGTGTAAAGCATATATATTCTATTGGTCCACCTTTATTACATTTTCATTCTTTCAATCAAGTCTTTTTGTTTATTTTTAAAATATTAGATATGTGCATTGATAGTTTTGACTTTCTTTTTTAAATAATTTTTAAGTTATTTGAATTTACCAAATTTAAGGGGTCCATATTGAGTTCAATAATATCTTTACATATTAATATCATGTAAATGAAATTCAATGTTAGGCATGCCAATTCAATTTACAATGGGTTATACAGAAAGGTGACTTCAGGTTATACATATATGTTTCACTCATCAATCATCTTAAATGAAACACTCTAACTATATATTTATGTTCCTTGGGGTTTATGCTAAATTCAAATATTTATGTTCATAAGGGTTTAAATTTCAACTTAAAAAGTAATTGCCACAAGTAACTCTAGTGCTTGAGTAATCATTTTGCACTGAAATTTTCAGGTTTTAATTTCTTAAAAAGGGTTTTAAAAAGGGGGAAGTGAATCTATTTTCTTTCACATGATGGCATATGTACCTAAATTTTGGCAACAACTCCTTAATCTGAACAATGTTTTGTACTTAAATAATATCTAATATTCAGTTTCAGTAATCGAATATGAAATTTTCATTACAACCTACTTGACTAATTAAACTACTTTTGTGCAAGTTGTTGTTTACCATTTGTCTCATGCTTAGGAGTTGGTAATTCTTACAAGTGCACATCCTTGGTACAAATAATTAAACAAATATTTCTTCACTCATTAATTTTGATTTCACGTTCCTAAATTTTTCCTTTAACTGCTAAAAGGATTAGATATAGGTTTGATGTTGGTTTATCACACTGTAAAGGAATAGTTCTAAATTAAACTTCAGACGGAACTAAAATTCGAAATAGCTTTCAGACAGAAGTGAAATTCTAAATTTAACCTTCACATTGAATTATAATTCGAAATAACTTCAGACATAAACGAAATTTTAAATTAAACCTTCAGATCGAAATAAATGCGTTGGATTGGTTTATTACACTCTAAAGGAATAATTCTAAATTAAACTTCAGACGGAACTAAAATTCGAAATAGCTTTCAGACATAAGCGAAATTCTATATTTAACCTTCAAACTGAATTAGAATTCGAAATAACTGAACCTTCAGACAGAAACGAAATTTAACCTTCAGACATAAACGAATTTAACCTTCAAACAGAAATGAAATTTAACCTTCAGATAGAAATAAATTTAAGACATAAATTTAACCCGATTAAAGGTTACATGTGCAACTATATGTATATATATATAAACTTTGAAAGGCATTCATTTTGAGAGAGGCCATAATTTTTTTAGTTTCCAAGCACAACGATGACTGCAGTGATTTGTTAAAATTGAATCTCCATATATTGTAAACAAGTTTTACCATTGACATCATGAATTCAAATATCTAGATTGAACATAGATTTATAAAACACACGAAGATATAATAATTTAACTTACGATTAATTAATATCTAGAACAAATTCAATATCAATGTCAAATCGGTAAATGCAATTTACAGCGAATGGAGGAAATTCGAAGTTCTGGATTGCAATTAAATTCGGTAGAATTCATAACAAATATTTGTTTAGAGAAGAAGCTATATGATTCTACAACGATATTAAAATTCTAATACACAAATTTACTTAGTGATTTGTCTCATGGTTTAAATTTACTGTGGCTTGGCTGCGATGGCCTAGCCCTATGGCCAAGCTGTTGTCTTTCCCACGGCTTGGCCACAAGGCTAGGCCCCTGTGGCCAAGTCATAGTCCACTGGACTGTGACTTGGCGGGGGGAGACTATCCCTGTGGCCAAGTCGTTGGTGTGCCCACGGCTTGGCCACAAAGGCTGCCACCTAAAGCTACATTTTAATTTAAAAATTAAAATTAAATTGAATGTTACAATCTACAGATTAAAATTAACATAAAAAAAATAAATTTACAGCTACTTACCTCGGCTCGCCGAATGCCCACAAACACTCATGAATGCTCACCTGAAGCTTGGCCCGCCAAATGCCCAACCGCCCACAGAAACGCCCGCAGGAACGCCCGCCAATGCTCACAAACACTCACAAATGCTCACAACACGCCAACACTCACGAAATCTCACAAACGCCAAAAGGTTAGAAAAACGTTTGAACATTGATGTGTGGTTGATATATAAACCTTTTTTTGGTCGAAAGATGTTTCGGCCAAAAGATATTTCGGTCGAAAGATATTTCGCCCGAAAGATGTTTCGACCGAAAGATATTTCGGCCAAAAGATGTTTCGATCGAAATATCTTTCGGCCAAAAGAATATTTCCGGTTGGAAAAAATATGTCCGACTAAATATTTACATGCAAATCGAGGATACCGTCACTGTACCATTCGATTTGACATTCCACATTTCGACCGAAAAATAGTTTGGCCGAAAAATACTATTAGTTCGGCCGAAAAAATGTTTTTCGGAATTTTGGAGAATAGATTGTCACGAAAGTGTTACCTACCTCTGTGATTTCACTCGGTTACTTATTTTTTGGACCGAATTGATTGAGAAGAAAACCGCCTTGTGTAATTTGACTTTGGTTGTTCTGACTTGCTTTGGTTTCGACTTTGACTTCAGGTTCGATATTCAACTTTTTCTATTTCGTTTTCTTCTACTTATCTGACTTCCACCTTCAACTTCTTCTACTTATCTGACTTCTACCTTCAACTTCTTCGACCTCTTCGATTTCAACCTTCGATTTCAACTCCTGATTTCCTTGACTTCGACTTTAGACTTTTTCAACTTCTTCAAATTCAACTTCGTGTTGAGATGTTTATACCAGACTTCTTGATATATATTGCATTTTAATGAAAAACTTAACCTTGATCTTTTCTCCTTTCATTTAAATAGTCTCCTTGACGCATTTAATTGTTTGGACTTGACTTAGGGTTTGACTAGTCGAGACTTTTCTTGTTGAGAATTTTATACCAGACTTATTAACATCTAATTGATTATTTTGTATCAATTCCAATACCAAATCCATTCCCAACATTGACCATATTGGTCGTCTTTGTCATCAATTCCTACCCCATAATACTAGGTCCAACATGTTGTAGGTTTTATTCCTTCATTTTGTTGCATAATAAAAAGGAAGGATCTGGCAATTTCTCTGGTGGACTTAGCCCACACTCAATGAAACATGCATATATGTGTCTCTATTTATGCGTTTGTCTTATTTTATTGCTCCGCAGTCTTGTTTTCCTATCACTCCCCCTTAGTGTTGTTTGAGAAACGCATGAGCTTCTTCACCTCTGAATTTCATGGTGGGCATCAGGAGCTATAGCATTATGGGAAATACTGAAGGAGATAAGGAAATGGGTTGTTGTCCTTGTAGCTATATTATTCTCTTATCTGAATTGAATTTATCTACACAACATTGAACGTGCTCTCTAAAATATGTTACTTTTGGAACACAACTAGCAAGGGCTATCCTTGAGGTCCAGACCTACTCCGTATTTTACTCAATAGGAGGGAGAGCCTTATAGTAGATGTAAGCTCGTGATGATAGGAACTCTTGATCTTTTTTTCTGAGCATATTTAGTGTATCCCCATAATACAATTCCCTTCTCTTACTTGACATTATTTACACTATTTTTCTAGCCTTGGAAACAGCGGGTGCTACTATCGATATTTACAGCTTGGCATATTAGTTCTTATTTAATTTACCATGTATTTCTCTAATGGTTAATCATCATAGTTCTTATTTCAAAGTTGGATTGCATAACAATATTTTTGAATTTATTTCAAGGTTTACGAAATCTTCGCCACTATAATAATGACATTTTATTCACACAAGTGGTGGCTAATGTGGAGGAAATAAATGTGATGGGAACTGGTGATGTGATGTCATGGAAGATATAAAATGGTTAATTATGGAAGAGTGAAATGAGGATTAGAAAGTGCATTATGTAGAATTTGGGATTGCTAGTGCAAGAAACAAGACATGGGGAATGGAGAAATGTGAAAGGGACTTACTCCCACATCTGCAATGAGAGAAATGGCTAAGTATGGGACAGGGTCATTTTGTGGGTCGTGAAAGTGGGAGAGTCATTTTGTAAAAGATGAGAGTGTGGGTCTACGGGAATGCGGGAAACAAGAAGGGGTAAGTGGAATAGGAAGTTGTCCCACATCTACATTTCGAGAAATGGATAAGTATGAAAAAGGTAAAACAACCATTTTGGAGAATGTGGAAAAAGAGGTGCAAATTTATGGTACCATGATTGCGAGTTTGTGGACCTAGGGACATGTGGGTCTAAGACATGTTGTACTCCCGCATCACTCGAAAAAATTACGAAGTGTTGGAAATTATGAAAGAAGGAAAAGAGACTAAGTATAAGTACACGGTTTTACAGGTATGGAAACCTAAGAATTCGATGGTAGTGTGACCCGCAACTTAGATTTGAAAAAAAAAAAAAAAAAAAAGACTAAGTAAGGAAATTAAAAAATCAAAGGAAAAAGAATAAAGATGAGCGTGTATATACAATTGTTGATCAATGAAGGTGGATCAATAGTTATATGCTCAAAATTTACCCTCCTCCATTTGAATTTGAGTGTTTGATCCTTTATGTGTGAGATTTGACCTTTGTGAAATACCTTGATCTCAAACAATGTGTTTGTGAACTGGTTTTCTTGCAGCATTAGGGGATTTCAAGCTTGGAATAGATGGAAATGAGGTAGGTCTATCATCCAAATTGCAATGTAATGAAGGTCGACCTAACATCCTTTTGTTATCCTTCATATTGTATGTTTTTTTCATGCCTGAAAAAAGTGGTAGTCAGTGTTCCTCTTTTCCTCCAAAATCTAGCTTATTTCAATTTTATTGTGGTTTTCAGCCATGAATCCTAGATCTATCCATTATTTGTTAATGTAAACACTAAATGAAAAGGAGAAAATTCATTTGATTTCTTGTATGCATTTGAGTTTGAGTATATATTCTATATCCCATTATTTTTTGTGATATTTTACACTCTATAATTCAATGTTTTATCACAAGTCTCCTACCCATGCTTATTTATATGTGACTTTTTCTTCACTTGAGTTTTTAGTCTATGACCTTATACCCCTAGCTTTGTCTATTTATATTATGGGAAATGAAAGGCCTCAAATCCATTCCTCTTTTCAATTTCCTTGCTAAGTTATTAACCTAACCATAGATCATCCCTATAGCACCGTTTTCATATGGGTGATTATTTTTTGGTTATGGTAATGTGGTATTTCAAAGTCTCTATGACCAACACTTGCACAATATTCATATGACTCAATTTTTTATCATTTTGAGTTGGTATGACAATAGAGTTTTCCTTTGATGTCATAAGTGAAGGCCATGATAGAATAAATATTGAATTGTCCATATTGTTTATATGTTATCTAAGATTTTGGTTGATAGTAAATGTTGGTCCTATAGTGGTTTTTATTACTTCTATGCAATAAACCTAATCTTAGTTAGTTGGTATTGTTGTTAAATTTGATACTTCTATTTTATAATGAGTATGCTATAGATAGAGTATTTGGGATATTTTTCTATCCATGAAATATGCTACAACCATATTTTTTACCCACTATATTGACTCGAAGTTTATTTTGTTTAAACTATCTTATGGAAGGTTATACACATCTCTTCCTTTATTATGTATGCAAAGAGTACTAGTTATATATATATATATATATATATATATATGTATATATATATATATATAAAATCCAAATCAGGAACTCAAAATAATAATCTTACTAAAGTCTTATCATATGTCCAACAAACTCATCCTTCACTTCTCTTCGAGATATAGCTTTAACACAAAAATATGAACCATAACTGGATTAAAAGATATAAACTCAACCTAATACAATAATTTATAGTAGATCATCGCCACTAATATTAATATAAATATATTGCCACTAATATAAATATAAATATAAATATAAATATAAATATAAATATAAATATAAATATAAATATAAATATAAATATAAATATAAATATAAATATAAATATAACCGTATACAATAACTTATAATAGACCATGGCCATTAATATATTTTTTAATCCATTTATGCATCACATTTTTATGTTAAGCCATGTCTAAAAGAGAAGTAAAGGCTCAAACTTATGTTAAGCCATGTTTGAAAGAGAAGTAAATGCTCATATTGTTTGAGATATGATCATATTTTATCAACAATATGATGTTGAGTGCCTCGTTACCTATAGCTTAAATTTGCATTTCATATAAAAGAATATGTTCAGTTTCATAATCATAGTTGGGGAAAAGCTAAAAGGAGTAAGTTTGAATGAAGTAAGTTTGACTCCCTTGTCTCTTTTTATAGCGACAACTTGTGACATACAAATATCATTGTAGCTTAACATTAGGCATTGCATACATTTATGGTTGAAGGTTGAGGTTTAGTTATGTTTTTTTTATTCAAATTTAAGTATGTCGATGTTATATTTTTTGAAATGATTAAATCATTTTTATTAATGATGACAATTTTATTAAGATAAACTTTAAAAGTGAATTTAAATCTCAAAATTGATTATGAATATTCGGTATGTGATAATGTGTATAGCATCATTATTACATGCAAATTTAACATGATTTAAATGAAAATGATAATTTTGATTTGAAAGAGTGATTCGATTTTTTTTAATGTAAAAATACAATATAAAGTATTATATATTTTTTAAATTATAGAATTTTTTTTATATAAATAAAATATTAAAAATATATACAAATATTTTTATTATAACAAAGTATATATATATATATATAAATTTCAGAATATTTATACAATTTTGAAATTGCTTTATCAATCTAAAATATCTTTTGTTCATCTGAACAAACAAACTATATATAAATACGACATCAAAATACACACAAGTATTATATAAATATTATATTAAGATAAAAAATTTAAAACATGAATGAATTAGAACATTGTAAAAAAAATGTTGTATATTAACTATGTAACCTATACAAAAATATTAATTTGATTATTTTATTGGAAATTAAAATGTTATTGTCATTTATATAATTTATAAATAAAAATTATGAATTTGACTATTTCATCTATAATTAAAATAATTAAAAATTTGAAATATAATATTTAAACATAAATAAAATTTGATAAGAAAAAGTATAAGCATAAAATTGAGTTTTTTCATTTTATTAAATTTTATAAAAAGTCATAAGATAACAAAGCCAAAAATATATATCAAAATACACAACCAGGATGATCTCCTCCTGAGCCTCCAAAGAAGATATGTTTACCATATTGATTGTCATCCGGAATTGAGACATCATAACATTGTGGTCTCTCTGCAATCCTGTTTCCACGGATATTAATTGGCACTCCATGGTTATCGAAAATTTTGATGTCCCTTACATGTGCACTACGACCGAAGCCTCCGGAGGGGAAGCGACCACTACCCATGTCTGTTTTAGTGAACGGTGATCCTTTTGTTCCATAATGAGCAACTTCGCCTCCAAAATCTACCCTATTGGCATTCTTCTGAAGATTCTTAAACAATGAAGCGGGCCACCAACCTATAAGTTCGTTTTTTATATATAAATTCCATCTGATTCCATTACTCGACATCTCCTGTATATACATACAATAAAATTCAACAAATCATTTTCTCTTAAGAAAGCCAAGATATAAAATATATATTTTTCTATTGAAAAGAGAGGGGTCACTTACTTTAATAAGCTTTATAATGATTTGTCGTTGTTCCCCATTATATTTAGACACGGGTTTCAATGGTTGACCTGGATATATTTTAGCACCAGGTGCTAACACGAATCCAGGGCAATTTGTGTTGTAACAACCTGTGTTCTGGTACCCATCGGCCTACATCAAATATAGTAGTAGATGGTTATATTTAAATAATTTTTTTTAATATAGATAGAAGAAAAGAAGTTGTGCATTCTTTCTGCATAACATCTTATTAATATAAATTTATTTAACATCTAATGAAACTTGAGATATCTGAAACTTAAGTATAAAATTCAAATGAATCCTAAAAGCAATCTACATCACGTCTATTTAAACAATAACTATTTACTAACAAATTAATATATCTTAAACAATTCAACTTAAACAACCTACAACACTTGTATTTAAACAACAACTATTTACTTAAAAATTTAATATATCTACTTACCGTCCAATATACGAAAAACCGTGTCTGCAAACCAGGATTCATTATTGGATTCACCTACAGTGATCATTGAAAAAATATATATATAGTTAACAATTGGTTATAGATTTTATTAATTTCAATTTAACATAATTATTGTCAAAACAACATTGTTAAAATAATATTTAGCTTTCAATCCTTTTATAATGTAAAAATATTTTGATTATTTATACTTACTATCCATCCAACCTCCATGGTTTCTAACGGTTGAGGACCATTTGTGACCCAAATTTGAGCCAGACTGAATACACCATTATCATCAGTGACTACATATGGTTGCCATACGTTCAGCCCTCCACTTGCTCCATTGATTGGCTCATTAGTTACGAATGATGCAACGGCGTGCTTTTAAAACCAAAGCAACAACAACAACATATGAAAGGTTCATTTCAAAAAGGACTGGTTAAATTTCTTAAATTTAAGATAACATTACAAAGGAAGAATAAATCATATCACATTTTTATCATATATTCATAATAAGTTTTTCGACATCTTTAATCACACTGTAAATTAATCTTACTAAATCAATGATTATAACAAAGTCAACATTTGACTTTTCTTTTATACTACCTTCCAGCAAAGTCAACAGGAACAGCAAAGTCAATAATTGAAGTCAACATGAACAGCAAAGTCAATAATTAATTTTGACTTTACTTTGCTCTATTCTTTTCCATTACTTAAACCTCCAATCAATTTCATTTCTCAAACTTAAAATACAGTACCTCCCTGTCATTAAACATTGCATAATAATAAAATAGCAATACCTCATGCTGTGCACCATCTGCCGTTAGATTTACATCATTCCCCATTGGAGTTGACTGTCTAATGCTTTTTCTTTTACTTATAAAGCTGGTCACAGATCCCGCCCTTTCTACATGTTCACGTTTTGTTTCCATAACTGCCACTGTGCCTTCTGGACATTCTGTCTGAACATCATAGCTTGAAAAATTTAGTCCCGACTTCGTATTTCCATCATCCCTAGTTTCTATGGATTGTTGCTCCGACCCCTTCAACAAACAAACATGCATAAAGTCAGATTATATTTTTTAATTGTGTAAAGGAAGCAAAGTGCTACCGAACTGAGCGGTCTGAAAGTTATTCAAAATACATTAATATTTGGTTCTAATTTTTACTTGCCTGCAGAGATATTTGATCAGTGAATGATACACAGAGAATGGTATCTCCATATTCATTCTGCAGGACGAAAAATATTATCAGAAGATTGTATATAATACAACCATATGAGATAGAAATATAAAAAAATTTAGAGATGTAATTAAATTCGAAATTGCTTACCTGAAATCTGTGCACTGCAGGAGGATTGATGTAATTGACATATTCATCAATGGTCATGTTACGCACGTCACTAGCAGATGCGACAGTAGTAAGAAACAACAACAGTAAAAAACTGAGAGTCCATTGAGAATCCAGAGAAGTCATTGTCATGCTTACTGAGAAACTTTTGTTACAGATCCGCGTACTGATAAACTTTTGTTACAGTGCGCTTCTGAAGGGCTAGAGAAAATATTTGCAAAACTATGAGAGCCCGAAAATGTTTATAAAGCCTCCAAACCGATGTGTCCGTCAAATTGTTATCTTCCAACTAATTAACTATCTTTCCTGCATTATTAGTGGGCTACAGTGGAGAAAATCTCTGCATGGTCTTTTAACACATAACCAATAAACTATGAAAGCCAGAAAATGTTTATAAACCGTTTAAACCCATGTGTCCGTCATATTGCTAGTATCTATATTTATCTTCCAACTAATCAACTATCGTTTCCCATTATCAATGGGCTACAGTGCGCTTCTAAAGGGCCAGCCAATAAACTATGAGACCCTGAAAATATTTATAAAGCGTCTAAACCGCTATGGAGGTCAACTGTATTTTCCATTTCTGGCATATCCATTCGGATTTCATTGCGACGTTCTGTTCAGTATGTGGTTTTTAGCCAGGTTTTTTTCCGTATTTCCTTGGATTTGTAGCCAGGGTTTTTTCCGTATTTCCTTGGATTTTTATGACTTCAAAAGAGTTACCTTCCAATGCGTGGAAAGCAATTTGATGTTCAACTTCATAAAAAAGGTTAGAGTGAAATATCGTCCTTTACCTAAAATATAAACATGATGAGTCTTCACGAGTGCCCTTAATTACATTTTTCCATAAAACTTCGAAAATAGATCTTGAATCCGTTATTCATCAACAACAAATTACACCAATGCATTTCTTAAAGAGAAACGAAAACCATTGTAAGCACTCGAGGATATGAAAATTAACCAGCATAGAGGGATAAAGTCGAGATAGAAAGTCCATCTTCTTCATTAATGTCTCACATATCTTCTCATAAATTCAAAGTTCTTTTACATTGAGTATCTATATTTCTTTGTTTACTTCTCTATAGCTTTTACTTGATTGAACAATGGTCTCATAATGAGGGTCTGCATGTCAATGATTCCTTTAACGCATGCATCACCCACTCTTGGTCCCCCATCATCTCAGTGGGAGTGATACCTTGTTCCATAACCAATTTCAATAGAATTTCCAAAGGATTTCATTATACCAAAAATATTTTATTTGTAAGAAATTTTATGAGAATTATAAAACAGATCACTCTTTCAATATCACAAAATTCATAGTTGATAATCTAGGGAAGTAGATCACTCCTCCAATACCACATACTCCAGCGTTGTTTGACAAGCACCTTAAAAAACTGCCCATGGTCAAGATTTGTCTACCCCATTTACACCTAAATGTCTTGGCCTTTGGAGCAAGTTTAATTCCTTCATATGCAAACTTCATTTGATGTTGCACTTGAAAATGAGGAATCTCCTTATCTTCCAAAATGCTTGCATTCCTAGCTAAAGGGACAATACATGATACTATCAAGGGAATGACTATATTGTTTGAGAGCTCTCTCATCCAACCATTTCTTCATGCATTTCAACNGGTACCTGGAATTGACATTGACCAAACTCACTCGGGCTCCTTGGAGGGTATACCCACGATTATGTGTGGGAGCTTGCACTAGGGTGTAAGTCCATTAAGCAGGTCGTCAGCATAACTTTTCCACCTTATCCCCGCCCCCTCTCGTCTCGTTGTTGCAATGTTGGATTTCATCACCAACTAGTGGCTTCGAAATTAGAAGGTTTTGTTTGTTTGGTGTTGCTTCTTAGATTTTGTTTACTAGCGTGTGTTGTTTGTTTCTCGAAGTTGGCCATAGGAATTTCTTTGCGGAGCTTGTCATTCGTTTACAATTTCTCCCCCACGTCCCTCACATAGAATGTAGGGTTTATCTCCAGAACATATGGACGAGTCACAACCTTTGCCTACAACTACACCTGAGGATTCTCCTCAACACGGTGAGGCCGCAGTTGTTACCACACCTCAAGTGGAATCAACTGAATCTCTAGAACCTTTTCGAATTACTAATACTAGAGAGGACTATCGAATTTTCCGTGGTGAACGATCTTTTGTGTGATTAAATTATTCTAGAGACGTAGTTTTTACCTCTTATGGATCACTCGTTGGGCCCTTTCCGGGTATCGAGAGCCAAGATCCTTTTTGGTCCGCAGACGTACGCATGCCCCTCTTTAGTCCCGAGTCACCTGTGGTCTCCGAAATTAATCCTCCAGTGTTTTATGAGACAGAGACTGTACCATTGAATACCACTTATCACTTTACTCTCCCTGACGAGATGGCCCATCTCGCGATTACTACGAGTGTCCCAACTGGGTTCACTACAGCTGGTCTTCCTCCTATAAACACCCAACGAACGACCCATGATACTCCGACACTACCACATGGATACCATGCGTTGAATGCTTTGTTGAATGCTTCGAATCCAACACCTCCACAAACTCCTTCTGGTACTCCTGGTGGTCCTTCTTTTCATGGGCACCCTATTCCCGGTTTTAACCCAGCACTCTCTCAATTTCCTTCTGGCAATCCTAATCCTAGTGGCACTATCCTGACTGTTGCACCAAACTTGCAGATTCATGTTGGTGGACAAGGTGGTACAATTCCATTTCCTTTTACCATTACTACACAACCTATGGTTGGTACACAACTTCCGGTTGGAACTTTACTGACGATAGGGGGATCAACCTCACCTTTTGGACAAAATATATCTCCTGCTTTGGCCCAGTATTGGAATCAGATGTTACAAACTCTTCCTCAAACGACTGGGGGGAAAAAACTTGTCCCTACTATAGGCCAACCATATCTAGGTATACCTAATCCTATTTGGAGTCAGGGTCAAAATACTCAATCTTAGGTCCCTACT
>JZKD02S1924043.1:58604-79276 GCA_000966675.3 Picea glauca
GCTTCCGCTTCTAGAAGGATCTTCCTCTAGATGCTTCTCTTAATAGACACATTTAGTATAAATAAGGGTTGAGGGTATGAAAACCCTAGCTTGGAGATTATTGTAATAGAGCGCTTCTCGACTGGAGGTTGCCCCCTCAAAGAGGCCTATGAACATTGTTATCTGAATCAAAGTGTTGTTTCTGTTGTTATTTCGTATATCATTTTTGTTTTTTGTGAAGATTATGTTGGATATTTTACTGTTATTCTGTCATTTCTAGCATTTCATTTCTGTTCTGCATATTTTATATATCTGGTATCTTGCAGAATTACAAGACTAGATCAAGGATTCTTGAAAACCCAAAGGTATATATTTTCTCATAGATCCCATTAACATATTTTAGGAGTGTTGGAGCCCACAATTTTATAAATATGAAGGAATTATTCAAGATCTGACAACAACTCTTAAAGAAGAAGGTTTCTTCCCTAACCTTCTTGTAGAAAACCTTAGGGAAGTGCACCGTGATTAAGGAAAAGAAAAAGACTATGTTGGGAATGCTCATCCACATTAAGATGAGACATTTATATTTGCTCCACCTATTCAAGAAGATGAAGAATTGAGCTGGGGAGAAGACCCTGAGAAAGAAACCCATGAAAGAAAAGAACAAAGGGAAGAATTATATCGAAGTTTGAAGGAAATCATTAAACAAGATAACAAGTTTTACAATCAATTGGTTGATCACTACGATGATGTACATATTTCAATTTCCCTTTGCACACAAATACAAGAAAGGCATGAAACTGTATTACAAAAGTATGAGAAAAATCGCATCGATTTAGTAGAACAAGAACTTGTTGAAGCATATTGTGGAACAAAAATACTATGTGCCATCATAAGAGAAAATTATGATAGAAAATATCATCCTTTGGTTTTGTCCAAGATATTCAAGATGTATATAGAAGGAGAAGAATGGGGTGATTTAGAGAAAGACATAGATCATGATGAAGCTTACTCTCCATACGATCAAGCGAATGATGAAGATCATGTTGAAGACCAAGAACTTCTAAAGAAAGAAGTTTCCTATTATATTGTGCATTCTTTGGATGAAAGACATGAATATCACACACCCCTAGAGAAAGAACCTAAAGAAGAGATTCATGAGAAAAGTCACCAACCCTTTGAAGAAGAACAAGAGATACCTCGTCAATCTATTGAAGAAGAGAAATTTGATTGATCAAGATTTATGAGGGGATGAGATAAAACATAGAATTATGATAGAAACTTAGAGATACAACAATACTCATTTTCTATTAATGAACGAAATATATAGGAGCTGTAAAAATGCAGAGTAAAACAAACTCACTAGAATGGTGGTAGCTTATATCTAAGAAGAGATGTGGCAGTTGCACAAATTCACAAGAAGATGATTACAATGAGGTCGAAAAGGCCTTTTAACATAAATCATCAATGAGAAAACCCTAAACATCCAAAACCCTAACCCCATAAGATGAAACGCCAAAAGGTTTGTGGGCATCAATGTGGATAGTTGATACATCAATTTCCTAGGGGCATTAATTTTGCATATCTTTGTTTAGGTCCCTTGATAGACCATAAAAAAGGTCTAGCTGAGGAGTATTATTTTGAATGGCCTAGTAGAGGAATTTTGTTAAAACAATTTTTTCCTCACCCCATGCAACTTGCTTGGATGGCCTTTCAATTTCCCTATGTAGACTTGAAGTCCCCTTTTGTACCTTCCAAATCCAAAAAAGCACATTTTTCCACATATACACACCCTACCAATTAGACAACAAGCATATATGCAGGTTGCTCCACTCCAACCCGCGTACATCAAGTATGGTGCTCAAAATTAAAAATAATCTTGGGTTTCTATGCCATGTCACGAGATCCATGATCCCTCACCTTCCACATACTGGAAACACTTTGACTTGGCCCTTTAGCTCCATTTGAAGGCTATAAATTGATCCATAACCAAGCCTTGAAAAAATGAGAGAATTAAACTTTGAGAGATACTCTGGAAAAATTTCACTTCATATTGAGTTTGCTTCCCTTTATCCTTGAAAGTTTGAACTCATTGTTCATCCTCGAATCTCTTCCTTATTTGTGATGGAGAACCTCATCGTCTCCTTTATATGATCTTTCCTTTGGTGGAGGGTTGAAGTGGCAGAGGCCCAGTTGTAGGGATTTAGTTTCTCAATTCTGATATGTGTCGTTACAAAAAAAATTCACCTATATACTTCTGTTGATTATTTTAATAGAAATACCCTTTTCTCCTCCAATTGATATCTTGCAAATATTTGAATTATTATTCGATGGGCATATTTTTCATGCATGTTAATGGATTATTCTAATATATATGCTAACATTATATATTATCACCATATGCTTGCATATCTTGGTTCTTGAGGACAAGTTGCTAGTATAAAGATTTGCGTTGTGTGCTAACCAATGGTCTTCATCGAACGTCTGGACGAGGTAGGCTCTTGGCCTTGTCTTGTTAGCATTTCATTTATATAACATACTTGGGATTAGAGTTGATTTATGTGTGTCATTCCATCTATCATGGTTAACCCCATGTCATTACGATTGTAAATGTGTTGAAATTGCATAGAATAGATCTAGTTATCAAATGACATACACAATTTGTAGAGAAAATATGAGAAAAGAGAAGCAAGAGAGAAAGAATGGAAGAATTCTCATTAATCAAATGAATGAATAATAATTTACACATGATATACTCTATATAAATCAACTAATGTGCACTCAAGAAAAATCCAATGCTCTATAGTGGTGGTCTAGAGTGATCTGGACACACACCAATAGTTACGAGAATAAACTACCACCTAGTTTAGTCTCTCAGGCAGTTACGGGAGTGAATTGCCACCTAGTATGAGTTAATTAGTCTACCAGTCTTCAGTTAACTGACTGAAACATAGTTAAGTGAGGAAGAGATCATGGAATCATGAGTAATGCACTAGTCTAGTGATAATCCCAAGAACAATGTGCATTAGTTGGTGATGATCCTAATGTCACATGGTGATGATCCCAATGCGACATCTAGACTCCACTCAACTGATCAAACTGAAGTGTGAACATAAGAAAATATTCTCTTAGAGGAATATTCTCCCTAAACTATAGGATCTTGAATAATGACTAATACACATAGGAAAAAACTTAGGAAAAATAAATCCTAGGTGTGTCTGAAATATCTCCAACACCCCCCCAAAACATCATTATGGTGAAAATAAAGAACGGGTCTCGAAAATGAGGCCATGTTAGGTACCCAAGTACAAAAGATACACTGAAATAAATGAGGAAAGAGAGAAAACCTCATGGGGAAAACCGCCCTTCAAAGTACAATGTATGTAAAAATAAGAACTAATAGTTGTTAGGCAATTGTGTCCTTCACTCCAAGACGACTGCCTAGAGAATGGAACTTTTGCTCAGTGAATGTCTTGTTGAATATGTCTGTAGTTTTTTCTACTAAAGAACAAAAATTTAGGTCAATGATCCCCTCGTGTACTAAGTATTGGATGTAGTTCATGTGGATATTGATTTTCTTCATCCACTCCCTATGAACTGGATCTTTGTAGAACTTAAGATTGTTATGTTGGCATACTAGATGAAAATTGGCCAATGAACCTGAATTCCCAACTCAATGAGAAAATGTTGTAGCCACATAGCTTGAATGGTTATGTTAACTACCCCTCTGTACTACGCCTCGGCTGAAGATAGAGAAATATCATCCTTCTCCTTGCTCGACAAACAGATAGGCCCGAAACCATGACTGAGTGAGTAACCAAATGTGGACTTGCGATCACTGCTATCTCCAACCCAGTCAAAATTGATGAACTCGATGAGGTCCAATGTAGATTATACTGCATAGTGAATCCCAAAGGTGATGGTGCCTTATATGTATCGAAGGATATTCTTTGAAGCCTTCCAATGTAGCTCATGTGTCTCCTGCATGAATCTGGAGACTGCTTCAACTACATAGGAGAGCTCTGGTCTGGAGTGTGTGAGATACAACAAGCTCCCCGCTAGATGTTTGTATAGTGTGTTTTAAACCAATGGAGTGTCCTCATCATCCTCAAGTCTAACTCTTGATAGGAAAGGAGTCAGGGCAGACTTGTAGTCTTTCATGTGAAATATCCCAAGGCGATCTCATGCATACTTGGCATAAGACAGTTTGATGCTTGATGCATCCGGACTGATCTCAAGTCGAAGGAAGAAACTTAGCGAACCCATGTCCATCATCAAGAACTTGTCATGTAGAATCCTCTTGACTGCAGTAATCACTGAATTCAAGAAACTAGTGATAAACAAATCATCAACATACAGAACTAGGAGTAGAAGTGAATCAACCATCCTGAGAATGTAAACATTCATGTCTGACTTGCAATGTACAAATTTATGTGATAGTAGGTAGGCATCCATATTGGCATACCATGCCCTTGGGGCCTGCTTGAGGCCATAAAGAGACTTCTTCATTCGACATACCAAAGCTGAATCCTACATAAATCCAGGGGCTTTCTCTATATAGATCTCCTCGAAGAGATATCCATTAAGAAATGCATTCTTTACGTCCATCTGATGGAATTTCCATCCTTTGGTTGCCACAATGGAAAGTTCCATATGTATGGAATCCATCTTCACTCCTAGAGAGAAGGTATCATCATATTCAATGTCGTTCACCTACTGAAATCCTTTAGAAACTAGCCTAGCTTTGTATCTTCTAACCTATCCATCCACTACACCCATGATCCTATAGACCCATATTTACCTGATAAATTTCCTTCCTAAAGGAATGGGAACCAGATCCCAAGTCTGGTTCTCAAGGAGGGAGTTGTACTCCTCCTGCATGGAAGACTCCCAAAAGGGATTTCTAGCAGCCTTGCCATAGGACCATGGATATGAATATTGAACCAAGAAAAGATGCCTAGGTGGCATCTATTCAGTGGAAGTGAGTGCAAGAGCAGGATCCTCTAAATCAGATCGAGTCCTCCTAGTATCAGCTGGATCCACAACAATATCTCTTGCATCCTGAAGAGTAGTCTTGGCCCATTTGGGCCTCTTCTCTGGCTCTACATCTACATCTGAATGCACTGAATCTGCATCTGACTATACTAACTTAGTGACTGGATCATTTGATTCCTATGAATCATAACTCTCATATCAATAAGAGTCTACATGTGCATGCTCATCATCTCTGACAGGTGGAAGAACAAAATTATCTACATGCGGCTGTTGAGGTACATCCAAAACACTTTCCTCGAATTGGAAACTTTTCTCAATGATGCTCTGGTCCAAGGAAATATCATTGAGTATATATCCCTTCACATCATTTGGGTATCCAACAAAGATACACTATGTGCTATGTGGATCAAGTGCCTTCCTCTTCTTAGAGGGAATCATGGACCATGCATGTGAAAACATTCTTGTATACCCAAATAAATTTAATGCAATATTGATGGAAATCTATCCAAAATTTGAGGGCTTGGTCGTTACTCATGTTGTAGATTTCCTCAAGTGCATATTGGAAGTAAAAGTGGAACAAGATGATTTACAAATAAAATTTGTTATATGTTCCCTATCATTCGAATTACAAGACTAGATCAAGGATTCTTGAAAACCCAAAGGTATATATCTCCTCATAGATCTCATTACCATATTTCAGGAGTATTGGAGCCCACCATTTTATAAATATGAAGGAATTGTTCAAGATCTGGCAACTCTTAAAGAAGAAGGTTTCTTCCCTAATCTTCTTGTAGAAAACATTAGGGAAGTGCACCATGATTAAGGAAAAGAAAAAAACTATGTTGGGAATGATCATACACATTAAGATGAGACATTAATAGTTGCTCCACCTATTTAAGAATATGAAGAATTGAGGGAGGGAGAAGACCCTGAGAAATAAATCCGTGAAAGAAAGGAACAGAAGGAATAATCATATTGAAGTTTGAAGGAAAGCATTAAACAAGATAACAAGTTTTACAATCAATTGGTTGATCACTACGATGATGTAGATATTTTA
Source organism: Picea glauca (assembly GCA_000966675.3). Lineage (NCBI taxonomy): Eukaryota > Viridiplantae > Streptophyta > Pinopsida > Pinales > Pinaceae > Picea > Picea glauca. The sequence goes on from JZKD02S1924043.1 coordinate 64,636, forward strand.
GTTTCCCTTTGTGCATAAATAGAAGAAAGGCATGACACTGTATTACAAAAGTATGACAAAAATCCCATTGATTTAGTAGAACAAGAACTTGTTGAAGCATATTGTGGAGTAAAAATACTATGTGCCATTATAAGAGAAAATTATGATAGAAAAGATCATCCTTTGGTTTTTTACATGATATTCAAGATTTATATAGAAGGAGAAGAATGGGGTGATTCAGAGGAAGACAAATATCCTGATGAAGATTACTCTCCATACGATCAAGAAAATGATGAAGATCATGTTGAATAACAGGAATTATTGAGAAAGAAGTTTCCTATTATCTTGTGCATTCTTTGGATGAAAGACATGAAGATCACATACCCCTAGAGAAAGAACCTAAAGAAGAGATTCATGAGAAAAGTCACCAACACTTTGAAGAAGAACAAGAGATGCCTCGTCAATCTATTGAAGAAGAGAAATTTGATTGATCAATATTTATGAGGGAACGAGATAAAACATAGAAATATGATAGAAACTTAGAGATACAACAATACTCAATTTCTATTAATGAACGAAATATGTAGGGGCTGTAAAAATGTAGAGTAAAACAAACTCACTAAAATGGTGGTAGCTTATCTCTAAGAAGAGATGTGACAGTTTCACACATTCACAAGAAGATGATATCAATGAGGCCGGAAATGCCTTTTAACATAAATCATCAATGAGAAAATCCTAAACATCCAAAACCTTAACCCCATAAGATGAAATCCAAAAGGTCTGTGGGCCTCAATGTGGATAGTTGATACATCAATTTTCTAGGGGCATTTCTTTTGCATATGATCTTTCTTTAGGGCCCTCAATAGCCCATAAAAAAGGTCTAGCCGAGTACACATTTTGAATGGCCTAGTAGAGGCCTTTTGTTACAACAAATTTTGCCTCACCCCATGCAACTTTCTTGGATGGCCTTTCCATTTCCCTATGCAGAATTGAAGTCCCGTTTTGTACCTTCCAAAGACAAAAAAACACATTTTTCCACATATACATACCCTACCAGTTAGACAACAAGCATATATGTAGGTTTCTCCACTACAACCCACGTACATCAGATATGGTGCTCAAAATTAAAAATTATGTCGGGTTTCCATGCCATTTCATGAGATCCATGATCCTTGACCTTCCACATATTGGAAAAACTCTAAATCATCCTTTCAACTCCATTTGAAGGATATAAATTGAGCCATACCCAAGCCTTGAAAAAAGGAGAGAATTAAAATTTGAGAGAAAAGATACTCTGGAGAAAATTCACTTCATATTGAGTCTGCATCCCTTTATCCTTGAAAGTTTGAACTCATTGTTCACCCCCCAAGATCTTCCTCTTTTTAGATGGAGAATCTCATCGTCTCCTTTATATGATATTTCCATTGGTGGAGGATTGAAGTGGTAGAGGCCCAACTGGAGGAACTTAGTTTCTCGATTCTGATATGTATCGTTACAGAATTTTGTCACCTATATACTTATGTTGATTATTTTAATAGAAATACCCTTTTCCTGTCCAATTGATATCTTGCAAATATTTGAATTATTATTCAATGGGAATATTTTTCATGCATGTTAATGGATTATTCTAATATATATGATAACATTATATATTATCACCATATGCTTTTGTATCTTGGTTTTTGAGGACAAGTTGTAGGTATAAATATTTGAGTTGTGTGCTCAAATGTGGTCTTCATTGAACGTTTAGACGAGGTAGGCTCTTGGCCTTCTCTTGTTAGCATTTAATTTATATAGCATACTTGGGATTATAGTTGATTTTTGCATGCCATTCCATCTATAGTGGTTTACCGCATGTTGTTACTATTGTAAATGTGTTGAAATTGCATAGAATAGATCTGGCTAGCAAATGACATACACAATCTGTAGAGAAAATATGAGAAAAGAGAAGCATGAGAGAAATAATGGAAGAATTCTCATTAACCAAATGAATGAGTAATAATTTACATATGATATACTCTGTATAACTCAAATAATGTGGACTCTAGGAGAATCCAATGCTCCATAGTGGTGCTCTAAATTGATCTGAACACACACCAACAATTATGGGAGTAAACTACCACCTAGTCCAACCTAGTCTGAGTTAACTAGTCTCTCAGTCTTCATTTAACTGACTAAAATAGAGTGAAGTGAGGAGTAGACTAGAGAATCATGAGTAATGCACTAGTCTAGTGATAATCCCAACATCAATGTGCATTAGATGATGATGATCCCAATGTTGCATGGTGATGATCCCAATGCGGCATCTAGACTCCACTTAACTGATCAAATTGAAGTGAGAACTAAAGAGAATATTCTCCTAGACGAATACTCTCCCTAAACTATAGGAGACTGAATAATGAATAATAAACATAGGGAAAACCTTAGGAAAAATAAATCCTAGGTGTGTGTGAAGTATCTCCAACACCCCCCCTAAACATCATTATGGTAAACATAAAGAATGGGTCCCAAAAATGAGGTCATGTTAGGTAACCAACTACAAAACATACACATAAATAAATGAGGAAAGAGAAAAAAAATCATGGGAACCCCCCCTCAAAGTACAATGTATGTAAAAATAAGAATTGACAGTTGCTAGGAAATTGTGTTCTTCACTCCAAGACAACTACGCAGAGAATATAACTTTTTCTCAATGAAGGTCTTGGTGAAGATGTTTATAGTTTTTTCTGGTAAAGGAAAGAAATGAAGGTCAATGATCACCTCGTGTACTAATTTTTGGATGTAGTGCATGTGGATATTGATGTGCTTCCTCCGCTGCCTCTGAATTGCATCTCTGCAGAAATTAAGAGTGCTATGGTTGTCACATGAGATGATGATCGACCAATGAAATGGATTTCCCAACTCAGTGAGAAAATGTTGTAGCCACATAGCCTGAATGGTTCTGTTAACTACCCCTCTATACTCTACCTCGGTTGAATATAGAGAAATAACAACCTACTTCTTGCTCGATAGATAGATAGGCTCGAAACCAAGACTGAGTGAATAACCAGATGTGGACTTGAAATCAATGCTATCACCAACCCAGTTAGAATTAGTTAACCAGATGAGGTCCAATGTATATTCTAATGCATAGTGAATCCCAAAGGTGATGGCACCCTATATGTATCGAAGGATATGATTTTAATCCTCCCAATGTATCTCATGTGGCCCCTGCATGAACCTCGAGACTACTTCAACTACATAGGAGAGGTATGGTCTGGAGTGTCTGAGATACAAAAGTCTCCCCGCTAGCTAGTTGTATAGTGTTTTTTCAACCAGTGCGATGTCCCCACCATCCTCAAGTCTGACTCCTGATAGGAAAGGAGTTGGGGAAGACTTGTAGTCTTTCATGTGAAAGCTCCCAAGGTGATCTCGTGCATACTTGACATGATATATTTTGATGCTTAATTCATCCTAACTGATCTCAATTCCAAGGAAGAAATGTAGTGGACCCATGTCCATCATCAAGAACCTGTCATGCAAAATCCTCTTGACTGCAGTAATCATTGAAGTCGAGCAACTAGTGCTCAACAAATCATCAACACACATAACTAGGAGTAGAAGTGAATCAACCATCTTGATCATGTAAAAATTCAAGTCTGACTTACATTGTACAAAGTTCTGTGACAACAGGTAGGAGTCCATCTTGGCATACCATTCCCTTGGGGCCTGCTTGAGGGAAGTTGAGGCCATAAAGAGACTTCTTTAGTCAAAAAACCTTGTCTTTTTATCTACTAACATGTCCATTTGTTGCACTCTTGATCATGTAGACCCATATGCAACTGACAAATTTCCTTCCTAGAGGAAGGGGAACTAGATCCCAAGTCTAGTTCTCGAGGGAGTTGTACTCCTCCTCCATGGTGGATTCCCAAAAGGGATTTCCAACAACCTCACCATAGGACTATGGATATGAATAATGAACCAAGAAAAGATTCCTAGGTAGCATCGATTCAGTGGTATTGAGTGCAAGAGGAGGCTCCTAGAAATCAGATCGAGTCCTCCAAGTATAAGTTGAACCCCCAACAAGATCTCCTGCATATTGAAGAGTAGTATTGGCCCACTTGGGCCTCTACTATGGATTTACATTTGCATCTAAATGCATTAACTCTATATTTGACTGTACTGAATCTATGTCTAGATCATATAAATCCTCTGAATCATAACTCTCACTTGAAGAAGAGTCGACATGTGCATGCTCATCATCTCTGATAGGTGGAAGAACAAAAGTGTTTTCATGCGGCTTCTTAGGTACATGCGAGACACTTTCCTCGAATTGGACACTTCTCTCAATGATGGGTCCGTATGAGGAAAGATCATTGAGTTTGTATCCCTTTACACCATTGGGGTATCCAACAAAAATACACTATGTGCTATGTGGATCAAGTGCCTTCCTCTTCTAAGAGGGAATCCTAGCCCATGCACATGAACCGAAAATATGAAAGTGGGTCACTTCTAGTTTGAGGCTATTGTAGGCATCGTAGGTCCTTGAAATATCTATGGGGAGATTTGTTTTGGATGTAGTTTGGACAATTAAGTGCTTCATCCCATAATATCTATGGAAGTGACTTTGGATGTAGCATGCAAGATGCCATCTCTTTTAGAGATGTATTTTCCCACTCAACAACTTCGTCTTGTTGTGGACTATAAGGAACCATGTGTTGGCCCTTGACCAAGTTTTGGAGAAACTTGATCATGTTTGACCATTTTTGAGACTTTGGTAGGATAGTCAAAGACGGAGCGCCCAGGAGAAGCGGAGATTGTGGGATCTCACCCCCTTTTGTGGGTTTTTTGGGGTTTTTGGGTTTATGTAACGAGTATGGGATGTCGACCCATGGGTTTGCCCATGTTTAGGCCCCTTTTTTAATATATAAATAAGTATCTAAGCAATGTATGAAGGATATATAAGTTGTCTTTGTGCAATATATGTAGGGGATTTTGCTAAGTGCAAGTCGTGTATGAATTGTAAGAAGGCTTTGTGCATATTGTGTGTTGAGAACATGCAGAGCTAAGTGAAAGAGATTGTAAGAAGGCTCTATGTTGTGCCAAGCTCGAGGAAGGAGGATCTAGCGAGGTGCACACATATCTCCTATCCTATGTGGAGTTGGATTTGTGGCTTTGTGCATGTAAGAAGATTGGAAGAAGCTAATAAAGAGGAAGAAGAGTTGGTGGACATAGCCCCACATTGGGGTGAACCACGTATATCCTGTGTTATGTGCTTTGTGCTATATTTTTCTTGTATTTTCTTAGTGCACTGTTATGATAGATATATATATGAATGTTTAGCGCTTATGATATCAATGAATGCTAGATTTTCTTTGATGTTATGTGTTGAATGGTTAGATGTGATTCATCGTGTATTAATACTGCGTTGTTATGTAACTAGGGTTTTAACCTATGATGTGAATAAAGGGGTTAAATACTAAAAAATGTTATTGGATAAGTTCTATGTTAGGTATTGTGATCACATATCTGTGTACCAGCTAGGTTGCACACACTTGAGTCCTGCAACCCCCCCTGCCTCTACCTCAGGTGAGACTGCATCTGCTTCACAAGTGTTGTCGAAAGGGATGGTAGTTAGGGTTTTTTTGGTGTGTTGTTGAAGAGTTGAACCCTGGGTATTACCCTGGGCCAACAAATGGTTATGTTTTTGAGATTGAAACTGTGTTTGTTGGGAACTGAAGAAAAGAGAAATCTATGTGCGTAGATCTAATGTAGTAGTGCGCAGTATTCTACTCAACTTGTGAAGCTATGTGCTAAGAATGGAATTAGATTTGAAGAAAAGAGGTAATATCTTAAAGCTTTGTGCTCTGATAAAGGTAAGATAAGTGGAAATTTTTGTTTCAAAAAAATGGATCTAGGTATGTTTGATAGATTTTTTCCTAGTCTGGAAACTAGGGAAAATTTAGAAGAAAGAAGACTTGATATCAATAGATCTGATAGAAATAATGAAAGATATGTTATTCCTATGCATAGAAAGAATTTTTGGACTAAAAAGTGGATGTAGGATCCTAGAGAGAATTTTTTTCAGGTCCATCACTGTGATCCCAGTGTGCAGTACAGAAAAGGTTAGGGATCATTTAATAGAAAGAGAGGATTGACTCTTTGTTATAGTTGTAGAACACTGAGACATATTGCTAAGGAATTCCTCGGTAGAGGTCCTATTTGTCTTTTTTGTAAATTTATTGGAAATCAAGTTTTGGATTTCCCTAGAATGATTGCTAAATTTGAAAAGATGAACATGAGCCAAGAAAACCATGAAAAAGGTCAAGAGACTAAGTGTTATCACTGAAATTTCGTCTGCAAATAGTTACAGGAATTCAACATCACCAAACAATTATGTGGTCAACCATGGACCAAAAATATCACAAAATTATTCCCAAAGGTTCAAAAACTATACAAATAGTACAAAAATTAAAGGGCTCTATGAAGACACAGGGTGTGCACGCACATGCACGAAAAAAAACCGCAAGATTCGCGCACATGTGCATGATGTGTGAATGTTGTCGCAAAAATCCACACACCTGAGAAATGGCTCATTTATGAGAGTGGTCAGCCTCCCACCCACTTCTAGTTCAACTTCCAAGTTGATTTGACACTCAAATATGGACTGGATTCGACTAGGTGGTTGGTCAAATACCTAGAAATATTTGTGACTACAAGTGGTAGTAACATGTACTTATAATTGTTACACAAGATTGACATCTTGTGAAGGGCTTGGCACAAGTACAAAACCTACGATAACATTTTGGTGTTGTTACTAGGGAAAATGGATTTATTCTTCCTACAACATTCCTTTGTTAAATTTACCAAAAATCCTTCTTCCGCAAGCTTACCTAGCGACTCCATTGAGGGTAGAATCCCTTCACATATATTTTGGTGAGCCTTGTCTAACAAGCTCATCTGGCTACTCCACTGGTAGGTATTAAGGTGTGATTCATTCTTCAATTTTTCTAAGATTGCATATTCTCAAGTGATGGAATAACGATACCCTGAGATTATAATCAAATATACCCTTATATTGATTTTGAAAACATTCTTGGATACCCAAATAAAATTAATGTGATATCAATGGAAATCTATCCAAAATTTGAGGGCTTGGTCATTACTCATGTTGTAGATTTTTTAAAGTACATATTGGAAGTAAAGGTGGAACAAGATGATTTACAAATAAAATTTGTTATATGTTCCCCGTCATTTGAATTACAAGACGGGGACAAGAGCTACCTCGTCAATCTATTGAAGAAGAGAAATTTGTTTGATCAATATTTATGAGGGGATGACATAAAACATAGAAATATGATAGAAACTCAGAGATACAACAATACTCAATTTCTATTAATGAACGAAATATATAGGAGCTGTAAAAATGCAGAGTAAAACAAACTCACTAGAATGGTGGTAGATTATCTCTAAGAAGAGATGTGGAAGTTGCACAAATTCACAAAAAGATGATTACAATGAGGTCTAAAAGGCCTTTTAACATAAATCATCAATGAGAAAACCCTAAACATCCAAAACCCTAACCCCATAAGATGAAACGCCAAAAGGTTTGTGGGCATCAATGTGGATAGTTGATACATCCATTTCCTAGGGGCATTAATTTTGCATATGATCTTCGTTTAGGTCCCTTGATAAACCATAAAAAAGGTCTAGCTGAGGAGTACACATTTTGAATGGCCTAGTAGAGGAATTTTGTTAAAACAATTTTTTCCTCACCCCATGCAACTTGCTTGGATGGCCTTTCAATTTCCCTATGTAGACTTGAAGTCCCATTTTGTACCTTCCAAAGCCAAAAAAGCACATTTTTCCACATATACGCACACTACCAATTAGACAACAAGCATATATGCAGGTTGCTCCACTCCAGCCCACGTACATAAAGTATGGTGCTCAAAATTAAAAATAATCTCGGGTTTCTATGCCATGTCATGAAATCCATGATCCCTCACCTTCCACATATTGGACACACTTTGACTCGACCCTTTAGCTCCATTTGAAGGCTATAAATTGATCCATAACCAAGCCTATAAAAATGAGAGAATTAAACTTTGAGAGATACTCTGGAGAAATTTTACTTCATATTGAGTTTGCTTCTCTTTATCCTTGAAAGTTTGAACTCATTGTTCATCCCCGAAGCTCTTCCTTATTTGTGATGGAGAACCTCATCGTATCATTTATATGATTTTTCCTTTGGTGGAGGGTTGAAGTGGTAGAGGCCTAGTTGGAGGGATTTAGTTTCTCGATTCTGATATGTGTCATTACAAAATAAATTCACCTATATACTTCTGTTGATTATTTTAATAGAAATATGCTTTTCTCATCCAATTGATATCTTGCAAATATTTGAATTATTATTCGATGGGCATACTTGTCATGCATGTTAATGGATTATTCTAATATATATGCTAACATTATATATTATCACCATATGCTTGTGTATCTTGGTTTTTCAGGACAAGTTGCTGGTATAAAGATTTGAGTTGTGTGCTAACCAATGGTCTTCATCGAACGCCTGGACGAGGTAGGCTCTTGGCCTTGTCTTGTTAGCATTTCATTTATATAACATACTTGGTATTAGAGTTGATTTATGTGTGTTATTCCATCTATCATGGTTAACCACATGTTGTTACTATTGTAAATGTGTTGAAATTGCATAGAATAGATCTAGCTATCAAATGACATACACAATTTGTAGAGAAAATATGAGAAAAGAGAAGCAAGAGAGAAAGAATGGAAGAATTCTCATTAACCAAATGAATGAATAATACTTTACACATGATATACTCTATATAAATCAACTAATGTGCACTCAAGAAAAATCCAATGCTCTATAGTAGTGGTCTAGAGTGATCTGGACACACACCAATAGTTACAGGAGTAAACTTCCACCTAGTCTAGTCTCTTAGGCAGTTACAGGAGTGAACTGCCACCTAGTATGAGTTAACTAGTCTATCAGTCCTCAGTTAACTGACTGAAACATAGTTAAGTGAGGAAGAGATCATGGAATCATGAGTAATGCACTAGTCTAGTGATAATCCCAAGAACAATGTGAATTAGTTGGTGATGATCCTAATGTTGCATGGTGATGATCCCAGTGCGACATCTAGACTCCACTCAACTGATCAAACTAAAGTGTGGACAAAAAAGAATATTATCTTAGAGGAATATTCTCCCTAAACTATAGGAGCCTGAATAATGACTAATACACATAGGAAAAAACTTAGGAAAAATAAATCCTAAGTCTGTCTGAAATATCTCCAACACCCCCCCAAAACATCATTATGGTGAAAATAAAGAACAGGTCTCAGAAACGAGGCCATGTTAGGTACCCAAGTACAAAAGATACACTGAAATAAATGAGGAAAGAGAGAAAACCTCATGGGGAAACCCCCCCTTCCAAGTACAATGTATGTAAAAATAAGAACTAATAGTTGTTAGGCAATTGTGTCCTTCACTCCAAGACGACTGCATAGAGAATGGAACGTTTGCTCAGTGAAGGTCTTGTTGAATATGTCTGTAGTTTGTTCTACTAAAGAACAAAAAAGTAGGTCAATGATCCCCTCGTGTACTAATTATTGTATGTAGTGCATGTGGTTATTGATTTTCTTCATCCACTCCCTATGAACTGGATCTTTGTAGAACTTAAGATTGTTATGTTGGCATACTAGATGAAAATTGGCCAATGAAACTAAATTCCCAACTCAATGAGAAAATGTTGTAGCCACATAGCTTGAATGGTTAAGTTAACTACCCCTCTGTACTATGCCTTAGCTGAAGATAGAGAAATATCATCTTTCTCCTTGCTCGACAAACAGATAGGGCCGAAACCATGACTGAGTGCGTAACCAAATGTGGACTTGTGATCAATGTTATCTCCAACCCAGTCAGAATCGGTGAACTCGATGAGGTCCAATGTAGATTATACTGCATAGTGAATCTCAAAGGTGATGGTGCCTTATATGTATTGAAGGCTATGCTTTGAATCCTTCCAATGTAGCTCATGCGGCTCCTACATGAATCTGGAGACTACTTCAACTACATAGGAGACTTCTGGTCTGGAGTGCGTGAGATACAACAAGCTCCCCACTAGATATTTGTATAGTGTGTTTTAAAATAGTGGAGTCTCCTTGTCATCCTCAAGTCTAACTCCTGATAGGAAAGGAGTCAAGGCAGACTTGTAGTCTTTCATGTGAAATATCCCAAGGCAATCTCATGCATACTTGGCCTAAGACAGTTTGATGCTTGATGCATCCTGACTGATCTCAAGTCTAAGGAAGAAACTTAGCGAACAAATGTCCATCATCAAGAACTTGTCATGTAGAATCCTTTTGACTGTAGTAATCATTGAATTCAAGAAATTGGTGATAAACAAATCATCAACATACAGAACTAGGAGTAGAAGTGAATCAACCATCCTAAGAATGTAAACATTCAGGTCTAACTTACAAAGTTATGTGACAGTAGGTAGGCATCCATCTTGGCATACCATGCCCTTGGGGCCTGCTTGAGGCCATAAAGAGACTTCTTCATTCGACATACCAAAGTTGAATCTTGCATAAATCTAGGGGGTTTCTCCATATAGATCTCCTCAGAGAGATATCCATTAAGAAATGCATTATTTACGTCCATCTGATGGAATTTCCATCCTTTGGCTGCCACAATGGAAAGTTCCATACGTATGGAATCCATCTTCTCTCCTAGAAAGAAGGTATCATCATATTCAATGTCATTCACCTACTGAAATCCTTTAGAAACTAGCCTGGCTTTGTATCTTCTAACCTATCCACCCACTACACTCTTGTTCATATAGACCCATATTAACCTGATAAATTTCCTTCCTAAAGGAAGAGGAACTAGATCCAAAGTCTGGTTCTCGAGGAGGGAGTTGTACTCCTCCTGCATGGAAGACTCCCAAAAGGGATTTCTAGCAGCCTCGCCATAGGACTGTGGATATGAATATTGAACCAAGAAAAGATGCCTAGGTGGCATCTATTCAGTGGCAGTGAGTGAAAGAGGAGGCTCCTCTAAATCAAATCGAGTCCTCCTAGTATCAGCTGGATGCACAACAAGATCTCTTGCATCTTGAAGAGTAGTCTTGGCCCATTTGGGCCTCTTCTCTGGCTCTACATCTACATCTGAATGCACTGAATCTGCATCTGACTATACTAACTTAGTGGCTAGATCATTTGATTCCTATGAATCATAACTCTCATATCAAGAAGAGTCTACATGTGCATGATCATCATCTCTGATAGGTGGAAGAACAAAATTGTCTACATGCGGTTGTTGAGGTACATGCAAGACACTTTCCTCGAATTGGAAACTTTGCTCAATGATGATCTAGTCCAAGGAAATATCATTGAGTATATATCCCTTCACATCATTTGGGTATCCAACAAAGATACACTATGTGCTATGTGGATCAAGTGCCTTCCTCTTCTTAGAGGGAATCATGGACCATGCATGTGAAAACATTCTTGTATACCCAAATAAATTTAATGCAATATTGATGGAAATCTATCCAAAATTTGAGGGCTTGGTCGTTACTCATGTTGTAGATTTCCTCAAGTGCATATTGGAAGTAAAAGTGGAACAAGATGATTTACAAATAAAATTTGTTATATGTTCCCTATCATTCGAATTACAAGACTAGATCAAGGATTCTTGAAAACCCAAAGGTATATATCTCCTCATAGATCTCATTACCATATTTCAGGAGTATTGGAGCCCACCATTTTATAAATATGAAGGAATTGTTCAAGATCTGGCAACTCTTAAAGAAGAAGGTTTCTTCCCTAATCTTCTTGTAGAAAACATTAGGGAAGTGCACCATGATTAAGGAAAAGAAAAAAACTATGTTGGGAATGATCATACACATTAAGATGAGACATTAATAGTTGCTCCACCTATTTAAGAATATGAAGAATTGAGGGAGGGAGAAGACCCTGAGAAATAAATCCGTGAAAGAAAGGAACAGAAGGAATAATCATATTGAAGTTTGAAGGAAAGCATTAAACAAGATAACAAGTTTTACAATCAATTGGTTGATCACTACGATGATGTAGATATTTTAGTTTCCCTTTGTGCATAAATAGAAGAAAGGCATGACACTGTATTACAAAAGTATGACAAAAATCCCATTGATTTAGTAGAACAAGAACTTGTTGAAGCATATTGTGGAGTAAAAATACTATGTGCCATCATAAGAGAAAATTATGATAGAAAAGATCATCCTTTGGTTTTTTACAAGATATTCAAGATTTATATAGAAGGAGAAGAATGGGGTGATTCAGAGGAAGAAAAATATCCTGATGAAGCTTACTCTCCATATGATCAAGAAAATGATGAAGATCATGTTGAATACCAGGAATTATTGAGAAAGAAGTTTCCTATTATTTTGTGCATTCTTTGGATGAAAGACATGAAGATCACATACCCCTAGAGAAAGAACCTAAAGAAGAGATTCATGAGAAAAGTCACCAACCCTTTGAAGAAGAACAAGAGATGCCTCGTCAATCTATTGAATAAGATAAATTTGATTGATCAATATTTATGAGGGAACGAGATAAAACATAGAAATATGATAGAAACTCAGAGATACAACAATACTCAATTTCTATTAATGAATGAAATATGTAGGGGTTGTAAAAATGCAGAGTAAAACAAAATCACTAGAATGGTGGTAGCTTGTCTCTAAGAAGCGATGTGACAGTTGCACACATTCTCAAGAAGATGATATCAATGAGCCCAGAAATTCCTTTTAACATAAATCAGCAATGAGAAAATCCTAAACATCCAAAACCTTAACCCCATAAGATGAAATGCCAAAAGGTTTGTGGCCCTCAATGTGGATAGTTGATACATCCATTTTCTAGGGGTGTTTCTTTTGCATATGATCTTTCTTTAGGGCCCTCAATAGCCCATAAAAAGTTCTATCCGAGTACACATTTTGAATGGCCTAGTAGAGGCATTTTGTTACAACAAATTTTGCCTCACCCCATGCAACTTGCTTGGATGGCCTTTCCATTTACCTGTGCAGAATTGAAGTCCCGTTTTGTACCTTACAAAGCCAAAAAAACACATTTTTCCACATATACACACCCTACCAGTTAGACAACAAACATATATGTAGGTTTCTCCACTACAACCCGCGTACATCAGATATGGTGCTCAAAATTAAAAATTATGTCTGGTTTCCATGCCATGTCATGAGATCCATGATCCTTGACCTTCCACATACTGGAAACACTCTAACACGTCCCTTCAAATCCATTTGAAGGATATAAATTGAGCCATACCCAAGACTTGAAAAAAGGAGAGAATTAAAATTTGAGAGAAAAGATACTCTGGAGAAATTTCACTTCATATTGAGTCTACATCCCTTTATCCTTGAAAGTTTGAACTCATTGTTCATCCCCCAAGATCTTCCTTTTTTTAGATGGAGAACCTCATTGTCTCCTTTATATGATATTTCCATTGGTGGAGGATTGAAGTGGTAGAGGCCCAACTGGAGGAACTTAGTTTCTCAATTCTGATATGTATCGTTACAGAAGTTTGTCACCTATATACTTTTGTTGATTATTTTAATAGAAATACCCTTTTCCTGTCCAATTGATATCTTGCAAATATTTAATTATTATTCGATGGGAATATTTGTCATGCATGTTAATGGATTATTCTAATATATATGATAACATTATATATTATCACCATATGCTTTTGTATCTTGGTTTTTGAGGACAAGTTGTAGGTATAAATATTTGAGTTGTTTGCTCAATGGTGGTCTTCATCGAACATTCAGACGAGGTAGGCTCTTGGCCTTCTCTTGTTAGCATTTAATTTATATAGCATACTTGGGATTAGAGTTGATTTTTTCATGCCATTCCATCTATAGTGGTTTACTGCTCGTCGTTACTGTTGTAAATGTGTTGAACTTGCATAGAATAGATCTGGCTAGCAAATGACATACACAATTTGTAGAGAAAATATGAGAAAAGAGAAGCATGAGAGAAATAATGGAAGAATTATCATTAACCAAATGAATGAGTAATAATTTACATATGATATACTCTGTATAACTCAAATAATGTGCACTCGAGGAGAATCCAATGCTCCATAGTGGTGTTCTAGAGTGATCTGAAAACACACCAACAATTATGGGAGTAAACTACCACCTAGTCCAACCTAGTCTAAGTTGACTAGTCTCTCAGTCTTCAGTTAACTAACTAAAATAGAGTGAAGTGAGGAGTAGACTAGAGAATCATGAGTAATGTACTAGTCTAGTGATAATCCCAAGGACAATGTGCATTAGATGATTATGATCCCAATGTTGCATGGTGATGATCCCAATGCAGCATCTAGACTCCACTTAACTGATCAAACTGAAGTGTGAAATAAAGAGAATATTCTCCCTAAACTATAGGAGACTGAATAATGAATAATAAACATAGGGAAAACCTTAGGAAAAATAAATCCTAGGTGTGTGTGAAGTATCTCCAACACCCCGCCTAAACATCATTATGGTAAACATAAAGAATGGGTCCCAAAAACGAGGTCATGTTAGGTAACCAACTACAAAAGATACACATAAATAAACGAGGAAAGAGAGAAAAAATCATGGGAC
>JZKD02S1924043.1:79290-127649 GCA_000966675.3 Picea glauca
CCCTCAAAGTACAATGTATGTAAAAATAAGAATTGACAGTTGCTAGGAAATTGTGTTCTTCACTCCAAGACGACTATGCAGAGAATAGAACTTTTGCTCAATGAAGGTCTTGGTGAAGATGTTTGCAGTTTGTTTTTGTAAAGGAAAGAACTGAAGGTCAATGATCAACTCATGTAGTAATTCTTGGATGTAGTGCATGTGGATATTGATGTTCTTTGTTCGCTGCCTCTGAATTGAATCTCTGTAGAACTTAAGAGTGCTATGGTTGTCACATGAGATGATGATCGACCAATGAAATAGATTTCCCAACTCAGTGAGAAAATGTTGTAGCCACATAGCCTGAATGGTTGTGTTAACTACCCCTCTGTACTCTACCTCGACTGAATATAGAGCAATAACAACCTACTTCTTGCTCGATAGACAGATAGGCTCGGAACCAAGACTGAGTGAGTAACCAAATGTGGACTTGCAATCAATGCTATAGCCAACCCAGTTAGAATTAGTTAACCGGATGAAGTCCAATGTATATTCTAATGCATAGTGAATCCAAAAGGTAATGGAACCCTATAGGTATCGAAGGATATGATTTGAAGCCTCCCAATGTATCTCATGCGGCTCCTGCATGAACCTCGAGACTACTTCAACTACATGGGAGAGGTATGGTCTGGAGTGTCTTTGATACAAAAATATCCCCGCTAGCTATTTGTATAGTGTTTTTTCAATGAGTTTGGTGTCCCCACCATCCTCATGTCTAACTCCTGATAGGAAAGGAGTTGGGGAAGCCTTGTATTCTTTCATGTGAAAGCTCCCAAGGTGATCTCGTGCATACTTGACCTGATATATTTTGATGCTTAATGCATCCTGACTAATCTCAATTCTAAGGAAGAAATGTAGCAGACCCATGTCCATCATCAAGAACCTGTCATGAAAAATCCTCTTGATTGTAGTAATCGTTGAAGTCGAGCAACTAGTGATCAACAAATCATCAACATACAGAACTAGGAGTAGAAGTGAATCAACCATCTTGATCATGTAAAAATTCAGGTCTGACATACATTGTACAAAGTTTTGTGACAGAAGGTAGGAGTCCATCTTGACATACCATTCCCTTGGGGCCTACTTGAGGGAAGTTGAGGCCATAAAGAGACTTCTTTAGTCAACAGACCAAAGATGAATCCTGCATAAATCCCTGAGGTTTCTCTATATAAATCTTCTTAGATATATCTTTGTGAAGAAATGCGTTCTTCACGTTTATCTGATGGGATTTCCATCCTTTGGCTGCCACAATGGAAAGTTCCAAACATATGGAAGCTATCTTTTCTACTAGAGTGAAGATCTCATCATAGTCAATGTCGTGCACCTACTGAAATCCTTTGGAAAATAGCTTGTCTTTTTATCTGCTAACCTGCTCATTTGTTGCGCTCTTGATCATGTAGACCCATATGCAACTGACAAATTTCCTTCCTGGAGGAAGGGGAACTAGATCCCAAGTCTGGTTCTCGAGGAGGGAGTTGTACTCCTCCTCCATGGAGGATTCCCAAAAGGGATTTCCAACAGCCTCACCATAGGACTGTGGATATGAATACTGAACCAAGAAAAGATACCTAGGTAGCATCGATTCAGTGGTATTGAGTGTAAGAGGAGGCTCCTGGAAATCAGATCGAGTCCTCCAAGTATAAGTTGAACCCCCAACAAGATCTCCTGCATATTGAAGAGTAGTATTGCCCCACTTGGGCCTCTACTATGGATTTGCATCTGTATCTGAATGCATTAACTCTGCATTTGACTGTACTGAATATATGTCTAGATCATCTAAATCCTATGAATCATAACTCTCATCTGAAGAAGAGTCAACATGTGCATTCTCATCATCTCTGATAGGTGGAAGAACAAAAGTGTTTTCATGTGGCTTCTTAGGTACATGCGAGACACTTTCCTCGAATTGGACACTTCTCTCAATGATGGGTCCATATGAGGAAAGATCATTGAGTTTGTATCCCTTCAGACGATTGGGGTATCCAACAAAGATACACTATGTGCTATGTGGATCAAGTGCCTTCCTCTTCTAAGAGGGAATCCTAGCCCATGCACATGAACCGAAAATATGAAAGTGGGTCACTTCTAGTTTGAGGTTGTTGTAGGCATCGTAGGGGGTCTTATCCTTGAAATATATATGGGGAGATTTGTTTTGGATGTAGGTTGCACAATTAAGTGCTTCATCCCATAATATCTATGGAAGTGACTTTGGATGTAGCATGAAAGATGCCATCTCTTTTAGATATGTATTTTCCCACTCAACAACTTCATCTTATTCTGGAGTATAAGGAACCATGTGTTGGCCCTTGACCAAGTTTTGGAGAAACTTGATCATGTTTGACCATTTTTGGGACTTTGATAGGATGGTCGAAGATGGAGCGCCCAGGCGAAGCGGAGATTGTGGGATCTCACCCCCTTTTGTGGGTTTTTTTGGGGTTTTAGGGTTTATGTAACGGGTATGGGATGTCGACCCATGGGTTTTCCCATGTTTAGGCCCCTTTTTTAATATATAAATAAGTATCTAAGATATGTATGAATGATATATAAGTTGTCTTTGTGCAATATATGTAGGGTATTTTGCTAAGTGCAGGTCCTGTATGAATTGTAAGAAGGCTTTGTGCATATTGTGTGTTGAGAACTTGCAGAGCTAAGTGAAAGATATTGTAAGAAGGATCTGTTTTGTGCCAAGCTCGGGGAAGGAGGACCTGGTGAGATGCGCACAGATCTCCTATCCTATGTGGAGTTGGATGTGTGGCTCTGTGCATGTAAGAATATTGGAAGAAGCTAATAAAGAGGAAGAAGAGTTGGTGGACGTAGCCCCACATTGGGGTGAACCACGTATATCCTGTGTTATGTGATTTGTGCTATATTTTTCTTGTATTTTCTTAGTGCACTGTTATGATAGATATATCTATGAATGTTTAGCACTTATGATCTCAATGAATGCTAGATTTTCTTTGATGTTATGTGTTGAATGGTTAGATGTGATTCATCGTGGATTAATATTGCGTTGTTATGTAACTAGCGTTTTAACCTATGATGTGAATAAAGGGGTTAAATACTAACAAATGTTATTGGATAAGTGCTATGTTAGGTATTGTGATCACATATTTGTGTACTAGCTAGGTTTCACACACTTGAGTCCTGCAACCCCCCTGCCTCTACCTCAGTTGAGACTGCATCTACTTCGCAGGTGTTGCCGAAGGGGACGATAGTTAGGGTTTTTTTGGTGTGTTAACCCTGGGTATTCCCATGTGCCAACAAATGGTTTTGTTGTCAAGATTGAAACTGTGATTGTTGGGAACTGAAGAAAAGAGAAATCTATGTGTGTAGATATGATGTAGTAGTGCGCAGTATTCGACTCAACTTGTGAAGCTTTATGCTAAGAATGGAATTAGATCTGAAGAAAAGAGGTAATATCTTAAATCTTAGTGCTCTGATAAAGATAATATAAGTGGATTTTTTTTTTTCAAAAGAATGGATTTAGGCATGTTTGATAGATTTTTTCCTAGTCTGAAAACTAGGGCAAAGCTAGAAGAAAGAAGACTTGATATGAATAGATCTGACAGAAATAATGAAAGATATGTTATTCCTATGCATAGAAAGAATTTTTGGACTAACAAGTTGATGTAGGATCCTAGAAAGAATTTTTTTCAGGTCCATCACTGTGATCCCAGTGTGCAGTACAGAAAAGGTTGGGGATCATTTAATAGAAAGAGAGGATTGACTCTTTGTTATAGTTGCAGAACACTGAGACATATTGCTAAGGAATGCCTTGGTAGAGGTCCTATTTGTCTTTGTTGTAAAGTTACTGGACATCAAGTTTTGGATTTCCCTAGAATGATTTCTAAATTAGAAAAGATGAACATGAGCCAAGAAAACCATGAAAAAGGTCAAGAGACAAAGTGTTATCACTGAAATTTCATCTGCAAATGGTTACAGGAATTCAGCATCGCCAAACAGTTATGTGGTAACCCATGGACTAAAAATATCACAAAAGTATTCCCTAAGGGTCAAAAACTATACAAATAATGCAAAAATTAAAGGGCGCTATGAAGACACAGGGTGCACACACACATGCGCGAAACAAAAATGCAAGATTCACGCACATACGCACGATGCGCGACTGTTGTCGCAAAAAGCCACGCACCTAAGAAACGACACTTTTATGAGAGTGGTCAGCCTCCCACCCACTTCTGGCTCAGCTTCCAAGTTGATTTGACACTCAAATCTGGATTGGATTGTACTAGGTGGTTGTTCAAAGATATAGAAATGTCCTAATCAACCTCTTTACACACTACAAACTAGTTGGACAATAACTCAAAGGAATGTTATAAAAAGCCCATGGATACACTTCATTTTTCAAGGAATTCATAGCAAATTTATGCTACCATTATTCTGTTGAGGAATCTTCTATCCTTGCCAAGAGTATACTTGCATCATTGCATTGGGAAATCCATCTCACCCCTTGAGTGGATTAGCAAAGAATTATTTCACCATTTTTATTTTCATTTTCAAAGTTGTAAGAAGAGCTTATTTGTGGGGGTCCAAGAGCCCTCCCTTGGAGGAAGAAGGGACTCATATTCCTCTTATTTCTTGGTGTTTTCTTTCACTAATATCAGCCTTATCATTGATGACATGGGTCTCATTATTTCTTTTGTCCTTATGTCCCTATGTTTATCAATTTAGTTGTTGTTTTATTTCTTAGTTTATTTCTTAGTTGTTGTTTTATATTTCTTTTTCTAACCCTTTTCCTTGCAGCTGTCCTGCTTAGCAAACCCAACTAATCTTGCAAGCACCTCTATTTTGCTCACTAAGGTGACGAAAGAGGCACAACATATTGGCAACTTCACTGGGGAGAGGTATCAATTTCCTACCCCATTTGGGTTTTTCTAGCTCTTCTTTTGGTTTATTTAATTTCTAGGTGCATTAACTGGCCTAAGCCGACCTGCCAATCATCTAATTCCAAGGTGAATTGAAAGAATTCCACTCGAAATTTTCATTCACGGCCGTGTGTCACCTGTGCATGGTTTTTTCAGCCCACATACATGCATCGTGAGCGCATGCGCTCAAGTCATAGTTATGTTCTACGCACGTGTGCTCATAAACTTTTTTTGGTCTACGTGCATGCACTCTGTGTGCCTCTGTCTCCACTGAGACCCGTGCACCTATGCAAAAAAATTACATTGTAAGGTTCTTGATATGTGGGGAAGGCCCTTAGCCTTCTTAAAAGTGATTTTATGCATGTTTTAAAGCTACACCACACTTATTCCCCTCTTCATATAAAGGGGTTAGTCAAAACACATAGGCACTTAAGGGGGTTAAAATCATTTTTTCCTCTTTTGCTTTCATTTTCGCCACATGGATGGCTTGTTTTGACTAAAGATATAAGTTGGAAATCATTTTTAATCACATTTAACTTGAATTGGGACTAGAAATTGGATAAAAATCACTTAGTATGCTCTTCTCTCACACCTCCAAGTGACATTGAGAATCAGAAAAAGATTTTGAAACAATTTCATCTCCCTTAAGAAGATTAAAACCTTTAGGAGAGGACAACATCCCTTCTTGGGACTCCTCTTAGTTTATTTCTTCAAACACGTCTTAATATTGTAGTGGGCCCATACATGCCCACATGTCACAAAGATAGGATAGTGCTTGAAATTTATTTTCTTAGATCAAATCACTAGGGAAGTTTAAAGGTTTTGTAACGAGCCCATACATGCCTACATGATCACAATCTAGGATGGTTTCAAAGCTTTTCTTAGATTACATCACAATAGGGAGTTAAAATAATAGTAACGGACCCACATGTCCACATGCTAACTTCCTAGGGACTTTTGAATTACGCAAGGTTGTACCAAAGGCATTTAGTTAATTAGGTAATCAACACTTGTAAGGACCAAGCAAAGTCCACATGCATCAAGTTGACACCTAATTCATTAAAAATTGGCACACTTCCACTCATTCACACACAAAAGTCACTTATCACTCATATAGCTTCTTCTTGAAACATG
Source organism: Picea glauca (assembly GCA_000966675.3). Classification (NCBI taxonomy): domain Eukaryota; kingdom Viridiplantae; phylum Streptophyta; class Pinopsida; order Pinales; family Pinaceae; genus Picea; species Picea glauca. Next base: position 85,344 of record JZKD02S1924043.1, read on the forward strand.
GAGTTCAAAGTAAGTTTCCTCCAAAGGGATTCCAAAACACCCCACCCTTTTCTTGACGAAACCATCCACTCCCATTTAAATTCAACAAGGTTGGGTCACACCCCCAACCTCTCAAAACAACTACATCTAAAAATTTTCTAAAAAAACTCACTAAGTTTTCCTCCACAAGAGGTGCCAAAAGAAATTTTTTAGTCTAGGTAGGATTTCAGGGATAGGCATCCAAATAACTCCCCGTTATCTGGTTCTCACATTGTCAAAACCATAGAAGTTGTCAAATAGGGAACTCAAAATCCTCCAAGTCAAGTGTTCCCAACACCATAAGTTAGGGATATACCCATGAAGGGTTGAAGGCCGAGGTCTAGTTGTTTTGTGCATCCCCCCTTGAGGCACCAACCTCTTGGATGGGATCTAGCCCGTGACCCATTTCTGAGGCCAAAAATCTAAATGTTGCACTTTGACCGAGGTACCTAGTGACCAAATTTAGGACATCTACCCAGGTGGAAATTGTGGGCTGCAGTTGCACCTTGATCGGATTTTGTGTGGCTATTGGGAAATATCGCCAGCCCTTTTGGTATATGCCCCCTTTACCCCTCATTATAACCGATTATTTCATCCTTCACTAGTTTCTCTTCTGGTGACTTCAGACCCCACTGTTGAGTATTATTGGAAGGTCTAGTGCTATTTGAGAGGAAGGATGTTACGTCTTTTATAACACGGGCATTTGTTTTCTTTGATTCCCCATGTTGACAAAACCCACTTATCCACATATATGCTTCTTTTTCAAAACACTTTATGTATAATTCACTTCTGATTACATTTTGATTTGGATATATATATTGTCTAAAGTTCAAAATTTGCAACAAAGGCTCTTGTTTCTTTGTTACTCTCACCACCATTTGCACACATTCACTCAGCTAGTTGGACATCATAGGGGACCCAAAGAATCCCCATCATTCCCGATGCTTGCTAAACATCCCTCCTATCTTAGGGGGAGTGTCTGGTCTTGCCCACTCATCGGCACCACCTTCACACACTCCTGTGAGTGCTACCATATTATGATCAACTTTGCTTGGTTCCACATTACTTGGGTCCACTTCTCAAGTTTCGCCATCCACTCACTCTCCTTTACACAGAAGTGAAGGACCAACTTCCTCTCAAGGGGGAAGTACGAACCCACCTATTCCCCCTCAAGGTTCAGGTTCAAAACACGCTCACACCATGGCTGGAGCTAATCCTCCCCCCCCCATTGAAAATGCCATATTTGGCCTCTCTTAACATACCAGATCTAAGCAAAATCACCAACGATCCTATATTGCAAGACCCCACATGGCCTGCAATGCCCACCAAACTACCTTCAAACATCCCCAAGTTTGAAGGAAAGGTAGGAGATGACCTTGCCAACCATGTCATGACTTTTCACCTATGGTTCTCTTCCAAAAACATTATGGATAATTCCATTAGACTGCGATTATTTCAATGAACACTCACTATCCCATCAACCAAATGATATGTAGATGAAAAATCAGAGTCCCATGTGACTTTCGAGTCCTTGGCCAAATCATTTTTAACCTTCTTCCAATTACCAACCTGCCATGACAATGTTCTGGAACTACTCTCTAATTTCAAACAAACCTTAGCCACACATATCATTGATCACATTCATGAGTGGCGTAGGCGATGTAGTTTTTTCAAAGAAGAAACCACCAAACAACAGTGTCTTGACTAGTTTCTTAGGTCACTTTTCTCTCTCCTTGGTAAGGATGTAGCTTCCACCTTCCCTCAATCAGAAGAGGAATCCATCAATAAGGATCAACAATATGACCTCATCTATTCACAGTCAAGGTACTTATAGACTGTACTTCCTGATCTCCCAAAACCTGTGTCATTTGGCCAAGATAGACCTGGGATGTCTCACTCAGCAGACAGACTGATTGGTAATACCACTCACCACGGTCCATAACCCCAACAACCACCAATGTATGGAACACATCAATATCTTCCAACATATGGGGGCACCTCTTATTACCCCCCACCCCCTTAATAACAACCATACCCTATTATTATGCCTCTACCCACCAGTGGGCCACCACTGGCACCCCCATACAACCACCTATTCAAACAAGTTTTGGTACTCCCTCTACCTCATCTTATAGTATTAGCGAAAGTGTCATGCCTTCCTATGTAGCTTACAGATCGTTACCCCCATAGAATCCGTACTTTCCATTTCCTGGTCCCCCACAACCCATGGCTCCCCCACATCCTCATGCTAGGGTGAATTTTGTTCAACCCTCTCCTGTTCAACAATATCAAAATTTCAAACAGTTGAATACGGTCAATCCAACCCATCCGTTGAACAATGCCAAAAATAAAGGAATAAACAAGAACAACAACAACCCAAGTCAAGGTGGGAATCAACCCCAATAGAACCAACCTACTAGGGGAAACCAGAACCAAGGGAATCAGAACCCCCAGGGGGGAAATAACAATAGGCGTCAAGGGAGAAATAACAATAATGTTAAAACCAACTTCCCATGTGTCCTTTGCGGTGAGTTCAGTCATTATACTCATCATTGCCCCCAAATTGCTTATTTCAAATGGTTGAAAGACTCAGGCAGTCTACCCTATCCTCCAGCACTGCCTGCCCCTCATCAGGCCCCACAATAATATGTGCAACATCCCCCCCCTTTCGTGTTGCAGAATCCTATCCCACACCAAGGTGTGATAAACAACCAACATGACATACAACCTCCCCCACCTCAGGTGGGACAGTACCTCAATGCAAACAATCCAACAGATTGCAAGATCCTCTTCACTAGTGAGGAAGAAGTCCTTCTACAAACATGCAATTGTCAGTATCATGCACCCACTGAGTCTCCTCCCATTCCTCTAGAGACAATCCCTGCACCAATGGGACCCCCTTTTGTGATCCCTCGCCCTAACACAGAACCACCTCTTCGCATCTCTCACATCCCATTGCGCAGGAATGTCCACAACCCACAAGCTAGGGTAAATCGTAATTATAGTTTGGTTGACGACTTAGCACAAACCCCGGTTGCCATGTTAGTATTAGAAGTCCTTCAGACTTGTCCCACTCATTGGAAATCATTACTTTCTACCTTAGGTGCAGTCGACCCCACAGATACTTGACTCATTACATTTGATCTCGACAGTGGAGAACCTCGCCTTCCCACCTTGATCGCCTTTAAATTCCAGTGAAAATACGAAACATTATAGTTCATTGGTGTATCATCGATGAAGGTGCATCTACATGCATTATGTCCAAATCTGTATGGCAGAAACTTGGTTCCCCCGAACTCATACCCTCTGCCATTACCTTACGAGCTTATGACGGACAACCATCATCTCCTGAAGGGCTCTTCCAAAATGTCCCCGTAGAACTCGGGGGTAAGACTATTCTCATCAACATTGAAGTTATCAATGCCCCACTCGATTATAATATCCTGTTCGGTCATACCTACATGTACGCTATGAAGGCAGTTGCCTCTTCCATATTTCAAACAATGATCTTCTCCCACAACAGGAAGATCGTTACCATTGACCAAGTCTCCCATTACGAGCCTAACCCATCTGCCAACATTGATAACATTCTCCCTCTCATCCACACGAGTCATGACGCATACCTACTCATCGAAATGGATCCTGGAATTTTCAAAGATCCATCATTGTTAGGAACTTACCATGGAGCACCACCGCTCCTTCATCCTTCCAATCAAGTATGTGTCATATCATCTAACAGAACTGACATAGAGGATACCCTTCCTCCTAGGGAGGCTTCTATCATATCTGACATCCCACTAGTCATAGAGCTCCCCCCTCATGAGCCTCCTGTGATGTTGACCCCAGATGTCCATGGTTTCACCCCTCCCCAAGGACATATCCCAGTTTAGGAGACAACTCCCCAAGCCATTAATCAAATCCCCTTCTTTTACCCTCCACCTGGTGTCGAAGCTTTCCAAGTAGCCGCAATGCTAACCCTCCCTAATATGGTGTTAGCAATTCCAGTTTGGTATTTACATCCACCAAAGATGGTCCCTCGACCATCCCCTCCCCCCCAAATGGAAGGAATCCTAATGATGATTCCCATACTCACTACCACCATACCCTCTACACCCCCACTCACTACCCACCCTGCCACAGCTGGGGGAAGGAAAAAGAAGAAAGAGCCCACAGGTCCACTTCCCCCACGTGTCCAACCCCCTTGTGCGCTATGTGAGAAAGATGGACACCAAACCAACAACTACCCATCTCTACCAGAGTTACGAAATTTGATTCCACTCAATCAACCTCCCTCAACACTCACCACTATATCCAGTACTGTCGTTACTGCCCCTCACTCAAGTAGTAAAGGGTTGTGAACCAAATTTTCTTGTGCTACATGTTCAGAATATGGCCATTATACACACCATTGCCCAGCACTACCATGCTTTTGGTAGACATTAGCCGCAGTATGCCAAAGATTTCAGAGCGAACCCAATACAACTTCGTCATCCATACCAAAAATCACTGACATCCATTATGTCACAACTTCAGTCAATGAATGTATGATATGCCCTTGCTCTCTATGTGAATCATTAGATCATTTTACATACTAGTGTCATATGATCATTGAATATAGGCAATGCCAATTCACCCTGATTCAAACCCCTGCGCCCCCTACAGGATCCATGGTTGACCTTACCTCGTCAATAGAGATTATTCATCTCATTTCTCCTGAACCCGAGGCCCTCCCAATGCCTCCATGGTTCTTGGATGACTTATCCAAGGATTCACCCCCAAATCCCCCCAATTCCCCCACTCATTTCCCTATGGAAATTGTACATCCAACTACCATGGGTACTCCCCAGTATTTCGATATTTGGTTTATGTCGAGTGAACCATCACACTCTCCTTGCATCGTTCCCCCTACTTCTTCATCATCAGGGGGTAGCCACATGACAACAGTCCCCAATATCACTCTTCATGACCCCTTGTATTCCCATCACTTTCACTGTGACGAGGAAATACTTGAAGATTTAAAGACCCCTGATCCCCCATGGGATGCGCTACACCACTGAGCGCTCCTCTTTCCACAGGAAGCCTCCACGCCTCCTAACCAACACCCCATATACATGGTTGAAACCAAGGATTTTATCCCATCAGGGCATATTGACTGGTTCAACAACCCCATCCCTGCCCCAGATGCTTTTGAAGAAGGCAACATGGCCAACATTTCCCTGACCATCAAAATCGACATTTCCATCAAAAATGGTGTTGTCAAGGAAATCACCATTGGATCCGCTTGCACTCCTCAAGAAATCACTGCCTATAAAACCCTCTTCCAGGAATATCAGGATATTTTTGCCTAGTCATACATAGAAATTCCTAGCCTTGATCCCTTGATCGTCGAACATCACATCGACACTTGGCCTAACATAACCCCAGTTCATCAAAAACAATGACCGCTACACCCTTCCAAAGCAGTGGCCATCAAAGTTGAGATTGACAAATTACGTGTTGTCAGGTTCATCTACCCCATTGCCTATACATCATGGGTTTCCAACCCTGTACCCGTTAACAAAAAACAAGGAACTATCCACGTCTGCACACACTTTCATGATCTCAATCACACATGTCCCAAAGACAACTTTCCAACACCTTTCATCGATCAAATTATCGACGATTATGTAGGCCACGAGGCTCTATCCTTCATGGATGGTTTCTCTGGTTATAATCAAATTCAAATTCACCCAACCAATTAGTACAAAACCGCATTCACTACCCCTTGGCATAATTTTGCATATCGTGTCATGCCTTTTGGCTTAAAGAATGTTTGCATAACTTTCCAATGGCCTATGACATACATTTTTCATGATCTGGCCCATATCATCCTCACATACTTGGACGACCTCACAGCTCGATCCAAGAAATGCACCCAACATCTTGATGATTTACAGATCATATTCCAATGGTGTCATTAGTACAACATCCACTTGAATCCCCTCAAGTGTGTATTCTACGTCACCACAGGGTGCCTCCTCAGATTCATCGTTTTCCAAAGTGGTATTACCATGGACCCCCTCAAAGTCCAATCTATCACTAAAATTCCACCTCCCCGAAATTTATGTCAACTCCAGAGCCTCCAAGGCAAGGCTAACTTCCTGTAGTGATTTGTCCCAGACTACACCACTCGAGCAAATGGTTTCCTTCGCTTACTATGCCACGACATTCCATTTCACTGGGATGAACATGCCCAACAGTCATTTGATGATCTTAAAATGGCGCTCTCCAATGCCCCTTTAATTAGTGCACCTGACTACAATCGTGACTATATCCTCTACATATCAGCATCAGTTGTTTTAGTAGCAAGAGTTCTTGTTCAGCTAGGTGATGACAATCGTGAGCATGTCATCTACTATGTTAGTAAAAACCTCTAGGGACACCCTTGAAGTATAAACACGAAGAGAAACTAGCCCTTGCAGTCGTCCTGACAGTCCAGAAACTACGTCACTATATTCTACTTCACACAACTAAGGTTGTAGCAGATTCCAACCCTATGCAATACTTTCTCAGTAGTCGGCAAATTAATGGAAAATTTTCTTGATGGATCGTTATTCTTCAAGAGTACGATCTTGAATTCTCAACACCCAAGGGCAAGAAATCTCTCATCCTCGCTGAACTAGTCACAACCTTCCCCTCTGACACTACCAGTGCCCCCATCAATATCAACTTCCCCGACGAACACCTCTTTTACATCACTTGAGATGATCCTTGGTACGACGACCTCCTCATCTACCTTCGAACTCAAAAGTTTGGTAACCACCTTTAACGAGATTATCATCGTCGTGTTCACCACTAGGCTCCCCGCTACCTCCTCATTGGAGACATCTTATATTGGTGAGGGGTTGACACCATTCTTCGTTGATGCTTGACCATTGACGAGGCCGATAGAGTCTTAAACGACTACCACAACGGCGCATGTGGGGGCCATATTTTGGGAATATCCACTGCTCAGAAGATTATCTAAGTAGGTTACTTTTGGCTTACCTTATTTCATGATTGCATTCACGCCGTGAAACGATGCAAGAAGTTTCAGCTTTACGCCAACAAAGCCCGAGCACCACCTGCTCTTCTTCATCCAATCATCACTGCCGACCCTTTTTGTAAATGGGGCATCGACTTCATGACTTGTAATCCTCCCTCCAGCAATGGACACAAATACATTATGGTCACAGTCGATTACTTCACCAAATGGGTAGAAGATATGCCCACCTTCAACAATAACGCTAACACTGCAGCGTGTTTTTTCTTTAACCACGTCATATCTCGCTTTGGAGTACCACTCCAACTTGTTTCCAATCACGGGAAACACTTCGAGAATGAGATTTTTTTTGAACTCTCATCTCGGTTAGGATTCTCCCACGAGTTTGCCTCACCATATTACCCTCACTCTAACGGATAGGTTGAAGCAGTTAACAAGGTCCTCAAGACCATCATACAATGCATGGTTAAAAAAAATAAGACCAATTGGCATCATATGTTATTTTCCGTACTATGGGATTATCGTATAGCTGTGAAAATAGCCACTGGTTTCACACCACTTCATCTAGTCCATGGGGTAGAGGCCACTCTTCCCATTGAGTGTGAAATTCCCACCTTACGCACTACAATTGAGCTATTACTCGACACTGCTCCAATGGAGCAGTGCTTGCTGAACTTAGAGTCCCTGAATGAAGATCATCGATCTTCATTACAAAAAAATGAGGCAACTAAAAGACGGTCAAAGGCCACCTTTGATCTCCATGTCAACCTTCGCTCATTTCACAAAGGCAACCTCGTCCTTGCTTACGATATCGCTCATGATACCTTTGGCCATGGAAAATTCGAGTCACTATGGCATGGCCCATACATTATCCAACATTGCCTCACCAAAGGTGCATACATCCTGGCCTCTCCCGAAGGCCTCTCTCTCAAAGAACCTATCAATGGGTTATACTTAAAAACAAATTATGCCTAAGTGTAGCAGTTCTACTTTAGGTTATTTTCTTTTTATAGTGTTTTTAATCTTTTTTCCATCCCTCACGTATAAAACTATCATTTATGCTATTGACAAATGCTTCCTCCACTGGCCTACCACATCGGTTATGCCGACGGTGCCAGTCGTTGGACACAAAATCTCACTTCGGCCGCTTGGGTTCTCTACACCCCCTCACATGAAATGCTCCATTCGAGCAGCATATGTTTGGGTTCAACGACCAACAACCAAGTCGAATACACTGTTTTCATTGGCCTCCTGACTAATGCCCAACATCATCATATTCATCACCTTAGCGTCTTTCTCGACTCTCAACTAGTCATTCTCCAGCTCAAGAATGTGTACCGCGTACGCGATCCTTGCCTCTTTTGCAAATACCTGCAGGTTAGACTTTTATCTCGACATTTTGATTCCATTACATTTACACATATTCCAAGACAATTGAATCAAATTATAGATAACTTAGTGAATATTGTGTTAGACTGGCATATATCACATCAAGATACCTTTACACATACATAAACATATCAACAACTTGTCACCACATATATAGATTAGACATCATCACCACATTAACAAAACACATGTAAACACCACATAGATCTCAAAATGTATACTCATGTATATATAAAATGGTCCACAGTGCCATCCAAATGTTTACATACAAAAATACAAGTATCTGCAAGCCAATGAAGCACCTAGGTACAAAATGGGCTCACTAGCCTATATACAAAAATACAAAAATACATAGAACACCACTCAAGGTGCCTCTAGAGCACCACCTCCTACCCCTCCCTCAAGCAGTGGTCTCCCACCCATTACTGGTCCCTCCTAACCAGAAGGTAACCATTCGATCATAGTAGCACCTGCTACTGTTGCTCGTCATACCATGGCCCACCATAGTGGTGGAACCCCCATGCACTTCTCCAGGATGCCCTCATCCTGGATAAGTGACCACATGCCCTCAGGCATTCCCTATAGCACACCCTCTAGGCGATGGCGTATGTCCTCAAAATCTTCTCCAGCATCCGTCAAAGGAGCATGTGTTGGCTCGACACCAGGGTCATCAAACTTGCGTCTCCTCATTGCTCTCTCAAGATCACCTCATCCCACCTTGACGTCCTCATGCCGATGTCTCCCTCCAACCCATGGCCCCCCCTGTGGCTGTCGCCCCGGCTCCTAGCGAGCCGGCTCCCTCAGCAACTCCACCTCCCACCCGCGAGGTGCCACATCTGCACTTACAAACAAGAAACATATAGTATCAACATCTATATCATATACATATGTCATGCTATCTCAAAAAATATATATATATAAAACTGACAAACATACCTCGGTGATCAAAAACCTCCCTAGGAGGTAACACCATGTCTGGATCCTCCCAGAAGTCAACACCAGCATATGGGAACTGTAAAATCACCTACGGGATCTGCTTCCACACTTGTGCCACCTCAGCAGTAAATAAGTGGCTGCCCTCGCCACCACCATGGTGAAGAAACACAATGGACCACCACTCTCGCACCCTAGGCCCACCCAATAAAATCCTAGGGTGCAATATAGGCACCCTCTCCAAAAACCAGGCCACTAGGATAAACCCAAAGGAAAACTCTCCTATATCCATGGACCGACAATGGTCCAGCTGCCCTACCATCCTGGCATGCAGCGTAAGCCCCCTGGCAAAGTGCTCACCGGCCAGTACCCTCTCCATCACACATAGTTGACCACCATTGATCCCCTGTGTCGCAAGGGACCCATACACTCTCACAATAATCGTTGCTATACAAGGATGCGCTAGAGCATCCATCGCCCCAATGCTCACAATAGTGCCCAACATAAATTTCACCCCCGAATAGTACCTTCCACCCACTGTCACTAGCGCCACATCCATAAGAATTATCGGCGCCACATCCATAAGCATTCCCCGAAACGAGAGCCCATTCAAAAAATATATGTCCTCCACCACAATGAAGGCAATCTATTCTCCCCACACTAAGAAACAAAGAAGGTCCAGACTCCACATTCGGATAAGGAACTGCAGGAGATACTCCTGTGCCTGTATCAATGGGCACTCAAAGAACATCAGCAGCCCACGGGCTGCCAAAGTAGCACATACACCCGGATCCTCAATCGCCACAGCATCCCTCAGCTGGGACCAATCCCGCTCTTGCCAACTAATGGGCCATCATGCAAAATGATCACCTGTAGCCATATAAAAAAGTCCTAAGTCAGCAAAATGGACCATAAACAACATTAAAAAGATAAGTTTTACACCTGTCAACCTTGCCTCCAAGGCGCGGCTGTTTAACCCATAGGCACGCACACATGCACGCCTGTTCACTCCACAGGCACGCACGTATGTGCGCCTGTCCACTCCACAGGCATGCACTCAGGTGCGCCTGTCCATCCTCCAGGTGCACATGTGTGCGTGATTTCTCAACATACAAGGGTGCCTTCATGCACCTCGGTCATGAACATAGGCATGCATTAAAGCACGTCTGTCCAATACACAGTCATGCACACATGCACAGCTGTGTAGCCAACAGGTGCGCACATAGTGCATGCCTTTTTCCCCCTTACAGGCACCCCCATGTGCGCCTATCTAGTGGGAAAGCGCATACTTATGCATGCATACTTCCAAATCGCCTGTGCACATGGGGGGCCACACCCATAAAATCCCCTGTACGGCCCTATGTACAACCCCTGCCCAAAAATGGAAACCCTAATTCTATGAAGGATGATCAGACCACTAACCTGAAGCTCACTGGTCCTCGATTGGATGCCTCATCCTCCTAGAATTTTGAAATATCCTTTGAATACTTCTCATCCAGTCACTATAGAAGCAAGTACAAATGAGGTGGTAATGTGGGCCCTACAACTATATATAGGCCTTTTCACCAAACTTCCACTCACCATTCTGGGATCTCTAGGTGTCTGTTTCTCGATCTGTCTTCAACCACGGGATCAGCATCCCGTCATCTACATCACAACAGTCCTTGGGCCTCTTTTCATCTTGAGCCCCTGGGACACCATTTTTTCATACCCTGACCAGGTACGCATGTGCATATTCAAAATTATCAAATAAATGCTCATATGTTTGATTCTCTTCAGATATTTTTCACATCAGGTATTTGGTTTTCATGTGTGCAGGTACTTGGTCATCATACATCAATGCAACCCCTTCAGGTATATACTCAGTACTGGCATGTAGTCATTCCCTCTGAATCTCACTTGCATCTCCAGTCACACCCTCTGACATTTGCCTCTAGGACCCCCATCTCCGGCTCTACAGTACCAACACCTCCATTCCCATCTTTTGTACTAACACCCAGTAGCACTCTTACCCACATGAGTTGTCCCATTCATAGCACCCTTTTTCACATTGACACTCATGCTATTTTTCACACCTTTAGGGATGGGAATCCCGATAGTCTTACATCATGTCGTGAATTAGCCACATACTCAGTCTCCTCATTTTGCTAAATTTCCCACCGAACTCCCAGATTATCTCTTCAAAGTTATATTTTTGACTACACCTCCATAGTATCATGAACCCTCCATTTCATCCACAATCAGTTTTCCCATCTGCAAATTTCCCTTCATTTCACCTACCTCATACAGAAACCCACCCATAGGGCCCCCACCCTCCACCAGTTCTTCGAGCAAATTGTGCCCTACCCGAGCCAACCATATCACATTGGGGCACCCGTTTCTATATTTGTACACTTATCCCAAATTATTCTTTATTTATTGTATAAATGCCTTTGTTTCCAGTAGTTACATTACCTTTTTTTCGTCACCTTTGGCGACCTTCTTCCCTTTTTGGTAAACACAACCCATGTCTCCCTTGGTTGGGGCACTCTTATCATCTACCCTTATTGACATTGTCCATATCCTCTGAGTATCCCACAAGCCACTTACCTCTGCCCTCTGAGTTTATTCACTTTGTCCCGCCTCTGGCACAACTTCACCCACGTCATGTTGTCCCCCTGACACTCGACTTAGTTGAATTGTTGCGACCACTTATACTTCACATATACCCCCAACCAAGGGAAGTCTTGAGTCTCCATACATCTTGACTTCGACCATGTATCTATACCAAATTCCTAATCTCATCTAGTAGATTTCACGAAGCTCTTTGCTTTTGGGATTCACGTCCCCCTTTTTTGTCGACATCAGCACAGTTTTCTAGAAGGGAGACAGTATCTCGATTCTCATTACTTATCCAATGAGAGATCTTGGATGGCACGAGGAGAACCACAATTGCTCCCTACTATCGTTGACCCCCATAACATTCAACGTCAACACTTTCTCATGTTACAGTGGGTCTTACTTTGTGACTATTGCAGTTATTTCTCATATTTGTCAAAGACCTATGAACCTGTCTGGGCTATCAATGCCTACATAATCTGTGATACTTCTTACAGATATCACTGCCTACTGTTCAGAGTAAGTTCCTCCGTAGAATTTTCTTCTTCCTTTATCACAACCGCCCCCGAGGGCACTACAGTTGTCTACATCAACACTTCATTCCTCTTTTTGAGTTACATGACATGAGCATGGGGTATGCCCGCCTCATTTGTGCACAATTTATTTTTACACACCTTATGGAAGGTTGAGTTCTATAGGTTCCTTTTTCCCTTGAATGGATAGCTCTAGAAAATCCCACTATCGCTCTCTCTTACAACAACACTCTCAGTAGAAGAAACATTGATGGATTTTGGATATACATATGCTCCTAACCTCATCCACCAGGGGGCATCTGTTATCACCGAAACTTCATCCGCAAATGGTTACAGGAATTCAGCATCGCCAAACAGTTATGAGCTCACCCATGAACCAAAAATATCACAAAAGAATTCTGAAAGGGTCAAAAACTATACAAAGAGTGCAAAAATTAAAGGGCTCTATGAAGACACAGGGCGCGCGTGCACATGCGTGAAACAAAAATGCAAGATTCGTGCACATGCGCACGATGCATGACTATTGTTGCAAAAAGCCACGTACCTAAGAAACGATGCATTTATGAGAGTGGTTGGCCTCCCACCCACTTCTGGTTCATCTTCCAAGTTGATTTGACACTCAAATCTGGACTGGATTCGACTGGGTGGTTGGTCAAAGACCTAGAAATGCCCTAATTAGCCTCTTTACACACTACAAACTAGTTGGACAATAATTCAAAGGAATTCTATAAAAAGGCCATCGATACACTTCATTTTTCTAGGAATTCATTGCAAACTTATGCTTCCATTATTCTCTTGAGGAATCTTCTATTCTTGCCAAGAGTATACTTGCATCATTACATTGGGCAATCCATCTCACCCCTTGAGTGGATTAGCAAAGAATTATTTCACCATTTTCATTTTCATTTTCAAAGTTGTAAGAAGAGCTTATTTGTGGGGGTCTAAGAGCCCTCCCTTGGAGGAAAAAGGGACTCATAGTCCTCTTACTTCTCGGTGTTTTCTTTCACTAATATCAGCCTTATCATTGGTGACATGGGTTTCATTATTTCTTTTGTCCTTATGTCCCTATGTTTATCAATTTAGTTGTTGTTTTATTTCTTAGTTTAATTCTTAGTTGTTATTTTATATTTCTTTTTCTAACCCTTTTCTTTGCAGCTGTCCTTCTTAGCAAACCCAACTAATCTTGCAAGCACCTCTATTTTTCTCACTAAGGTGACGAAAAAGTTGCAACACTAAAGATATGATAGAACACCGAAAAGAATCAGAGACTATATTATTAAAGATGAAAGAAACACTGAATGATCACAGAGACATCAGTTTACCAGAGATCTTAAAAGAGAAATAGTGCATAGACACAAGAACAGGAGACTTTGACATAGACTGTGTTCTGGATGAGGAAACACAGGTGAATATCATGCCAGAAAGTACTTGGGAAATTTTGGGAAAGCCTGCTATGATTCCCTCATTGGGAGGAATAGGATTATTTAAAGGAAAGATGATAACCCTATGTGGAATACTTACTCATGTACCTATGGTTGTTCCTGGAGCATCGACAGAAGAAGAACTCAAACAACACACCGTTTGCACAACAACACTCTTTTTGCACTTTTTTTAGGAAGGAATTGGATTGAGAACGATCAGATCTGAAGGAAAGAAGAAGAGGAAGCTATAGAACAAAAAAAGAAAGAATTAAGAGACTTCATAGCCAAGAAAATAGAATGAATAAGATAATAACATGAGGACAAGTCAAAGCAACTGAGATCCAAAAACTTAGCCATCGAACAGGGATGATTTTAAGGATGGAAATTTATTTTAAAATGTAGAAACCTTGGCGAATATTACTAATCCTTCATATGTCAACTATAAATGTTTGGCGATATTTTTATAAAAATATTCAAATTTATAAGGATTTTATATAGTTTTTATAAAATTTTGGCGATTTTTAAGGTAAAATAATTTTCTCCTATAGAATTTTGGGCGAATCATTTTTAAAATAGCGAATCTCATTTTTGGAAAAAGCATGGAAAATTAGCCCATGAGAAAAATGTATCCCCTAAAATCATCCATGCCATCGAAGTTAAAAGAACGCATGAAGTCTTGAAAACCCTATATGTACAGGAGAGAAGAGCACCTACCCCAGAAGTAATAAGAGAAGAGGTATTACACTTGAACCCTTTGAAAGACCCTCAACAATGAGAAGTCCCTTTACTAGGAGAAGATAAGAACAAAAATGAAAAGAGGAACTCAGAGATTAAGATCACAGGAAAGAAAGTATGAAAGCTCAACAAGAAGAAAGAAAATCTAGAAAAATTGCACGAGGTTCCAGAAAAGACTTCGTAGAAAGCAGGCTTGCAGAACTTGAACCTCATCAGAATAACAGAACAACGTAGACTGAAACCTCACCATGACAAATAAATATGACTGTTGGAGGTGTCCTGACCATTAGAACAACTCTCAAGAATGGCTAGAAACACAATTATTATCAGAAATATTGCCATTGGGTCATTGGGACTGCACCATAACGGATGGATTGAGGCATTCCTGCCCATTGGAGGAATCTATTATGACATTGTCTATTTAATCCATTGAATGCCTCACCAGGGACACTTTTGCAAATTTTGATTATCTGATCCCACAAGAGAACTGATTTCTATCACAACGTACTTATTGAGACGTCGCCACCCATTTTTATTACCTTGAGTGTTTGTTCGCCTACCCGAGATATCTGATCTCGAGCGTGTATGTTAGGTGAATGAAGCATAGTAGAGAATTCTTTGGAGAATATTGTGATATACCTTATGGATAAGAAGGTCATATCCGTAGGAGTACATGCCTCATCGATGAGAGGATTGCAAGCATCCCCATCGACTACACGTCGATCTGGACCATCCCGAACCACGACAGGGAAAAGAAGCAAGCACCACAATGACCTGGTGAATGAGAAGCTCATCTTATCAGTCTTGCCTGACTACATCCCACCTCTAGCTGGCGCATTTGGTAGTGATAGCATCCCGAGAGATTTTTAATACACCCTCATCACTACGTGCCTCCCGAAGGGGATACACGTAGTTGGAATGCATCTAGTGTTGATCCATGATCTCAAGATCAGTGACTTTAACCTATGATATAGGAATAATTATGCGTTTCTTATACCGCATAAGTACTTGACAAAGACAACTAAGAAGGATCTAAAGATAGTCCCCCAACCATAGACTAAGGTGATCGTGAGGTCCACTATCCTCAATGTCATGAAAATACCCCACTTTGGCAGACATCAAGAGGTTAACGTGTGCATTAAAATCCTCTTTTCATGCTACCATGGATGTTATCTATGGTTAGACAGGGGAATGACTATGAATCTGGTGTTGATCCATATGATCACTGGATTAAGCATGCATGGACCGAACCCTCAAAAATTCTACCTAGGGAAGGCTGCAGATCACGCCCTGACGCAGTGAATAAAGGACACCTATGACGATGTGGAGAAGGCAAAGTGGGGCTACAAAGTAGCCTCCATCCAAGATGGAGCAGTGCACCTAGCTTGTCAGTTGGTCACTGGTAAGATTGTCAGGAAGAAAAGACCAATGCAAGTCATGGGGTTCATCGTCGACCTCGCAGGGAAGTGTATTGGAGGGATGTAGATGAAATGGGTGAGCTACCTCATCAACTAGTTGGAGAAGAATTGTCATGAAGTGTAGGATCAGGGCTACGAGTTTCACTTCAACTGGTTATTGATTCTCATTTCCTTTGTCTCTTGGGAGATGCTGGAGGGAGCAACCTTCCCTTAAGTTGAGCCATCTAAAACACTGGCCGTGAGGTTCACCATCTTGTGGTATTCAAGCGATATGGTGAAGTAGTGGCAGTCGAATGTTGTCTTCCACACTTACTACTTACATCTCACATGAGCCACTGAGTCATTCCCATGAATGACTCCAAATACCTTGCATACTTACAGGCCAATAGGGAAGTTTCATGCAGACATGCACTTCATTTAAATCACTGTGCACATAGATGAAAGCAAGGAGGAGATGCAGTCATACTATAAATTAACTGGTGAAGATATGGAGAAAATAACCAAGGAATGGCTCTTGTACCATTTGAGAAGACAAATCTCTCCAACCCCAATATCATCTAAATTCTTGTGGTCACCTGAGAAGACTATGATGGACCCAACATCAGTAAGAAGAATAAGAAGGAATAAGTGCAGGAGATAAACAACGCATCGAAGGAAACTGCGCCTGATTCACCTAGAGGAGGAGGAGGTGAAAAAGTAAACCAAGAAGAGGAAGGGGAAGAAGACAAATAGGAATAGGTCAAAGTGAAATTTCCTAAAGATCCCCTTATAGAGGCTGAAACATCAAAGAAAATGAAGGTTTCTCTAAAGAAACCCTCAATGCAGAAGAAGTCATGAACCACTAAGCTCCAGTCACAGGCTATGCTCACAACAGATGATATTTACCTCATCATCGCAACTATAGTACACACTTTAGAGGATATTTTTCAATGAAACAAAGCAAAGTAGGAGACAATGTACGACAGGTTGAGGTAGAGCTGAAAGGGGTACAACAAGCCCTTTATTTGAGCCGCGTAGTTTTTACTACGTCGTCGTCATCAAGGGGTATAAAAGTGGGAGATGAGCCTTCCCAACTACGCATATTAGCAGATGTGACAGAGGATCGCCTTCGATGAGTACATGAATAAAAAGTGCAAGACACGGAAGCATTGAAAAAAGAAAAGGAGGAAGCTCTAGAGTAACATCAAGGTGCGCAGCAAGAGAAATATGACCTCCGGGAAAAGTTTGAAGAGGACAGAGAGCAGATCTAGAGATAAAATGAATAGTTGCTCATGGAGCAAATGGGATTAAAAGAAGAAGTCACTAGAACACTTCGTTTTATGTCAGGTTTGACCCAGATTGAAGAAGAGACAACTGAGAGCCAAGTGGGGAAGCTCGTTGAAGCAGTTCAGTAGCTTCAAGCAAGAGTAGCAGAACTGGAACTACAAGCAATGTCAAGCACTCCATAGGAAATGTTAGATCAGAGGGATGAAAATGCCAGGAGAGCAGTCGAAAAAATCAAGGCATTGGATTTAGAATCCATGTAACTAAGTAACTAAAGTGCATAGACCTATGAGCGCCTTATAGAAGACTCGAAACTGAGGACATTGGTGTCACATCTCTAGGAGGCGAAGCAATAAGCATCAATAGTACAAGCACAATTGATGCTTCTTTCAGTGGTAGAGAATATGAAAAGGTCACAGGAGGTGTGTGTAGTTTAGCAACAGGTCAATTCCATCTAGAGTAGAGTCATGGAAGTGACCCAGAGACTCCAACCGGTGCTGGACAAATCTTGCACAATTTTTGAAGAGATCGAGGGACAAGTTGCATAGCTAGAACAAGTGGTCACCACGGTGGAATAATTCTTGTAAGGGACTGTCACCAAGAAATTCATTCAAGAGTTTACTGAATAAGAGGCTCTAGTGAAGTATCAAGTCGAGGCAGCTTGAGCCAAGCTCGAGGCCTTTGAAGCAGAATTTCCCAGATCCTAGATCTATTTTTCCACTTAGCAACTTCTTTTTTTTGCAGAGTATAAGGAACCATGTGTTGTCCCTTGACCAAGTTTTGGAGAACCTTGATCGTGTTTGACCATTTTTGGGACTTTGATAGGCTGGTCAAATACAGAGCGCCCAGGCGAAGCGGAGATCGTGGGATCTCGCCCCCTTTTGTGGGCTTTTTTGGTTTTAGGGTTTATGTAATAGGTATGGGATGTCAACCCATGGGTTTGCCCATATTTAGGCCCCTTTTGTGACATATAAATAAGTATCTAGGTGATGTATGAAGAATATCTAAGTTGTCTTTGTGCAATATATGTAGGGGATTTTGCGAAGTGCAAGTTATGTATGAATTTTAAGAAGGCTTTGTGCATACTTTGTGTTGAGAACTTGCAGAGATAAGTGCAAGAGATTGTAAGAACGCTCTGTGTTGTGCCAAGCTCGGGGAAGGATGATATGGAGAGGTGAGAAAAAATCTCTTGTCTTATGCAGAATTAGCTTTGTGGCTCTTTGAATGTAAGAATATTGGAAGAAGCTAATAAAGAGGAAGAAGAGTTGGTGGATGTAGCCCCACACTGGGGTGAACCATGTATATCCTATGTTATGTACTTTGTGTTATATTGTTCTTGTATTTTCTTAGTGCACTGTTATGATAGATAGATATATGAATGTTTAGTTCTTATGATCTGAATGAATGCTAGATATTCTTTGATGCTATGTGCTAAATGGTTAGATGTGCTTCGACCTAGATTAATACTATGTTGTTTTGTAACTAGGGTTTTAACCTGCGATGTGAATAAAGGGGTTAAAGACTAATGAATGTTATTGGCTAAGTGATATGTTAGGTATTGTGATCATATGTCTGTGTCCCAGCCAGGTTGTAGACATTTGAGTCCTATAACCCCCCTGGCTCTACCTCAGGTGATATTTCATCTGCTTCGTAGGTGTTGCCGAAAGGGCTGGTAGTTAGGGTTTTGTTGGTGCGTTGTTGAAGCGTTGAACCCTGGTTCTTCCCCTGTGCCAACACCATGTGTTGCAACTAAATCCCAGCCTCATGACAAATATTATGTATCTCATGGTTGACATACTCTCCCCCATTATCTGTTTGTAGGAATTTTATTTTCTTTCTTGTCTATGTCTCAATAAGGGATTTGAAATCTTTGAGGTGTTCAAAGACCTATGTTTTTTTCATAAGAAATAAAATCCATGTGAAGCATGATAAATCATCAACAAAAATGAGCATGTACCTTGATTTACTGATTGATGGATGTGAAAAAGGGCCCATGAGGTCACTATGGATCAGATCTAAAGGAAAGGAAGCCTTCTGAGTCTT
Source organism: Picea glauca (assembly GCA_000966675.3). Taxonomy (NCBI): domain Eukaryota; kingdom Viridiplantae; phylum Streptophyta; class Pinopsida; order Pinales; family Pinaceae; genus Picea; species Picea glauca. Next base: position 104,716 of record JZKD02S1924043.1, read on the forward strand.
TCCTTTGTCAAATTTCTCTTGAGGATGTTTTCCAAGAACACATCCCTCACAAATTACTTTAGAGAAGTGGATGTTAGGTAGACCATCAATTGTTCCCTTCTTGATAAGTTGTTGCATATATATAAAATTTAAATGCTCGAACCTTTTGTGCCATATCCTACTGCTTTCATCAACATGGGTAAGAAGTAGTGCAGAATCTAGTTCAATAAATTAAGAAAATGTGTAGATTCTAGATGGATGATTTACCTCACTAGTATAAACCCTGGAATTGGTTTTCATGTCATAAATATCCACTGAATCATGTGTGAATATGAATCTCTTTCCAGTTTTAGAGTTTTTCATCTGATAAATGGAGAGAATATTTACGAAAAGTTTGGGAATGTGTAACACATTCTCGAAGCTTTCATTTGTGAGTTCAATTCTTCCTCTTTCGGTGACCTCAAATGGAGAGTTGTCCCTCATCATAATAGGAGGACCTTTGCATGAATCCAATGAAGAATGTACTTCTTTTTTGGCTATCATGTGGTGTGATGCATATGAATATATGATCCAATCATCGAGAGAAGAGTTGATGGAAATCAAATCATGGCTAGAATTTCCCTTATTGATATTATGATATTTTGGATTCTTCTTCTTGTCACCCTCGAGGATGCAATATCCAAGGTTGTTTTTTTGAAGTATTTGGGCCATTTGATCTATCTGTTTATGCATACATCCATATTTTAGATGGAATCCTTTATGGAAGTAAGTGAATTTCTCCCCTTTTCTTCCCTTTCCACCTTTGGATCCGGAGGCATCATTGAAGGGTTTTGAGTACCCTTCCTTATTTGTATTTGCGTGTAATTTTCTTTTGTATTTGTATTTAGATTACCTCTACCATATTTTACAGTAAGTGCATGCACCTTTGGGCGTTTAATTTTTCCCATATTGATGAGCTTGTTCTGCTCTCGTGTCAGAGACTCGATAAATCCTCAAGAGAGGGCATCGTCCTGGTGGCTCTATAGGCGCGCCTAACTGAATAAAATGTAAATACAAACATTGAGTATTTTGGACCAAGTTTGGAGAGAATGGTAATAATTATTTTTTTCTACTCCTTATATTTATCAACCCCGCAAGCCTTGAGTTTCAATAATAAATAATTATATTTGGTAAAGAAATATTGGATATTATTGAAGGTTTTTGGATCCAAAGTAAGAAATTCCACCTCGAGAATGTGTCCCCTCATCTCGTCCTATTTTCTAAAAATCCCTTCCATGGTGGTCTAGGCTTCATTGGGGGTTTTACAAGAGAATATGTGAAAGAGGAGTTCAGGAAAAATGAGATTGCAAATAGTTCCAAATGCTTTATCCATTCGATTTAGATACTTGGATTTTTCTAAAAGTGGAACACGATTATTTACAAATAATTTGTTTTATATGTTCCTTGTCATTTGAATTACAAGACTAGATCAAGGATTATTGAAAACCAAAAGGTATATATTTTCTCATATATCTCATTAGCATATTTCTTGAGTATTGAATCCAACGATTTTATAAATATTAAGTCATTCTTCAAGATCTAACAACAACTCTTAAAGAACAAGGTTTCTTCCCTAACCTTCTTGTAGAAAACCTTAGGGAAGTGCACTATGATTAAGACAAAGAAAAAGACTACTTTGGGAATGCTCATCCACATGAAGATGAGACATTGATAGTTTCTCCACCTATTCAAGAAGATGAATAATTGAGTGAGGAAGAAGATCCTGAGAAATAAATCTGTGAAAAAAAAGAAAAAAGGGAAGAATTATATCAAAGTTTGAAGGAAATAATTAAACAAGATAACAAGTTTTACAATGAATTGGTTGATTACTACGATGATGTACATATTTAGTTTCCCTTTGTGCACAAATACAGGAAATCCATGACCCTGTATTACAAAAGTATGAGAAAAATCTTATTGATTTAGTAGAAAAAATAACTTGTTGAAGCATATCGTGGAGTAAAAACACTATGTGCCATCATAAGAGAAAAGTATGATAGCAAAGATCATCCTTTGGTTTTTTCCAATATATTGGAGATTTATATTGGAGGAGAAGAATGGGGTGATTCAGAGGAAGAAAAAGTTCCTGATGAAGCTTACTCTCCATATGATCAAGCAAATGATGAAAATCATGTTGAAGACCAAGAACTTCTTGATAAAGAAGTTCCCCATTATCTTGTGCATTATTTGGATGAAAGACATGAAGATCACACACCTCGAGAGAAAGAACCCAAAGAAGAGATTCATGAGGAAAGTCATCAACCCTTTGAATAAGAACAAGAGTTACCTCCTCGATCTATTGAATAAGAGAACTTTAATTGATCCATATTTAAGACAAGATGAGATAAAACATAGAAATATGACAGAAACTTAGGGATACAACAATACTCAATTTTGATTAATGAACGAAATATGTAGGAGCTATAAAAATGTAGAGTAAAACAAACTCACTAGAATGGTGGTAGCATATCTCTAAGAAGAGATGTGATAGTTGCACAAATTCACAAGAAGATGATTATAATGAGGAAGAAAAGGCATTTTAACATAAATCATCAATGAAAAAAACCCAAACATCCAAAACCCTAACCCCATAAGATGAAACGCCAAAAGGTTTGTGGGCCTCAATGTGGATAATTGATACATCAATTTCCTAGGGGCATTAATTTTTCATACGATCTTCGTTTAGGGCCCTCAATAGCCCATACAAAATTTATAGCTGAAGAGTACACATTCTGAATGTTCTATTAGCTAAATTTGGATATGTATAGGGTGCTTATCGGCCAAAAAAAGGTCATTTGTGGCCTCAAAAATAGCCCCAGAAGTTCAAGACCTTAGAAAACCATAGAAATCTGTCATGATGGAAAATGTATTTTAAGCCAGTGGAATAGGTGGGTGTCCACCAATGTCCACCTGGATAAATCCTCCCCTATTAGGAATCAATGGTATCCATTTCATGAGTTCCCCCATCAAATTGGGAAACTTTTTCTAAACTTGACGCTTGGTGAGCCACTTACCTTGGTGCAGTAACTACCCTACGTTGACAACCCTAAAGAGTTGGATCTTGTATTGGCAGGTGCCCTTAACATATGTGTCCATGATTTGATAATGGTTTCTTGTTCCATGTTGTTAGGGTTGAAATCTTTAGGTTTCATTTGTTCTGCCACTTCTGATGTGTCCATTAGTGGTGGAAAATATGGTTGAAGGAGGTCCATAATGAATACTAGGTGCAATCCAAGGAAGAGGGGAATACTTAACTCAAAAGAATTGTATCCCACAACCTTGGTGATGGTGTAAATTCCATAGTGAAGTGGGCATATATTATGATGGGATCATCTAAGGAATTATTTTTGCAAATGCAACCAAACCTTTTTTCCCACCTAAATATTGTGTCAAAAATGGTGTTGATCATGGCATTGTTTGTACTTAGAATTTGATTTTTATGAAATATCATGGGCCTATTATCATATGTGTTGGATCCATTCAATGAAATTGATTTATGTTTTGACCTCATATTGAGCATGGGAAGCCTTTTCCTATGTGGATGCAAGGGAAATGTTACATCAATGGGGCCTAGTGGTTGAAATCCTAGGCCCGCTTGAAAAGGGATATGTTTGGTAGAGATATGGAGGTATATGTTGAACATAAGGAAGGCTCACATCCCATGTGCATGGATTATTAGATTTATACATGAAAAACATATGCATTATCATCCTATTGATGACCTCTATTTTTCCATTAGTTTGGGTGTGGAAGAAAGTGGATTTGGTGAGATGAGTGTCAAATAGTGACCAGAGGCTTGACAAGAATGTACTCAAGAAATTTTTGTACCACTTTGATATGATGTTCTGTGGTATTCCAAAGTGTAGCCACACTTTCACGAAGAATATATTGGTAGTGACCTCAACTATGATACTCTCCTTGCAAGATGTTAGAATGGACATCTTAGAGAATCGATCAACAACCATGAATACAAAGTCATTGACATGATTGGTTGAGGGGAGGCCTGACATGTAGTCCATCAAGATGAATTTCAAAGGCCCATCGAGAGTAGGCAAAGGGGTGTAGAGTCCTTGGTTTTTAATGGCTATCTTGGCGATGGAGAAATTAATGTAGGATCTGATATCCTTACTAACACCATGTCAAAGCTTCATCCAATATAAACACTTTTGTAGTACTTACACTATATTCTCCACATCAAAGTGTCCTACAATCAAACTATAGTAGGATTCCGAAATAATCTTCAAATGTTTTCTTGAAGGAACATAAATATGACCAAGATGGCATAAGAATCCATCCTAAATATGAAATTCGATAATGCTCCTGTTTGTTCCCAACATCTAGTAGGTCATAGCAGAGTCAACATCATTTTCATAGAGTTGGGGCCACCTAGAGGTCTCATTCCCACAAGATTTTTTCATTGTGGTTATTGCTACAAATGGATATCAAATGACGTAGTCAATGATGCAATTGGTGCTCCTTTTATTATATTTAATGTTGAAGTAAAAATGTTGCAATTATGTGGACCAATTTTGATGGTGTTCATTTTGTAATTTTCCTTATGTTTGCATGAAATTCATAGGCTTGTGATCTATATGGATTACTATCTCCTTCCCTAGAATTTTGTAACATCCCCGACCACCCATGGCCGGGCCATGCTACGCCAGAGAACTCTTACGTTCTCTCTGTGGAACATATTGTAACATACCCAACTTCTATTCTGAGCTATGCCACATAAATTTTTCTAACTGCATGCATTTAAAACATACACACACAACACTCTTGCACAAGATTTATATATAAAATATAACAAACAAATACATTACATAAATGCACAAATTCACATTGAAATAACAGTAAACATAGATATGCACCATATACAAGAAATAACCAAAAACCTACAGACAGTTATAACCACGCATATGATAAACCCATAAAATAAACACGTAGATAACAATGCAACATGTAATTTTATCACATAGTTAACACTTATCTTTTTAAGAATATCACCAACTACATGCAGACCTTCCACAAACCTCCCAGCCTTAGACCACATTGTTCATCACTCTCAACAGTGGCTCACCCATGAGCTAGGACTAAACTCCACCCAGGTAAAGGGATTCCTAACTAGGTTATAGGCTCATAGAAAACAGAAAAGACTCTGTCACGGTGCCCACTCTACTAATAGCCTACAGTCCCTCATCTCCCACATGCCTATCCAACCCCAAGAAGTGTGCCCCTTTTCTGGTCAACAGTCCTTCAACTGCCCCACTTCCTTTTCGGGCTTCAACAACATGCCAGACAGGAAGTCTCAGAGCCATGTAGCTATAGTTTAGCACCTTCAAGAAATCAATTCCCAACGACTCTCTCACCTAGATAATTGCTCATGGGCCTGACAACCTACCTCTTCAATATCCCACGGGCCTGACAACCCACTTCTTCAATCCCACTCCCAAGATAACCAGGTACACCAACACAAAATGTCTATGGATACCGGTTCAAGTACAGTGATAGGAATGTATGAAGGATAACTGACTGTGTGAGTGAAATGGTCATGGAATCATGGCTCCATGATGGAAGGAATAATGGAAAAGATGATGGTAAGAATGATGGGGGGGTGTGAAAATGAACTAAGTCCCAATAATATGTATGCATGTCCCCAACTTGACACTTGTCATGTTGCGAGCTACTTTGGCCCACTTGTCCCCAACTTTAGAACTTAGGATAAAATAATTATCCATACTTTATGATTTAAGAAATATTAATATAATATTCCTTTTTTGGCTCAAGCTCCCTAGCTTAGCCCCTTTCCTTAACTTATCCCCTCCCTTTCCCTAACTAGTAGAGTTTAGTCCCCCATCTCTTTTATCGTGGTCAGTTTGTGTGCAGCAATGTATTTATATTAAACATGAGACATGTACGAAAATAGGCATAATGGCCTTTAACATCTAAGCTCCCTGGCCTCAACATTGCATGCACTTAAGATGTTGCGCCAGTATCCTAGAATGTGCACACTTCCTCATTTTACTGCATGGTACATGCATGCACTATGCCATGAAATGTGCATACAAAAATGATATCAAAACAACTCACCAGCTTAAGTACATTTGTATTTACATTTACAATTGGGTTCAGCCCTAGGGGTATTACAATCCCCTCCCCTTATTTATGCACCATCCTCAGTGCATCATGTACCCATGTACAACTAAATTTCAAAAATCCTCAAAAAGATGTGAGTATTATGCCTGCATTGCATCCTCATGCTCCCAAGTAGCATCCCTAGGACCGTACCAGGTCCATTGGACCTTTACAAGCCCTATGGATCGATTTCAGAGCTATTTGATTTTTTGGTTCAGAATGTGCACTGGATGCAGTTTAAAAGTGCCTTCTTGCTCCACCTGAATCACATTCCAATCAATAACATGATTAGTATTAGGTATATATTTCTTTAACAATGATACATGGAATACATTATGAACATACATAGATGCAGGAAATGCAATCATACAAGCTACCGGCCCATTCCTCTCTAGGATTTCAAATGGCCCACAATAGCGAGCTACCAACTTTGAACAATTTCCCAACTTCAAGGAACTTCTGTTGGCTTTCAATTTCAAGAATACATGGTCAACCACTTTAAATTCCCTGTGAGTTCTGCCCTTATCAACATAGTTTTTCTTCTTGTCTTGGGAAGCCTTTAAATTTTGTTTTATTTTCAACATTTTCCTTTAAATACATCCTCAACATATCCTCAATCACCTAATTCACCCTCTATGTTTGTCCATCTGTTTCTGGATGATAAGTTGTACTAAAATTCAAATTTGTTCCAAATCCATTAAATAATCCCTTCCAAAATTTTGAGGTAAATTTTGGATCTCTGTCAGACAAAATTGTCTTGGGTATGCCATGTAATCTAGAAATTTCCCTCATATAAACATCAGAAATGTTCATTGCCTTGTGAGTGAGCTTAACTGGAATAAAATGGGCAGCTTTAGTAAGCTTATCCACTACTACCATGATAGAATCATGTTGCTTGCTTTTTCTGGGCAGTTTGGTAATGAAATCCATGGTTACAACTTCCCATTTCAACTCAGGAATGGGTAATGGTTGTATCAAACTAGCTGGGTGTCTATGATCATCCTTTACTTTTTGACATTCCAAACATCTGGCAATAAAATCAACAACCTCTTTCTTCATGCTTGGCCAATAATATTGGCTCTTGACAACTGCAATAGTTTTCTGATATCCTAGGTGCCCAACATAAGGCATATTATGCATTTCTCTCAATATCATATTTTTCAACTCCTAGGAATTTGGTACATAAATTATTCCCCTGTACATGAAAATTTCATCCTTATCTAGCTTGTATTCTCCAATTTTTTGCTACAAATTACCTTGTTGTAGTTTTGCCACTAAATCCTTGTATTGTAAATCTGATTTGGGAGTCTCTATAATTCAGTGTTTCAAATCTGATTGATACATGCTAATGGTTGTAGCATGCATTTCATGCACTCTTATGTTGAGTGCATTAGCCACTTTGTTCTCTTTCCCCTTGATATGCTTTATATCAAAGTCATATTCTCTTAGAAATTCTAACCATCTGCTTTGCCTAGCATTTAGAGTCGGTTGATCAAACAAATATTTCAGACCATTGTAGTTTGTTCTCATCTCAAACCTTTTCCCCGTGAGGTAGTGTCTCCATTTCCTCAAGGCATGCACTATGGCTGCCAACTCCAAATCATGAGTGTCATAGTTTCTTTCATGCTCCTTCAACTTCCTTGATTCATAACATATGACCAACCCATTTTTACTGAGGACTCCACCAATTCCTTATTTGCATACATGTGTGCATACAATGAAGTCTTCATTTGGGTCTACAATCCTTAGTATTTGAACACTTGTTAATAATGGTTTTAAGTGTTGGAAACTCTTCTCACAATCCAATGTCCACTGAAACTTCACACTTTTTCTTTGAAAGGAAGTGATTGGGTGTGCTATCTTTGAGAATCCTTCAATAAATATTCTATAGTAGACTGAAAGACCCATGAATTATCTGACCACTATCACATTCTTTGGCACTACCCATTATCTAATGGATTCTATCTTCTCGGGATCCACTGCTATCCCATCCTTTGAAATGATATGTCCAAAATAGTGATTTTGCTTCTGATAAAATGAGCACTTGTTCAATTTGGCATAGAATTGATGCTCCCTTAATACTTGCAACACCATCCTCAAATGATTCTCATGCTCTTCTTCTGACTTAGAATATACAAGAATGTCATCCAAAAAGACAATGACAAACTTGTCTAAATATTCTCAGAAAACACCATTCATTAAGCACATGAAGAAAGATGGTGCATTTGACAACCCAAATGGCACCACTGTGAAATCATAATGACCATACCTTGTCCTGAAGGTGGTCTTGTTGATATCTTCTTCTTTAATCCTTACCTGATGGTATCTTGACCTGAGATATATCTTTGAAATGATCTTTGCATCCTTCAATTGATCAAAGAGATCATCAATCCTTGGCAGAGGATACTTGTTCTTCACAGTCACTTTATTCAACTGTCTAAAATCAATGCACAATCTTAATGTTCCATATTTCTTCTTCACAAACAAGACTGCGGCACCCCAATATGACACACTTCGGTGTATATACCCCTTCTTCAAAATCTCTTCAAATTTCATTTGCAACTCCTTCAGCTCTGGTGTACTCATTCTGTAAGGATTCTTTGACATCGGAGCTGCTCTAGGCATTAGATTTATAGAGAAATCAATGCCCCTCCTTGGGGGTAGTCCTGGTACCTCCTTGAACACATATTCAAATCTTCCAGGACTGCATAATCTTCCAAATTTGGCACCTTATCTTTAGGTGTCTCCTACATATGAGCTGCAAATATTTGACACCCTTTTTTGTAACATTTCTTCAGCTACAATGCTGAAATCTCTCTGATGGTTACTGCCCTGGGAATTTCTTGCACTTTCCTTAGTTTCCCTTCCTCATCAAAGCAAGTAAATTCGTTTTTATGACATTCTAAGAGAGCATGATGTTGGTCCAACCAATCCATCCCAATTAGATAGTCATAGGAACCTAAAGGAAAGATGTTCAAATCTGCCCTAGTGTTAATTCTATTCATGTCCATAAGACATGACTTAACCATCTCAATAACTTTTCTTTTGGTTCCTGTAGCTAGTTGCACCAACCAATATTTCCCATGCTTGCTTCTTGGCAAATGAAAACTTTCCACCATCTTAGGATCTATATAACTATGACTAGCTCCTGAATCAATTAAAATAACAATGGGTTTGTTGTTTATCATGCCTTCCACTTCAATCATATGTGACTGATACTCTTCTTTCTTGTTGTCCAGGGCTGCATAGATCCTGGGTACCTTTCTGCCCATGTTCTCCATTGTTTCAGTTTGTTGTACATTGTGAACAGTCCTCCCTTTTTCACCTCTGTGAGGAAAATCTCTGAACATGTGATCCCCTTTACAACCCCAACATTGAATAGATCGTTTCCTTGGCATTTGACTCCCTGTGTCAATCATTATAGGTTCTTTAGGAGTTTTTTTTCCCTGAGGATTGTTTTTGAAGAATGGTGGCTTATATCCCTTCTTCCTCTGATCCACCTTGAATTTATTTTTGTCTTCCCAAGATTTTTGGAATGTTGGCCTTGATTTTTGTTGATCATATAGGCATTTAGCTCGCCTTATGGTCTCCTCCAATGTCTTGGGATCATCATACTGTATTTTGTCACTGATAAATGATGGCAATCCACGCAAATACCTTTGAATCTTCATTGTATCATCGTTGATGAAAGAGACATACTTCATCAGTTCTAAAAACCTTCTCTCATATTCATCAATGGTCATACTCCCAAGCTTGAGTTCAAAGAACTCTTTCATTTTATTGTCATAGTATCTCTTAGTCAAGTATTTCTTCTCAAAATACCTCTTGAATTCCCTCCAAGTAACACTTTTCTCTTTAATGTGTTGCACCTACACAAGTTGATCCCACCACATGGATGGATTTCCCTTGATTTGATAGATGACAATTCTACCCTCTGCATGAGAATAATAATTATGCAATTGAAAATACTTTATCATGCCCAGCATCCATGTCTCTACATCTTCATCCTTCTTGTTCTCACCATCAAAAGTAGGAGGTTTGATTTTATTCATTTATCCTCATAGTTCATCCACCCCATAACTCTTATGCTTCCTAACAGGGGATGGAATTGAGCTGATGTTTTCCCTCTTATTGGAATTCTTTGGGGAGAGATGGTGATTTCTTCTAACACTTCTTGATTTTCTTTTCTCATCATGAGACTTGTGACTTCCCGATTTGCTCGAGCCACTCTCCTTATCCAATTTATTTTCTATTATGTTCAAGATCTGTAATAACTTCATGTTGAATTCATCCTGCTTCTCCTTGACTCTCATAAGCCTTTCATTATCATCCTTATGGATTTGGACATCCTTCTGCAAATTTTTAATGGTCTCTGCCATATTCATGTTTTCATTCATTTCTTCTCCATGTCCATTGGAGTTTGTTCATTCGATCTCAAATGGACATCCATCCCTATGAATTCATCTTCCTAGTTTTAATTCCCTTGTGCCTCTTCATCTTGATCTATTTGTTTTTATCTCTGCAAAATGTGCAACCAACAAAACCTTGTCAAGCTAATTGTTTTAACAATTTCATGAAAATATGAACCATTCTAGTTCACTAATATATATAAGAATTATTTATTCTAATTTCTTGGAAATTTGAATGGCTTGATCAATTTTATGGGTGGACAATTATATTCCACTGTCCAAGAAATTTCCAACGCCTACTCACATGCTCAATTCCGAGTCTTGACTAGAAAGTTATGGTCTTTTGAAATTTTCCCATTAATTTTTCTATTCATTTTTCAACTTGGTGCAACTCTGCATTGTAATTAAGCATTTTTGCACCTACTCCATTGGATTTTTCTTAATATATAAATTGGGTTTATTCATATACATAATATGAACACTATGTCCAAGTTTCAACTCTTTTTGTGCTCTAAGATGCTAGTTACAGCCTGCTGAAGTTCTAGGCCAATTTGTGTTTTTGGTTTGAAATGGTACAAGTACGTTATTTTCCATTTTAACCATATTTAACATGCCCAAAACTTTAATTCAGATCTAGGATTGTCTTCTATGGTTCAATAGATTTCCATTGACTGCTCCTGTGCCGCAATCTGATTCCGGAGCAGAAAGTTATGGCTCCATGAAGCTAGTTGGGTCTTATAATTTACCCTTCACTATTTTTGTTGTATCTTTCTCATAAAATCTCCGTTTGATGAACAATTTACACCATTAGAAAGATATATCCAAGCTCTTTTATTCAAGCTGTAGAGACAGAGTGTGCCAAGGCACACTCTATTCTCGTGTTTTTTGAGTTTCTAAAATTCTCTTAAGATGCTCAAAAACGCACTGCAAAAAGGTGACGTTCAAATGATATAAAACGTCATGGAAATTCGTTGGTTTTATGTTGTTCTTCACCCTTCAAACAACTTCGCACGCACAAATTTCAATCTATGCACCCATATTTCCCATGTGCTACAACATCACAAAGTAAATCGTGCTTCCCGCACTTTAAAACCACTGTGTATCACTTCTTTGTCTCTCCAATAATTTGTGCACACTTTTGTGTCGCGTGCCAATATCTACCGTGCACAGTTTTGGTTCTTGCACTATTACCCGTTGCATGCAATTTTTTATTTTTTTTTATATTATGTATTGTGTACAGTATTTTTTATGCAATTCACTCTACATGCTACACCATGCCAATTTTAGTATGCCTCCACTGCGCATCAATACTCTGCATGCACCATATTAAATTGTTGCGCGACAACATATACCCATATTGCGCGCGCGCCAACCAAACTCCTCTGCGCTCTGCCAATACTGCATACACCCTGTGAGTCATTATTATGTTTGTGTACACCACACACACCTTCTTATGTGTGTGCACTCCACGCAATTCTAAATTCAGTGCACGGACCTGCACACCAATATTTTTCCACGCAGCGCCAAAATTTTCTGCAGGCACCCTGACACCATATTTTTCCGTGCGGTATTAAATTTTTATCGCGTGCACTTGCGCGCTATCATTTTTCTGCACAGCACCAAAATTTAATGCACGCATAAGCACACCAATACCTTGCCGCACTGTGCCTAATTTTACCTATCCCGAGCTTTTCATTGTGCTACATGAATTTTTGGTGCACCCAACTACACACATTCACCTTTATGTGCATCGATTCCTCGTGAACTCCGCTGTAGAAATTGGGGATTTTTCTCAATTCACCATAGGCATTATGCAACTATGAAATTCATTCAATTTCACCTCGATAACACCATCTCAACCTCTTTAACAAAAGATCGCTATGGGTTGACATTTCTGGAACGAATTTTTCCCAAACTCAATTCATGAATTGGGAATTTTAATTATAAAACTCACTCCAACTGTCATGGATTCACTGTAACTTCAAATTTGACCAATTCTAGGTCCGAATTTTCTAGAACAGATATAAAATGAGTAATATCTCATTACTTGGCTGAATTTCTCCATTTTCTCATGAATTCAACCATAAAAATTGGGACTTTTCCCTATTTTCACCCAGTTGTTGTTACTTTTTACCATGGATGCTCTACAAAATGAAATTTGGCCACTTTGAAATTAATCTTCTGTGAATATTCGCTTCAACTGAACCTTTCCAGCCCATCCTAGCTCAGTGTTGGAACTGAAGCTCTAATACCAATTTGTAATGTCCCCGACCACCCATGGTCGGGCCACGCTATGCCAGAGAACACTTACGTTCTCTCTGTGGAACATACTGTAACATACCCAGCTTCTATTATGAGCTATGCCACATACAATTTTATAACTACATGCATTTAAAACATACACACACAACACTCTTGCAGAATATTTATATATAAAATGTAACAGACAAATACATTACGTAAATGCACAAATTCACATTGAAATAACAGTAAACATAGACATACAACATATACAAGAAATACCCAAAAACCTACAGACAGTTATAACCACACATATGATAAACCCATAAAATAAACACGTAGATAAAAATGTAGCATGTAATTTTATCACACAGTTAACGCTTATCTTTTTAAGAATATCATCAACTGTGTCTAGACCTTCCACGAACCTCCCAGCCTTAGACCACACTGTTCATCACTCTCAACAGTGAGTCACCCCTAAGCTGAGACTAAACTCCACCCAGGTAAAGAGATTCCTAACCAAGCTATAGGCTCATAGACAACAGGAAAGACTCTGTCACGGTTCCCACTCAACTAACAGCCTACAATCCCTCATTCCCCACATGCTTGTCCCACTCTAGAAAGTGTGTCCCTTATCTGCTCAACAATCTTCCGGCTACCCCACAAGCCAGACAGGAAGTCTCAGAGCCCTGTAGCTGCATTTTAGAACCTTCAAGAAATCAATTCCCAATGATTCTCTCACCCAAAGAACTGCTCACGGGCCTGACAACCCACCTCTTCAATATCCCAAGGACCTGACAACCCGCTTCTTCAATCCCGCTCCCAAGCTAACTAGGTACACCAACACAAAATGGCTATTGATATCGGTTTAGGTACAATGATAGGAATGTATGAAGGATAACTGACTGCGTTAGTGAAATGGTCATGGAATCATGGCTCCATGATGGAAGGAATCATGGAAAATATGATGGTAAGAATGATGGGGGTGTGTGAAAATGAACCAAGTCCCAACAATATGTATGCATGTCCCCAACTTGACACTTGTCATGTTGGGAGCTACTTTTGGCCCACTTTTCCCCAACTTTAGAACTTAGGATAAAATAATTATCCATACTTTATGATTTAAGAAATATTAATATAATGTTCTTTTTTGGCTCAATCTCCCTATCTTAGCCCCTTTCTTTAACTTATCTCCTCCCTTTCCCTAATGAGTGGATTTTAGTCCCCCATCTCTTTTATCATGGTCGGTCTGTGCGCAACGATGTATTTTTTATTAAATATGAGACATGTACAAAAGTAGGCGCATTGACCTTTAACATCTAGGCTCTTTGGCCTAATCAAAACATAAGCATCCTAGATTATAATAATTGGCTCACCAGCCTATAAAACATATCATATATACAAAGGCTCCCTGGCCTCAACATCGCGTGCAATTAAGATGTTGTGCATAGTATCCTGGAATGTGCACACTTCCTCATTTTACTGCACAGTACATGCACACACTATGCCATGAAATGTGCATATGAAAATGATATCAAAACAACTCACCATCTTAAGTACATTTGTATTTACATTTAAAATTGGGTTCAACCTTAGGGGTATTACAAATGTAATGCTTCCATTGGCAGTAAGCTTGTACAATGGAATACATATATTTGTCATAGGTGGGGTGATTACAAATGACATATGAGAGTGTCTTTGTTGGCTTTTCTATACCCTTTTGCTTAGGCTTCTCTATAGGTAATATTACTGTCATAGATTGACCCCAGTTTAGATTTGATAATATCCCAACAAAATCCCTCTAAAACTATCGACCCCTCCGGTTGACCAGAAGGAAACACAACACATAGGGTGTACTGCACAGTCTCACCTGAGATAGCTCTATGGGTGGCTGCAATACTCGAGTGTTTGCAACTTGGGAATGCATGGAGATCTGTGGTTGTGTCATGTAATCTTTATTTATTCAATATAACATCTGATTATAATAGTCATCTGATTCATGCATGTGAAATAACAAATCTAACTAGTTCATTCATTCATTTAATAGTCACTACTTAACAACAATAAAGACACATACATTCATTCACATAACACATGTGTTACTATGCCTCACCCCCTCCTAGGATACATCTACAAATATCTAGCTCTCAAGATCTTTTATTATGGTTCAATAATATGTCACGTCACACGTGTTTACAATATTAGATCTTACTCTCTCAACAGGCTCCTCTATTACTGTGAGGTTGACTAGATCGAAATAGGATCCTCAACCTGCAATCTAACCCTTGGGATCGAGTCGCTCACTATTTCCCTAACTCACCACCTTACTAAATACTACAGTTCTTACAGCTCTTTTCCATCTTTTCTCTACTCTCGTCCTCTCTTTGTTTTCTCTTTCTCTTCCTCTGTCTTCTCTATGTCCTCCTGTAAGTACTATCTATTTATATTTTTGACTCATCATCCATTATAATACATTACAAAAACCATAACCCTAGTGTCGTTAGGTCTTCCTTGCACTTTTGTCTTACCTGCTTCCCTTACACGTGTTTCTTTTCCTTCCAGCCATCCTTTCCTCTTTTCATGCTTCTCTTCCCAAAAATAACCTTTTCTTCTGAGTATGTTTGCATCCAATAGGTCTCCAACACTGACATGTGGCTCATCCCGAACCACCTAACCTTTGTGTGCTTCATCAACGACTCCTGCGAGAGTCTGGAACTTCTCTATGAGTTTCCTTTCTTGTGTTTGAGCTAGTGAGGTCTTTTCTCTAAGTGCATCCAATAATTGCGCTATAATATCCTCGTTGATTATCTCTAGACACTCTGTCTAAATTTGTGCCATATTCCTTGTTTCCTCTTCTTCCTACACAATGACCTTCGTTGCTATCTCTTGGAAAGGCTCCATTTGAGCTTGTCGCTCCTTCTTTTGTATCTGCGTGGCTATGAGTTCTTCTTACAGGTTATTCATATCTTGTACTCCTTTGAGGCGCTCAATGATATTCACCATCTTCTTCCTCTACTTGAAGTCCTAGATAGTTGTGATTATCTTTTCCTCTTCCTGGTCCTACTGTTGGACCTATTGGTCCTCCTCCATCTTTGTCCATAGTTGTGCTACTCTATCAAACAATTTGACAGGTGCGCTGACTTGTCATTCCATTTCCTCAGTCTACCCTATTTCTTATTGCTTCCTTTATTCCTTGACCTCCCAGGAATGGTAGGGATGAGTTGTTCCTGGAGGTTCTCGATCTACTACCTATATTGATCGATTGTTTTCACAATATGATCAATTTTCTGTGTCATCGTGGGATCTGTTGTTTGCGTGCTCTTTGGAATTTTTTCATAGGCTACATCCAATTACTGCTCGAGCCTATCCACATGATATTTATCATCTTTGGTATTGATATTGACATGCTCGAGAACTAACTCCAACTCTTCTTTGTTGTCCTTTGTGTACTACAATTGTATTGCGTCTATGCATGCGCGTGACTGTACCTCCTGCACGACATTGACTTGCAATTTATATAGCACCTTGGTTGGTATCTGCCCCATTACCAACTGTATTTTTGCTATATATTTCAAGGATTTTTTTCCCATAATCTCATCCATGCACAACATGCTGGGTGTAACATGAAAATTTGAGCTCGCATGTGGCATTGTCTGGATCATATCCTGCTCACTTGGAACAACCTTGGCTCCTGCTTGTGATGTTGCAGGGACCAAATCTATTCCTTTTCCCTCTCTCTACATTTATTTGATATTCTCTAAGAGATTCCTCATGTCATCCAGCTCATCCTGGATCTGATTCCTTTAGTGTTGGTAATCTTCAAAGTACTCAACTTCCCAGTCAAGGAATTTTTCAGCCACAACGTCTGCATCATCCTCGGTGATTGTATATTCTAGTGGAATTTTGTGTGTCTTATCCTTCTTGCGTGCACCCCCAGTATGTATGATCATCCTCTTGGTCTGGCCTTTTTCCTGTTGGGTAGCACTTGATGTGGTCCCATGTGCTATCTCAGTCTCGTTTTCATGTTCCTGCGACGCCTAGGTGTTGTCCTTCTTTCCCGCCTGGGTACCTTTCTTTGACACACCTCCTTTCCTCTGATGTGTTGATTTCTGCCCTGGATTTGGATTCTTGTGCATCATTTTGTCTCTTGTAAGTGTTTGTTTCTGTCCTGCATCAGCCTCCTTATCTGTGGACATCTCTTGACTCATAACTAAAACTCTCCAATCATCTTGCCAATCCTGGATGGCCATCTCTACATCCTCTTCCTTGATGCAATATCATAGTTGTAGCCATTCCTTCTCAGGATCCTTTCTTGCTTGGATCCATACTGTATGTCTAGTCGCTTTAAAGTTGGCTATTCCCAAATATTGCGTGACCACTTCTGGTGTAATCCAATGTAAAGTGTTGTGCATTAAATGCAGGGTTGCACACAAATCGAGATAGAGGTCCAGAGGAGGCTTGAAGGTGCATGTGTTCGATGGAGACTATTTGATAGTCATTTTTAGGTAATTCAATGACATGAATCTAATGGCAAGGTTTGTTTTTGTAACAAATCTTCAAATCAACAAGCTAAGTTCTGGAGAAGCCAGTGTAAGCATGATTTTCATTATTTCTTTTGTCATTAAATGTTGCAGCATAACATGCGTGTTACAGGTCTGAAGGAGCATGGAGAGGCTGCAACAAGGCAGCGAGATCAACTTATTCCTTCTATCTCTTCTTTTCTTCTCTTATTTCACATAAAACCAATCAGTTACATGGGATAGAGAAATTGTGGTTCTTTCATGATAAGTGGCCAATGAAGCAGTTCTAAATATCGTAGTTTCAGGATCTTTGTATGGGCTACATTTATGCTTAGATCTGAGAAGTATATCTAAGGCACTTTATGTCTCCATGATGATGGGGGTTGTCTTTTATTATTCCTCTTTTTATGTATTGAGTATATCAGAATGATGTCCATGTCAGCATCATGGATGCCTCATGAGCATGAGAACTTGTGAAGCTTGTATATATTCCTAATCACATTCCAATCTCTTGTTTCTGTCACCGAAAAGGGACTTTGTCCTTACAACTTGTAATAGAGAGACATCATTACAATGAGGAGAATAAAGCAGTCAAGATTTGTAGCATGGCCTGGAGACGTAGCACACATCAAGTGAAATCCATTATCAAGGGAAGTGTCATATCCATTATGTGTATTATGTTCTTATGTTGCTTTTTTGTGAATTTCTACACATAGGATATTGAATGCAAGCATGACATATAACACATAAGAGGAAATAAAGAGGTTTTATTCACTTTGGATTCAAGATTATAAGACTTCAACTTTACCTTTAATTTCAAATCGCTCAAGTAAAATGATCCATAACTGAACCTTTGAAGGAGTGACATAATCAATCAATTATTGGAAACTAATCACCCTCGGGTTCAGATCATGTGGTATTAGAGCAGGCTTGATACCGATTGCAGGTGTTGAATTTGAGGATGGCAAGGTCACCAAAATAGTCATGGTTTGATGAGCTTCAAGAGCTCAGCCAAATGATTCAAGCAGATAATGATGGATTGAAGACATTGTTGCATGTTGCAGAAGAAGAGAACCAAATGTTGCAAGAGCAGTTGCAAGCCATGAAGATGCAGACAGGGGAAGGCTCTACAAACGAGACAGTGATAAGACCATCTTGTGACCATGGAAACTTCACCAATTATGGGTCCAATCATGACATTGCAAATGCATGCACACTTTTTCAAGAAAATTAAAATGGCCTACAAGAATCCAGAAACCAAGGAGGATTCCTAGAAGCATCTTCCACTACTCCTTCTCACCAAGAACAACTGGACACATCTCAAGAAGAAGACCAAGACTCCCAATTTGAGATGAAGGTAAATAAACCATGTGTAGTTCTTTTCTTGCTTAATGTTGATGACTCTTTTAAAATTATTGAACATCATGCTTCTTGCATCGGCTTAAGGTTGATGAGAAAAATGGAATATGAAGGAGGAGGCATTAGAATCAATGGCCAAGGTATTATGGATCCCACAAGGCAGTGGTTTGGCCTCAATATGATAGGATAGGCTATGTCCCAAAGGATGTTGGAGAAAGCTCCAAAAAATTTTGAGAAGAAGACCCCATGATAGTCACTAAGACTCCAGAAGTCAACAGTTCATCAAGAGATGAAATTGATTCAGTGCAGGCCAAGAGCATAAATTTTCATGATCGAGGATTCCAGACATATATAGGGAGAGATGATCATCACAATGGAAGAGTTGAGACCAACTCTTCTTGCCAGTATGACTCCAGAGGAAACTCACCAAGGTATAAAAATATCAAAACTATAAAATTCCATTTGATTATAAGCATGTTAATCATATAAAACAGAGCTTGTGGCATCAAAGACCATGCACTTTTTGTGGATTGAATAACCACGCAATGTCCCAGGTTTGGAAGAGAAAATACTTGTGCAGGAAGGTTATGGAAACTAGGAGAAGGATGAAGATGGAAGATTTTTTTCCACACACGAAAAAGAGCAGGGGAAAAGCACCTCTGAAGGAGAAAGGATACTTCAAATATTGTAACAGAGATGGGAACCATGAGGCCACTTTTTGGGCCTTACATATAGATCTATGCCCAAAGAGGAACAAGAAAGAAAGGAAGACACCTTCGAGGGAGACAACCAGTTAGGCAGTGCTGTAGGGAAATCCACCATTAGGAGGAAGCCAACTACTAGAGATAGGACAAATTGGTAAAGAGGACATGTTCGACATAATGGATGAACGAATGGGGAAAATCCTTGAGTTTGTCGAGAGTGGCCATATTTGTAAATCACATGTCGTGATTCAAACCCCATAGAAGGGTATTATGTAAAAGTGATAATATCACTCCTTTTCTGGCACATGTTGATATTGTTAGGCCTTGTGAGGTAGTTTGGGTATGGATTCTTATTGTAATTCCAATGGACATGAAACTTATAAAGTAAAGACTTTTGGCGACCAAAATCCTTTTAGCTGGGAAGCGTGATCCAGATGGATCTAAGGAACATAATAAAAGATTCAAAAGTGTCCCAGGAGGCTCAGACTGGCCTCAATAGACAGATAAAGGGAAAAAATTCAAATTTCTCAAAACTCAGTGAAAATGGCATGATCATGAATAGTGTGTCGCAATATTTCCAACGGCGTTAACGACTCATCAAACGAAGCTACATATTGAAAGATATTCATGGTCAAATTTTGGTCAACCTAACCCAATCAACAGGGGATAAGTCAGCATCCATACTGATGACATCAACATCTGTATGGATGACATCAGCATGCATACAACACACATGGCAGGAGCAGGAAGGAGACACATTTCATGCTGACGTCAACATGATGATGTGGCAACACCCTAAGCTACCACATGTCACCCATTTTTGGCATTTTCAGGTCGATTCTTGGACCAATTGGATCATGCCACATGGCAGTCTATATAGTATGTACATGATGATGTTGCAGTCCATACAGTGACGTGGAAGTCCATACAGTGACATGGTAGTTCGTACAGTGACATGGCAGGTTGATGTGGAAATTCATACAGACACATGGTAGGTGACTGTGTAGTTTGTATAGACACGTGGATTCGTCTAGAAGCACTAAGTGGCAGTGTATGACTGGGCCAACATGGTAGTGACATCATTCCCACATGGCAGCATGACTAGGAAACCAGGTGGGCCAATCCAAGGATTCCATGTGGCCCAATAAGAGGGTGCCATGTGGCACCCCTAAAATTCCCGAGGAGGACCCGTGACCAAAAATTCAAAAAATAAAATAAAACAAACCCCCGCCAAATCTAGGCAGGTGCCACCATATCTGGAGTATCTACCAAAGTTAGAACTGACCACCAAAGTTAGCAATATTTTTCACAATACTTCAAAATGGGGAGGCTTGTAGGCTTGACCCCGAGACCTCCCCCTACCCACATGCCTTAACAATTGTGTGCCAACCAAATCGACCAACAACCTAGTTGGTATATCCTCCTGGGATTTTGTTTAAGAACACAGTCCTCCAATGTACGAGAGAAGATGTTACACATTATTTTGGTCACCCTGGTGATGACTCTACAATCATGTGTCTAGGTAGCTCTCAAAATGCTCTTTTGCCTGAGGAAGATGACTTCTTTCTTCCTCTACAAGACTTATTTTTGGAAGGATGTTGTAGGTTGCATATGGTACATAGTGTGGAAATCCTTAATTTCGCAGGATTCTCTATAGCCGACTTGCAGGATTTTTGCAGGATACTATATAGCCAGGGTGTGGCGGTGTTTGAAAGCTAGAAGAGGAAAGAAGATCATGAAGTTTATAGAAGGGGAATCTTATGGAATGTGAGGTGGAATCCATATGGTTATGATCCTATTGACTTCTCTGATTTGGTGGGATCATCCTCATCCCCTTAAACCACTTCACCTTCTCCTATATAATGATAGGTTTCTCATAAGCAAATTTAAGCAAGTTTGAGCAAAGAATTGTTGAAAGAATAGGATGGATATTGTGTGAAATATCTTGTTACAATTGATGATTGGGGCCACCATTTGTTCATCAAGATTTTGTGGATTATCTTCATGAAAATTTCGGAGCAAATATATGTGTGTGTTGGAACAGATGACCACTAAAAGGGAACTTGTGACATCAAGGCAGTTTGGTTGTATCTTCCACTTTTATTCAATATAATACAGTGGCATGTTTCTTTCCCATAAAATCATTAGCATTTTATTACATGACTCCTTGATCACATGTTTAAGTTTTCATTGAATCTTTTATCGTTGCTTTCATTGTGGTTGGTTTGTATCATTGTAGATCTAATCTCATAAAGCGTCGGAGCGAAGTAGGAACAAAAAAGACCTAAGGAAGCAATCTTAAAGGTAACTCATCGTTTCCTTATTTTGTAATAAGATCAATGATTATAACTTAGGGAAAGCACCATGTCCTGTCCTGTTTTGTTGTAGATCCAGGTGGATCTAGGTAGATTAGTTTATGTCCACATTTACCAATTTTTCCAATAACAAAATTGGTGACTCCACTAGGGATACAACTTGTTTGTGGTTTTTTGTTGGCCATTTGTTTCTAGCCTACTCTTTTTACTTGATTTCAGTCTCTGAGTCTGTGGGAGATCCATTTAGACTCTCTATATTTCAAAGTTCACTTAGATATTTTTACCTTCTTCTCAAAATTTCTTGGTTTACAGACACTTCCGCACTATGCCTTATACATAGCCTGCAGAAACCTTTGATTTTCACACCCTATCTATTTTTTTTAGTGCGAACTTTCCGCACCCCATCTGTTTCTGGCTTGCACAAACTCTTGATTTCCGCACTGTACTATGCTAGTGGGTTGCGGCGTCATTTCTGAATTTTTTTTAAATGGGGTCTTAGCCTTTGTTGATACCCAGTTTTACTTTAATCAACTGGGAGGAACTTTTAATGCCCATATTTGACTGTTTTATGAATGTTTAACTTGATTTTGATTGGTTTTGGATATCGAACACCTCTCTTTTAGTCATTTTTCAGTCTTTGTTTGATTTTTATCGACAAGGGTATAATATATGACTTTGTATCTGAGTGCTTGTTTGATTAAGAAGTTCTTTGATTGTATTTGAAGTTTCAAATTGATTACATGGTCTAGATCTCTTATTGACTAGGAAGGCATTCTTCATTTACATTGGACGAACAACTTTCTTGTCATCGTTTGTTTTTATCTTCATTGAAAGTTTGATTTGGGTACTTGATTGAGTGTATTATTCTTATTGATTACTTTTCCTTTCTTTAATCCATCTTTGGTTTGTCTTTAGAAAGGAAAATTAAATTCTTTCATTCTTTTATGTAATCATTCATTAAGAAAATAGTTACGGTCAAAAATATTGAAAGAGAGTAAATAGAGAAATTGTTGGATCATGTTGTCATTGATGCCAATGGTTTGATTGATTGATGTCAAGTGATTGATTGATGTCAAAGGATTGATTGACTAATGATTTATGTAATATAATATGTACTTTCCTTGATGAGAATGCATAGATGAAGATGGATCAATGAGTTTTCATTGATACATGATGAAGATGGATTGATGTGGTTCCATTGGTATATGATGCATTATTGGAAAAATGTATAGA